>LR812531.1:39287661-39622661 GCA_903798195.1 Danio kyathit | reverse complement strand
TTGAACGACATCCTGAGATTTTTACCAATCAGAGAATCAGGACCTCGGTTTAACACAGAATAGTATAAAGTCCCCATCAATATACTGGAGTGTTAGGACCCAAACAGACCGCAGGTTGAGCACCTCCTGCTGGCCTTACAAACACCACTTCCGGCAGCAACCTAGCTTTCCCATGAGATCTCCCATCCAGGTACTGAACAGGCAGAGCCCTGCTTAGCTATACTGTATCTACTATATGTTTCACCAACATAACAGTTCCAGACAAAGCCAGAGCAGTGAATTTCTTCCACTCAACATTGCAACGTATAATTTTTAATTTCTGAAAGAATCAAGGCTCACACTTTATATTAAGTGGCTTTATAACTACTAGGTACTTGCATAAAAAGTAATTACAATGCGCTTATTGTGTTCAGATTGCATTACAAAACACTGACGTGGAAAAAGTCTGGTGAGATGGGTTAAGGGTGGATTGGATGGTTCAGTGTAATTATAAAAGCAATTGCAGAAAATAATTATAGATGTATTTACATGTAGATAATTAAAACTATGCAAGTACAATGTAAAAACATGTGTACATTACAAGAGCATTGTAGCAAATGATTGATTTTAATGTAAGTACTAAGGTCACTTAAAAGACAGTGGGACGGAATCAAGTAACCCATCGATTCATTATGATCCCTTCAAAAAAAGTAATTTGCCTAAATGAATCCATTGCTTTGAATAAATTATCTGAATGAATGACTCAATAATATTGTGTTACTGGAATTTTTTTTGCCATATTTATCCATGACAACTAAAACTGGCACAAAACACACTCCCCAAAATATTATTTAATAAACATGACTGAAGAAATATCACTTATCGTCAACATCACAAACCTATCCTCGTAAATCTTCTTCGAAACAAGTTAATGCCCAAACATTAGACCAAACACCTTCTCTAACACACTGTATAACTCCATTAAAAGGTTTTGTTAAAAGGCGGCGGTAAATCTGCGGCGTCTGAGAGCCTCCTGATGCTCAGGCGCCAACTGTGGCCTCGCAAGGATGTTTTCCATCAAAAGGCCTCCTGGGGAGGTTCGCGCAGTGCCATATTCAAGGGCTTTGTGATCCATTAGGCTGCCAAAGAGGAGCACAAGCGCTGAAGGAGTGCAAGCGTCTCCTAGCCGTGTCCGTCCCCCCACCCCACCAAAAACTGTGAGATCAGTTACTGCAACATCCATCTGAAATACGTTTCTGCAAACACCGTCATCACTAATTTATGGCTGGGGAGGCCCTTGGAAACTCATACAATTACTAGCAAACAAAGAGCTTTACTTCAAACTGCAACGATGATTTAGGTCCGATACACCCTCTGAGCAGATATTTCCCATTAAAAGCCCATTCCAAAAGCTTCCAGAGGACATAAGTCAATAGCTTAATGTTTGCCAGTGCAGTCATTATTAAAGCCCTTGAAAGAAAAGGTACGCCCTGTGAGATGCTAATAGAATTGATTAAAACATAATTCAATGGAAAAGTATTTTTAAAAGCAGATCTGGCTTTGTTGATAAAAGTACCACCGTAAGTTTTAAAGCTCTGGCTTCTTCCATCACAATACTTTGATCGCGAATATTTATGCATTAGCAAAATCATTAATTGCACTCGTTTCAAAAGAACATTACAGAGAGGAAGACTAGACCTCAAATCTTTTCCTTTGAGAGGAAGGGATCAAAACATGACCTCATAACGCTCTCAGCACCAGTTATTAAAAGTGTGCAGTTGAAAACCGCAGTCTTGATTCAAACACCATTGGCAAATGAGAACGTTACTGAAAATATCTTCATTTTGTAGCTACCTAACAATATTTAAAAATAGTTCCTCATAAATTACGATAGCAATTTAAGTAAAAGCTATAGGTTTTCTTTTTAAATATATATATTTTATTTATTTATTTATTTATTTTTTACCTTAAACATTTTTTTTTTAGATTCGAATGAAACATCAGATCATACTGAAATCTACGTTGTCTACCATTTTGGTCCAATAATTTGTAGCACCTATACCGATTTCATTGTGGAAATGTGCTTGGTCAAATTTGATCATTTGTTTGTTTGTGTTTAATCCCATGCCAGCTTCTATCGTTAAACTAAAACTATTTGGTCAAATTTGATCATTTGTTTGTTTGTGTCTAATCCCATGCCAGCTTCTATGGCTAAACTAAAACTATTTTGTCAAATTTGATCATTTGTTTGTTTGCGTTTAATGTTGTGCAATCTTCTATGGCTAAGCTAAAAGTATTTGGTTTAACAGTATTAGCAATTAAACTTTGATAATGATATAGATTCTGACTAAAGAGAGAAGGGTCTTAAAATCTGAACGAATGATAACATTAGGAGGACATGGAGCCTTAAGGCAGGCTCACACTGTGTGTTTTTTATGATCCTGAATGATTGTAGCATGTCAGACTGCACGAAATGGGCTCCCATGTCACAGTGCAAGATCTCAGCTGTGATAATGTCAGACTGAACGACAATTAAGACACGGCAAACATGGATGAAAACGCCCCTGGAGTTTGACGTCATCCACCCGTGACACTTGCATTATCCCGCATTCTGAAATGATTCCTCACAGCAAACGTAAACTATGTGTAGCGGCAATTTTGCACACAGCGTGTCTCAATAATAAAACCAGGAAGAAAAAACAGTTTTAACATTTTCACGCTGTCATTTGAATTGTCGTATGGATTGCGTCATCAGATTTGGCACTCCTATTGGTTCTTGGACTGACACTCATCGCAGCTGTTGTCATACTGCAGGAAAGTGTCTGAAATCTTCTGACACTGCCAGAACTTCATCAGAGGAAAAATCTGATCGCAACAGGCTGTGAACATGTCAAACAAATGATCAAAGATTACAGATTTTAGCGTAGGATATCAGGAATCTTTTAGGATTTCCCAAATTTGTCTCAGATGATAAAATTGTGGCTGAAATCTCACAGTTAGCAGGGCTTTAGACATTCTCACTTGTAAACTGGACAATATCTGAAACCAAGAAACTGTTTTAGGCAAACTCTCCTTTAGTTTACTCTAAATTTGACAAAAATCAGGAAAAGGCCAAGGTTTCAAATGTTTATGAGAACAAATGAACAGAAAAAATGTTAGTAACAGCACTTCAATGCTTTGTGACCTTGCAAAATGATGTATTCGCTTTTCTTCCCATTTCACTTGGCTTTTCATAGGCTCTGATGTGGAAATACACACAGAATTTTAAACAAGCAACATTGGAAAACGTGAGTGAGGTACATACTAGAGATGCTGGTGCTAATAAACTCAATTTAGGTGAAACAACTCAATCATTTTAGTTCAAAATACTGTAGATAAACATTAGGTAGAAGAAAAGAACGTCTGCTACTGTACAGATCTGGGATTCATAATCATACTGATTTTATAATAATAAAAAATAAGGTGCACCAAGACACACAAGAAATGTTATTTCAGATTTCCAAAACACAATGGATTGAGGTTTATGTACATTTCTATTAATGAATCACTTACCTGACATTCACATACCGAATCTCACATGAAAACAAATGAAAAAAGAAAAAAAAAAAAGAAAAAAAAAAGCGAAATCAGCCATACAAAGCCTCGTCTTTACATCTGCGCATAGATTCAATACTCTCAAAGCCAATTTATTTACCCAGCCTGGAGATGTGCATTTCTAATAGCAACCTTGAGCTGATTTTCCGTGGCAGGGAGAAATAGGACAAATGGACCGACTTCACAACCTCAGCGCGTTATTAAAAAAGATGAGACAAGCCGACAGCGAGCTACACATAATCTCTGAGCGAATTTCACGACTTAAATATTCTATAGTGACTGACAAAGAAAAGCGAGGGGTGAAAAGACAAGCAAAGTTTCCAGGTAATTGCGCTAGTATAGGTTGTTGACTACGGCTGTCTGTCTACCGAGGTCCTGGAGCTTTCATTTGCATCAGAAGCACCCTTATCCTAGACCTAAATTACCACAACATCAGATAAGTGTGACTCCACGTTTGAAATCAGAGAGCACGAGAAAACCAGAGAAGGTTTCATGAAAGCCTCATTTAAATTTTGGGTTGCGGTAAGTGGTAATTGTTTATCCTTCAATGCCACAGACTGAAGCATGTTGAAATAATACAGCTCTCTTATGCAAAATTAGCAGATAAAAAATTAGAGGCATGATTTAATTAACATCCTGGCTTCCTCCAGAATGAGAGAGGTCTTTCTTATGGAAAAAAAACTAAAAAGTATTAGTACACAGAATTTAATCATTATCCACAATTTCCTCTTTGAAAAAAAATAAATAAATCAGTGAAAAGGGACAAAGACAAACTGAGGAAGGATAAATTGCAACAAAGTACCATTGATTAAGCGGTCCTGAAATAAAAGCCTGCAAATATTGTCAATAAAGCAGGTCATAATGTAACCTCTAATGAGTCATTTGGAGAACGAAAGACTCTAAATACTGAGCTAAACATATTAACGAAGGGAAATGAAATTCCCTTTAAAAATGTTCCTCAGCACCGGACGTATAAACGCACTCATTGTGTTAAGATAATGTACCCCTCAGGTCCATTTCCTTACCGGGCTCCATTTCAGGGGACAAGGCTCGTTAGTCCCGGTCAGTAGAGAGGTGCTTACCGTATGATGCTAAATGGGCGAAGGGTATCAAGAGCCACCAAGGACCAGTATCACACATCATAAAGCATGAATATTAATTACATCAGTCACACTCATGTTTTTTATTGGCCAATACCTTTTAAAACGGCACTTGCTGTGACACGAAGATTCAGCCCATAATTAAGGAGGGAAGAAAAAGGCAAATTAAAGTCAATTAGTTTGAAAAGGAGTGAAATGGCAAGCTTGGCGAGGTGTGGAAGGGGAAAGGTCTGGCAGGCTGGATAAAAGCAGGAAAGCACAGCAAACAAAACAGGATTGAGCTTAAGTAGCCTTATGTACTATAAAGTACTGTGTAAAATTAAAGTTGTTTTTGTTCTGTTTACATTTTATAAGCTTTGAACAGGATCATTTACTAAGTAACTGTTTTTAAAGCCTAGCAAGCAACTTTGCTTTATATCAGTATCCCTTCTGCAACAGAACCTCATAGCAACAGATTTTAATTGCTTTACAAAACTACAAGCTAGACTGGGCTTGACTTAATGGATTCAAACAGGTCTGAAAGAGCATGAGAAATCTTAAAGAACAATATTTAAGCATAAAAATACTTAAAGGTGCACACGAATATCAGAAAAACCTACATTGACACTTTTCAATACAGTATTAAATTAAACAAAGAAAGCTTAAATTGTCATTTACTTTACTAACTTGTACAAATGTTAAGCAGTTAGATGTCTAAACTTTTTTGTGTGCCAAAAGAAACTATATAGAAACCTACTTGTACTGTAAGCACACACACACACACACACACACACACACACACACACACACTCCTAAAAGAAACCTAAATGTATGAATGTATGTTTTGATAAGAGCTCCATGCTAAATATTTAATAAAAATTAATAAAAGCATTTATTAAGCATATTTATAAATGAATACATTTAAAATTGATAAAATATGTATATATACACATAAAATACAAAATATAAAAAATACAATACTATAACATTTCAAGTAAACAATAAATATAAAAATTACTACATACTACTGCTAGTATTTTTATTGTTAAAAGAAGTATATTGATAGTATGTTCATTTGTGGGTAACTGAGTGTGTATGTGCGCGCTTTAAACTGTTAGAGTGGTGGCAGAGGAGGGCTGTGACAGATAGGGAGAGAAGACCTGACTGGAAAAAAAAAAAAAAAAAAAGACTTGGAGACTTAAAATTAGTGGCCTACTAATGGAAAGAGGTTGCGAAGGACACACCTCTGACAGAGTGACTCCACATAAAGCATTCCTGACCATCTAAGACAGGGGGAAAACTGACTTAACCTCAGCATGCTTGTGGCATGGCACTCCTAGCATTGCGGATGATGTGAGAATGTTCACTAACAATGTAAATGCTGGATGTTTTTCTCTCAACAACAACGTAAGCATACAACTAATTGCAGCAGTTATGAAGGCATTTGATGATAGTTTTGTGGACGCTCTGAATTTCAGGATTTAAGTCATGTAATGTATAAATGCATATGTGGTAGAATGCTTTAATTCATGGGTGCCCAAACTCAGTCCTGGAGGGCCGGTGTCCTTCAAAGTTAGTTCCAACCCCAATCAGACACACCTGGGCTAGCTAATCAAGCTCATACTAGGCTTTCTAGAAACATCTGTGCAGGCAAGTTAAAGCTAAAATCTGCAGAACCTGTCCTCCAGGACCGAGTTTGGGCACCCCTGCTTTAAAGTAACAGCTTTACCATATTAAACATGAAAAAAAGCCAGTGTTGCCTTTTGATTTTAATCTCTATTCAGTTTCCTATTAAAACAGCTATTCAGTGTTTATGTTTTTAACTCAAGGACATGTGATCTCAATGGACTTAAAGGAAGATGAACTGAAGAATATTTGCACAGCACAAAAGATGGAGCCTCAGGGCAATACCTGCCAATTGCATCATCATTACGGACCAGTGGTTGTTTACTAGCAAGCTTTCAACCTTTTCCAACAAAATCTGGCCAAAACAAACTTTGTTTTTAGGCTGTTTCAAATGTCATTACACCAATTCTTTTGTCAGTTTAGCTTTAAAGTATATCAGGATCTTCAGATGTGCTTAAAAATGAATGGGAATATGCAAGAAGCTTTAAAAAAAAAAAAAAGGATCTCGCTCACACTGACATGCTAATTACAGTGATACAGCTGTTTGGTGCACGGAAGGAGAAAAAAAAGTTATGAGAGCTTTACTGTGGAAATAGTGGAAACCATCCAAAATGGCTGGCGGGCTATCACCAATCACTCAGCGTGGATTAAGGATTGAGACGGATAAAGACTGAGACAGGAATGACCTATTGGCAACGTCTGCAAAATAGCTTGTTTGTTTAGGTCACAGTGGGAGGTTGTTTTAAAGGATGTGAACTAACGTCCATATACTTTTTGCAAAGATGTAAAACTGAACAGCAGATATAAAAATCAAGCAACTCAATGAGCAAGTGTGAATTTCTGTCTTAGCGGCTTCGATTCCTCCTGCAAATTCTACAGCTGTCAAATCTGTCAAAATATCATCCAGACTGTACATAAATCCACAGAAAAACCTTGACAGAATTGGGCCTGGTCGCCGCTTGCAAATACTGTTCATCAATAATTGCATCACCTTCATCAAGAATTCATACTATACAGAAAACAAGCATGAGAATAATGAAGTAAACAGTGGAATGTTTCAAAACTTGGATACAATTTTACCGTATATATACAGAAGCTCCCCTGCTTTATTTACACATTAAAACACTTTTTGTTGTGGCTGAAGACGATGCAAGGAAAGATTTTTCTTTACAAATCAACTCAAATTCTCCATCTGACATGAAACGCTGAAATAATGTGCCATCCTGGGAATAATGTGCTGGGTTGTTACACATACTAAAGTACAAGGGTTTTAAAAGAGAGCATTAATCACGTTCCCCCATCAGCAGTAAATCAGAGGAAGCTCTGTTTGAACACTAGCTTGTTAAGTGATGCATGGCAACATTCTTTCCCTGACAACAAATCGGGGCCCGTATTTGTGCGACTTCGCTTTAAAAAGAAGAGAAAACCAAATCTGCTGCAGCAACTTTCTTTCTGGTGCTGTCAATTTATGCAGACACCTCGAAATCTCCGCTGGGTAAAGAACAGCACATTGGCAGCTTCCACTGTCAGTATTGTGTAGATGCATTCGCCGTAAAACCAAGCTCTTATGTCGTATCCCTGCTGCTGGGCCTCAATATGCAGAGATTGAGTGGGGAATAAATGCTTAAAAGGGCCACCAACACACACATGCGCACACACAAAATTTACTGCATTCTTTAAAACCTTTAAAACATTTAATTTTGAGCTTTGTTTCTTTTTTACTTTCCATTTATCTACACAGTGGCATAATACAACATTTAAAAACTCTTATACAAAATGTAGATTATTTGTTATTTGCCAAGAGGGGTACACTACATTCCTTTCAAATATATGCTCCAGGCATCTATTAATGAAGTGGAGTCCCAGCTCATGGACCATTCCCAATCCCATCTCTCCAACTTCAACTTTACTTTCTGTCTGATTACAGACTGGATTATAGTTTATCAATTTGCAAGTGTTTTTGAGGCCTGTGACTGTGGGAGTGTTTTAAAAGCATTCAAGCATAAGAAAATGTACCATTTGTAACTTTGAAAAATTAATAACGATTAATTTTATTGAATTGTTTATAAAACGAAGACTATGCAGTATTATTTTACATTCAATTACTCAATTACTTTATATCTGAATACATTTCGGCTCTTCAGAAAACAATAAAACGCTGTTTATTTCATTTACATATTTTTCTTTATTGACTTGATTTATGCTTGTAGATTGTTGATTACATTTTATGCACAGAACTATCCCAATTAAACTAAAAATATAAATTCTTTACAAACATTTAACTCATCTAGTAAAATTGTATCCATGTCGCAAGATATCGCAGAATAAAAAAATATCACAATGTTTCAATATCGTGCAGCCCTTATAAGGTATATGCAGAGCTAGTGTTTCTTCCCATACCGATATACTTCCAGTGAAGGGTTAATGTGACTTTTTCAGTTACTTTTACAACATAGATATTGTAATGCAATTAAAATATAATCAGTTAAATAGACTTCATCATTCATTTAGTTGTTGAAGCATAAACCGGGATGAAAAGCAGTTTACTCGCACGCGCCCGTCAGGATTAGCAGGTTAGTGCAGAAACGCCATTGAAAATACTTGAGTAAAATAAATTTAAATACTTTAAAGACTTGGCGTGGAAAAATGTCATTTAATGCATAGGTTCTTGTACATTCTGAGACCCACTTTACAGCGTATATCATTTAGGCAGTGAAGATGGTTGATGTTTAAAGAAAACGGACCTTAATGGTGCCGATTTTGTAACTGCATACAGTTCACCGAACGCGTTTGACCCAGGTTACTGGCAAATTAAAAGTCCTTCTGCATGCTTCTGCATATGACCTACAGATAACAAAAGCATTGTTATTTATTTTTACACTTAAACCAATTTAGAGAATGTGAGACAATTAAGAAAAGTATTTTAAGTTTTGTCAGTTTAGTGGCTAATTCAGAGTTCAGTCGTATGAAAATGTAAGCTTTAAAAAAGGAGGCGTGGCACCCAACCCCGCACCTAAACCCAACCCAAATCGTTCTAAATTGTACGAATTAGCCACTAAATCAAAAAGTTACGAATTGCTCTGAGATTGCGTTGAAATAATATATACACAGTATTAAAGCCCGCATAATAAAGCAAAATATACTTTAACTATTTTTTTTAAATAGTCAAACTAATTTACATATAAAAATCATGATACAAATACATAATTACAGTACTTAAATTATTAGATTAGAAATATAGAAAGCATTGTTGGTAACACTTTACAATAAGATTGTATTAGTTAATGTTTGTTAATGAATTGACTAACATGAGCAAACAATGAGCAATATATTTATTACAGTATTGGTTCACGTTTGTTTGGTAGGGTTTGAACTGTATTCACAAGTTCAGACTCGATTGGGATCTGACGGGGCATCAGTAATCCAGGAATGCACATAATCTTGGAGTCCAGTCAAAGGTATTTAATGGATGAATTTAAATATGTATGCGTGTGGTTTCTACAATAAACACAAATATATAAATAATCAGTTTTTAATGACATAATAAATGAACATCAAATTACAGATGAAATATTAGAACAGGACATGTTGCTAAATAAATGTTTACATTATTACTGCACCTAATAAAGCGCCCCAATAACTGCCAATTTCACAGATATTGTTTAAATAGCAACTATACAATGCAGATACTGCATATATACGGTATAACACTCAAACGTATATGACACTTAGTTAACAACTCGTTAATACAATGTGCGTTGGCACCTTGTGCATGAATAATAAAAGTCCTTTTGCTGGCATTAGCTCAATGTGCATGCAATGGGGCATATTACACGTCTGACTGGTGAGTACAAACTCTAAACAACAACACAAGGATGGCAGGTCCATGAACATTTATGTTGAAATTAAACTTACATTCAAAGTTACGTACACACATAAGTTTGGCTGTGACGCATCTGGCAACTCAAATACCCCATACGAGTCCACCGTAGTGTTCAAACAAAATCCAAGTTGCATCAGCCTCTGAAGTCGGGACTACTAAACCTTTTCAACAATGTTAGTTAATGTTAGTTGATGAAAATATGAAAAGTTGTTCATTGTTAGTTCATGTTAGCTCACAGTGCATTAACTAATGTTAACAAGCATGAATTTGGATTTTAATAATGCATTAGTAAATGTTAAACTATGATTAATAAATGCTGTACAAGTATTGTTGATTATTAGTTCATGGTAGTAAATACATTAACTAATGAAACCTTATTGTAAAGTGTGACCGCATTGCTTTAGCATTCTAGAACACAATAAATTAAGGTGAGAAGTGAAACTTTTTTTTTTTTTTTTTGAGTCATAGTTCATGTGTTTTTCCTTGCTGTAGAATTGGCTGTGATTACCACCGATCAAACAGCACTCTTGCTTGAGTGATATTTCTTAAAATGGCACACTTTACGATACCTGGAAGCTGAAAACATTCAACCACATTTTCACCCGTTCCACCGCTGTAAAGCTGAAGAGCATTTATCTTTCGCTCCATTCAAAACTGCGGCTGATGAGTGAAGTGAGGACCTCGTGCGAAACCATGATAGCAGAAGTGCTGTGATACTGGCCTTCAAAAGGTCAGAATCCGCTTTAGGAGGAGGGGGTGAAATAAGAAGGTAATGGCTGGATTCCCTCATTGAGTCATTAACCTTTACCCAGCATGCCACGAGCTCTGCTCTTATTGTTCCACACAACAGCCGAATCCTATGAATATTTGCTGCATATTCATGAGCACTGATGAGCAACTTCTGTTTATGGTGCTCTTTGACAATTACGCGTGCTTAATCAAGTTATGTCTGTGTCTCGCTTCATTGGCACTGCGTCGACATCTCCAGAGAAGAGGGTTAGGGGGCTTTCAAAAGTGTGAAAATCATCTTGAAAGTACATAAAATGTTCTGGAGGAATAAACAAGAGTGCTGAAAATTGTTTCCAGAAGCGCATGCACACATTTCACAGATTGCCTGTGTTTTCTACTTGCTGTATAATACCCAGACTTCAGGCTTATTTTTAACAGTTCATAATAAGTCTTTATATTCACACTAGAGCAATACTGCAGACGTGAGCCGCTTTTAAAGCCAGTGACGGATGCTTTGCCCTGGGACTAGCTCGGAGTAAATTAACCCTGCCTGGTCTGTCATTTGCATTCTCTTAACTAAGCAGACTAGCCCCCATCATGCAGAGAAACACAAAGTTTATTTGCACGAGGCGGAAAGCCGATTAACGGGAAGGGAGGCCGTGATAACGCAGCTGGGTTGGGCCTGTTATCTCAACACGGCAACTTGCATCCCACGGCAATACCGCAGGAAGCCCGCGGCTCAATGAGACGGACACTGGACAACAAACGCCAGGCTGAGGCTGAATGTGTGACATCGTGCTCTGCAACTGTGGGGAAAAAAAGCCTCAATGTGCTAAGCCAGATGTACGAAGCCATAGTCCGTGTCCTCTACTTAAGCAGGGATTGGATTTATGCCATAGTAAAAAACACAAACACAAAAGACAACCACTGAGATGCATATGAACATGTTGTGGACTGCTGGATTTTTGGTTTGGGGTTTTATTATTTAAGGCTATTAAGGCAAGACCATCATTGTTTGGTGTTTGTTTGTTGTTGTTTTAATGCACGTCTTCAGAATAGTGTGAAGTAAGCACATTTATTTTTTTATATTCATTACATTTCATCTATTGGCATCTATTAACTGAAATATCCAGCTCAGTAGTACTTACACAGCTTAATTCTGTGAGCTGTAAAAGAGATGTTAATTAAGGTTGTACGGCTCTATATTTTTACAGAAATTGTCGTCATGTTGTTGATGTTGTAAATGTAACTTCAACAGTTTAACAAAGCTACATTTATTGACATTTTTAGTCTTTCGCAATGGTACACTGTTTGGGCTGCTCACTTAAATTACAGTTCAAAGAGTAATGAGTGGGCAGAACTTGCCCAGTTGAGTTACTGATTTTTTGTTTTAAGTGTATATTTTGAAAGTATACTTTTAATAAGTTTATTCATTCTCTCATATTATATTAATCTTATTCCTAACAGCATGGTAAAATGTTTTAAATAAAATAAAAAAAATACAGAATAAAGATACAGAAATAAATAAATACAGAATAAAATAAAATACAAAAAATATATAGAACAAAATAGAATAAAATTAAACAAAAAATAAAGAATAATAAAAAAATTAAATAGAATAAAAATAAATAAAATGTTAAATAAAAAGTTAAATAGAAAATAGAATAAAATAAAATGAAATAGAATAGAATGAAATAAAAAAATTAAATTAAAAAATAAAATAAATTAAAATAAAACAATACATATGATATAATATATTAAAAATGTAAAAACATTTATTTTACATTCATTTGTTTATTGATTTTTTGTACATGCCCGCAAATACAAATGAGAGATGATTTAATTAAATAAATGCATCAACTGCGTGCTTAAGCATTCAGAAAGCAGCAATGCAAAAACAATCATCTTAATGTAATGTGGTTAATCAACTGTGGTAGCATGGTGAAGTCTTTTAGTTGGAAATATTGGGAGTTTCACCCTTAACCATTAGAAAACTTTTTGAGGGCCTATACTGAGATGGTTAATAAATAAGCTAATGGAAAAAAGTGCCCAAAACCCCTTTAAAACCAGCAAAACATACCATTCTAATCGATCTGTCCTTCTGGGAGACCATATAACCACCTTCGGCTGGCTTAATCAGTTTTTTTCTTTCTTCAATAGAAATGTTTATATACAGTTAAATCATGTTATGGCGATGCCTGTAGGCTTGCGATCACTCTATGTGAGATCATATGACTGGTGAGCAGCAGTTAAGGAGTGCCATTAATCTTCAGGTGTTTAATACCAGTGGGGGTCTTAACCAACAACACATCTCTCTGCTTCTCACCGCAGAAATGTTTGCAATGTCAGCACACACACGTACACACACCTTCACCCAGGAGGTGCTGACTCCAGCCTTGTCTCCGTCCATTAACTGGCAGTTTAGGTGGGGGGAGTTACCATATCCTTGAGAACATACAGCTTTGACTTTGAAAACGCAAACATTAACAAGGACTTAGCAATAGGGAATTCGTGTCTCGCCCCCCTCTAATTACTAAGCTGTAATTAAACAAGACAATTAATATCCAACAGGAACAAATCCTGTTTCACAACAACCTCAGGTCAAAGTGTCATGCAGTACTGCTGCTGGGGAAGGAATATTTCACTCAAAAACAGTGCTGTGTTCAATGTCAAGGTCAGTTTTTCTATTTTTTTGTGGGTGTGTACAGTAAAATCCATCTTAAATCTAACATGCTATTAAAAACACCACACTGATTTTCTTACTCACTTCCAGAATTCACATGTAGTAATACATGGTAAAGCTCTCTAGCTCTATCCACTTGTTAAGTGTGACGTCATGCGAAGCAACTTTCGGGTCTAAGCGCTCTATCAAACTGTATGGGGAGACTCAACAAATGGTACAGTAATAATAAACGTTTACAAATCGATGTATTACTTTCGAAAATCACAAATCGCACTATATACTGTATATTCATATTTATACTGTATATATCCGAGGACCAGAAAGTGATAATTTTTTTTTATTAAATGTTAAAATAATTATGTCTGTGATGCAGTAAGTCCAGAGACTGTTGTGTACACATGATTTTATATAAAATTCACTTTAGTGTGTGTTATGATAAAAAGTGGTCATAAACAAATATTTTCTCAATGAGTAGCAACTTGGATCTGGAAACAGTTATTCATATGGTCACGACTTAAGTGGATAATACAAAAAAAAAAAAAAAAATAGGAAAGCTGATCTTTGATGGCAAAAGGTTTAAGTATATTATACGTTAATATAGCATGAAAAGCATTCCACACTAACATCATTTTTTTATGAAAATAGACCAAGAAATAATAATTACAAAAGTTCCATATTTCAAAGAAATCATATTTGCATTTTCTGAATATTAGAAGCATTTAAGTGAAGTTTCATAAACTAATTTCGAGAGGAGCATGTGATGATTGAGCATGACTGACTGCTCATCTGTAATCGGTAATAATCCAATCAGATTGATCCAAGCTTACAATAAATGGACCGATTTTCCCCTACTGCTCTATCTTCGTTTTGGAAGAATCCCCCTTCCACCCAATCTCCTCCTTTTCGTTCCTTTTCTAAGGGGAGCTATCTGATCTCGGATCCCCTTATATGCTTATCTCAGAGCTCAGGGTTCTCTCCCGGGACAGCATGCCAAACCTGCTATTAATGCCAAGCATATTTATGTGGGAACTCATGAATTGACAGCAATAATAGAAAACAACCAAAAAGTACATTTAGAAAAAATATTTTGTACTAAGAAATATTACTATTTTTTATATTAATAAACCAATTTAATATCCGTATGAGTATTCCTGTGCTTGTTAAAGTGATTGTTCACCCAAATCTGGAAATTCTATCATCGTTTATTTACTCTTCACTTGTTCCAAACCGGTTTGACTTCCTTTCTTCTGTTGAACACAAAAGACAATGTTCTGAAGAACGCTAAAAACTGGTAACAATCGCCTCCCACAGATTTTTTTTTCTTCATTTCTCCAGTTGTTGAAGTTTGTTCCTCACCACTGTCACCACTGGCTTTCTTGGTTTGAGACTTGTGGAGCTGCGCATCAATGGATTTGCTCTTCCAGCAGTGAAATTTAAACTAAACTAAACTGAACTTCAACTGTGAAAACTGGACTGACACGGTTTCAATTTACTAGAAATTCTATGTTAAGCTGCTTTGACAACAATCTACATTGTAAAAGTGCTATAGAAATAAAGATGAATTGAATTAAATAGTACTTGTTTTTTTATAAGGGTTACAGTTTTTCCAGCTTTCTTCAAATAATCTTTAATGTTCAACAGAATAAAGAAAGTATTAATGGAGTATTAACTACTCTGTAAAAATGCAGGGTTTCACACAATTTATTCATGTTGTCCCAACAAAAATTAAGTTATCGCAACAAATTAAGTGGATTAAAACAATTAAGTTGTCCCAAAAAAAAAAACTAATTTTATATAAGTAATTTGAAAAAGCAGCAAAAATAATTTGGGTGTATTTGAGGGTCCGTAATTTTTCAATTTTGGGTGTACCATCCCCTTAAAACAATGTCATTTGATTTGCATAATGATTTATTTTAACTAAGACATTAAAATCAATGTTACATGATTAAATTTTGTGTAGCCTACTGTCTTACTCCCATGTGCACTCTGTAGACACAAGACAAACTCTCTAGGTTTCTATACAGCAGAACTGCAGTTTGTAGAGCATGAATTTGTCATTGTGTCTGTACACAGGTCCAGACAGAACAAACTGTTGGCTATTGAGCTGCGAGTCAGAAGGTTTGCTTACACAAGTTATTTAAATACCATGCCTAACACATACGGACCAAAATATGTGTGAGCTGTGTGAGGGCTCGTCTGTGAGAAATCAGAATAAACACTCTTTAAGCTGCAGGGAGGAACAGTGGAAGATTTTCCAAAGCACGCTCCGTAATCTCACAGATGCTCTAAGCCAGTTGGTTAGAGTTTTTTTAAGCATGCCAACTGTCCTAGAAACTCAATGTTATGATGAAACATTTGAATATATTCCAGAAAAAAACCTTACTGACCTGCAGGATAAGTTGTGGAATTAGAACACAACATCACAGCTGTGAGAAATAAACCACTGTAGCTCTGTTCCAAGCATAGTAACCTACACAGGCTGTAGCTTTCTTATTGTGCCCTTATACTGCTGTTTCCAACATGCTCTTTTTAGCAACATAATGTACAAAAACCAAGATACAAGATGCAACATTTAACTTCTGAATTTATAATAAAAGTGTTGCTATTTATAGCATAAAAAACAACTGGGGGGGGGGGGGGGGGGGGGGGGGATGGGGGGGATATGATTTTGTAATTCATAACAAATAAAACCATTTGTTATTTTGGCCAATTGTAATATTCTGCAACAACAAAAATGCTTTAATAATAATAATAATAATGTTTATTTGAAGTCAAACCTTGTTGGAATAAAGCAAAAATCTAAATGTTGCACATGCCTAAATCAAGCCCATCCAACAAAAACTGGTATTGTTACACACAGACACACACACACACGTAAAGTGAACATGCTATTAAACAATATTGAGAATACCAAAAATTATTTAACTAAATTCAATTTGTGAAATCTAATTATCCACATTTTAAAATGTTATTAAATTAAAACTAATATGGTTTTGAAATCTGATTACTTAATCCTGATCACATCGAATCAGTTAAAACCCAAAACTGTATTTCATATATACAGTTGAAGTCATAATTATTAGCCCCACTGAATTATTAGCCCCCTGTTTATTTTCCCCCCAATTTCTGTTTAACTGAAAGAAAATTTTCTTAACACATTTCCAAACAATAGTTTTATTACCTTCTCTAATAACTGCATATTTCATCTTTGCCATGATGACAGTAAGTAATATTTCACTAGATATTTTTCAAGACACTTCTATACAGCTTAAGTGATATTTAAAGGCTTAACTGGGTTAATTAAGTTTACTAGGCAGGTTAAGGTAATTAGGCAAGTTATTGTATAATGATGGTTTGTTCTGTAGACTATCAGAAAAAATATAGCTTAAAGGGGCTAATAATTTTGTCCTTAAAATGGTGTTTACAAAATTAAAAACTGCTTTTATTCTAGTCGAAATAAAACCAATAAGACTTTCTACAGAAGAAAAAATATTATCAGACACACTGTGAAAATTTTCTTGCTCTGTTAAACATCATTTGGGAAATATTTAAAAAAGAAAAAAATTCAAAGGGGGGCTAATTATTCTGACTTCAACGGTGTATACACATACATATATACACACACACAAACACACATATACACATATACATATATATATATATATATATATATATGTTCATAGTACACACACACATACACATACATATATTGTTCATTAAGCATTAATGTGCTTTAATGTGAACTAAATTCATGTGTATACCACTTCCGGTGAATTGTCGTTCCATACAAAAATCGACGCATTTAAGATTTGATTTCTTTAAAAAAAAAAAAAAAAACAGCGATCTTCACTGCCTGGCTGAGATACGATATAAAGAGGGTATCAGATTACACAAGAAGCACTTCATTAAATTCTATTTTTCCCCACCATGTCTTTAAAATATGAAAATTGAATTTACCCCAGTATTTTTAACAGAATTTCTGCGCTAGCATGCGGCTAATGATGACACCTGCATTTAGAGTCTTTCGTCTCTTTTTACGCTTTCACAACCAAATGGATGCTTAAGTCTGTTTATCTGATTATATTTGAATTACATTACAACATCGATGCTGTAAAAAAAACCTAATGATATTAAAAATGGTCACAAAGCTTTCATCATTTCATCCTTTTTCACAAGTTCATCATTGGCTGAACACTAGCTGTGCAATATAACCCATTGGGCAAAATAATACAAATTCACTTTTTAAAATGACAACGAACGAAAATGTTTTTTAACCAATTGTAATGTTTTTTTTTCAAATGTAGAAGAAGAACACATACAGACAGACCAAACATTCCATGCTGAACAAATAGAAAATACCTACTAAATAATTATTCTGATTTCTCAAATTGCTGATCTATCTAAGATCCCATCTAATCGATTATAAACTCGCACTGTATTTCACCTTCCTGATCCAAAACTTTGTAACTATATAATTAGGGCTGCGCATTATATAGTTTCAGCATCAATATCGCAATGTGCACATCTGCAATAATCACATCACAAGATCTGCAATGTTGAGTCTAAATTACAGTTGGCCAGGAGTTACAGAACACATGTCGTTTGTGGAGTCACTGCTAAATTTAACTATACAAAGGTGACTGTGCATTTCAAGAGAGCACAAAAAATTATGTGTTTTGAGGTGTAGCAAAGACTAATTGCATTGAATTAATTATAAAAAATATTGTGTATTTTTTTACCTTGAAATGTGGATATTTGGACTACAAACAAGACAAAATTCGAAGCAAAAACAAGATTCTTTTACATGCCCCATTGGCAGATAATTTAGCTTGTTTTAAGGAAAAATTCTTAATTTTGATTTCCTCTCTGAAGGTGAAAATAAAACAATATTTTTACTTGATCTAAGAATTGGGGATATTCAGACTAGAAACAAGACAATGCAAAGTAAGAAAAGCATTGTTTCCATCATAATTATTCAATTTCTGTACCTGAATACTGTTAGACTCCATACAAATCGTCAAATAGAGCTTATCAAACCATCCTTTGAAACTCTATTCATATTGCAAAAAAAAAAAAAAAAAAAAAAATTCGCAGAAAAAATTAAATATTCGATATCTGCAATATCTGATCTTTTCTAATATCGTGCAGCCCTATATATAATTAATGAAAACTCTTCATTACTACTTTACTTTTTAACCAACTGCAATATACAACCTTACCCATCATTCGTCCCACCTCACCGCTGTCACAGTGAATTCTGGGATTGCCTTGCAATGTGACCAAGACAAGTCCTGGCATTTTGTATAGCACAACAAAAAAGATTTAATTTCTGAAATGCCTTAAATGCTCTCTTTCTAATAGTTTTTGAACCAGAGCTTGGTTTGTATTTTTTTTCAGCATGTTCTAGTAATGACTCGATTCACTCTGCGTGTTTAACTGCTTACTAATTACCACTACAACGTTTGCAACCAACACGGGTCAGTTTAGACACATTCAACTCAGAGTAAATGACTCAAATATGATGAGATGCGTTGGTGACAAGTTAATTCACTGTGCACATGTTCGCACACAGAGATGCGTTCATGACACCCGGAGTCTAAAGCCATAAAACATCCTTCAGCACATCATCACGAATGGCGTGAATGCGAACAGACTAACCTCCAGAGCGTAATATACAGCTATCCTCAAGGACATTACTCACTGCATGTGTGTGTGTGTGTGTGTGTGCGTAACACATGCGTAAGTATGACAGCAGACATCTACAGTAAGTGGACAGCCAGACAAACATTTCCAGATTAGTCGTCCATACAAGCCTTTCATTAAGTGCTTCCTCATAACAACCGAGGAGGGCCAAACCCGTCTCCATGGCCGTCTGAGGCTAATCAAATCACGCAGACAGCGAGGGAGAGCCATCCCGGGCCCGCCATTATCATTAATCTGTATCGCTATCTCTTCGGCACTGTGGTTAACGAACAATGTTGGGACTCAAAATTCAATTTACCGCAGTTAGCAATTGGATCGGTGATCAATTGAGGCTGCACGGAGATGAGGGATTGTCAGGTCCGGCTCCTGCACTGTTCCATTATCGGAATGCTAAGATGAGCTTCAAAATCCCATTTGCACAGACCTGTGTGCCACGGTTGCAAGGCATGATGGGAAAAATAACTGTGCTTTTATATACAAACACTGGTGACAATTGTGCATCAGATGATATGTGTGTGTGCATCAGATGATATGTGTGTGTGTGTGTGTGTGTGTGTGTGTGTGTGTGTGTGTGTGTGTGTGTGTGTGTGTGTGTGTGTGTGTGTGTGTGGTGCACGGCTGTTTGATATACTGATAGTAAACAAGAAAAACAATCTTCTGAGTCACCTGCAGTGATCTGAGGATTCACTGCACAGCACCAGGTTTGATTGCAAGATATTGAAAACTGAGTTTCCAAAAGAAAATACATGTACAACTTACATAATCTCTCATACACAGAGACTTACATATGCTTTGTGTTTTCTTCCCTTTAACAACAACAACAACAACAACAACAGTAAACAGGATATTGAAAATTTTCATCTTAATGCTGACATGTAATACTAGCGCATGGAATGTTGATGTGTGTGTTTGCACCCTGTAGGTCAGAAATGAGCAAGGCTGTCTGCTGTATTAATGCCTGAATCCTCTGTGATTGACCACACTAATCAACCTCATAATCATCATCATAATGCTATAATAATGTAAGACTTAATTGTAAAGGTTTACCTAATACGTAAAATGCTTACATTTTCCATTAACATTTTTGAAAAACTACAAGTTTGTATTAATATAATAAGTTTGTGTAGAGTGTAAATTTATTATGTATATATAAAAACCCACATTCATGTATAGAATTCTTTGGTAAAATTTAGCATTTACATATATACAGGGCTTGACATTAACACCCACCAACCCGTCAAATGTGGGTATATTTCAGCTGTGGCAGTCACACCCACAAGCCACTTTGGCTGGTTGAAAATAATTTTTAAATTGCCAGTGCTGGCTCGTCACTAAAGATTAGAATTATAGTTTATGGCCGTTTGTCAATATACGTGCAAATGTGATCTTAGAATCAAGAAGCAGCACGACCAACTGTTAAAATAACTTAAGGCGAGCAAAAGAAAGCAGCTAAATACAGAATGAGAGGATGATCACGCGCACAGTGAGACACAGGCGTGCTCCCATTACCTTGCGTGAAACAACCATGCCTGCAAACGCAATTGGTGCGATCGGTTCTCTTTGAAATAGACAGGACAAAAAACAATGCTCGTGCACCCACTGCCCTGCTGCTTTCAAGAACAATTTTAGGAATATTTTTTTTGAATAAAAAGTGTTTGTATACAGCTATATTTTGCTTGTTTTTACTTTTGTAAAAATTCCGGGCAAGAAAATAATTAGCTTGGTGTGGCCAGAGAAAAATTTGGTAAATTGGTGAGTGTTGAGTCCTGAAAAGTCACATGAAATCAAACTAATTGGAATGTGACGCTATGAAACCACAATCCATTTTCTAATGCTCATTGAGGAGGCATATGGACATAACAGTAAATTTAAATAGACTCATTTTATGCATTTAAGTGAAGTTTCACCAATCAATTTCAAGAGGAGCATGTGAAATGATTGATCACAGCTGGTCTCTCATCTATCTAATCAATATTTAGCCAATCAGATTAATCCAAACTCACTATAAGTAGCCTGACTAAAACTACTCCCTTATCTTCGTTTTCCAAAGACCCCCCCCCCCCCCCATCCCATATATATATATATACACACATACAAGCAGTCCACATTTTATTGTGTAAATACAAACTTTTTTGTATTCGATTAGCCGCAACTAATTATTAAACAGTAAATCCAATTAATAATTTTTTCAGTGTAGTTCTAAGGCGATGCAGTGGCGCAGTAGAAAGTGCTGTCGCCTCACAGCAAGAAAGTCGCTGGTTCGAGCCTCGGCTGGGTCAGTTGGTGTTTCTGTGTGGAGTTTGCCTGTTCTCCCTGCGTTCGCGTGGGTTTGCCCCGGTTTCCCCCACAGTCCAAAGACATGTGGTACAGGTGTATTGGGTAGGCCAAATTGTTCGTAGTGTATGAGTGTGAATGAGTGTGTATGGATGTTTCCCCAGAGATGGGTTGCGGCTGGAAGGGTATCCGCTGCGTAAAACATGTGCTGAATAATTGGCGGTTCATTCCGCTGTGGCGAACCCAGATTAATAAAGGGACTAAGCCGAAAAAAAAATGAATGAATCAATGAATGAATGGATTTACTAAATGTTTAAGGTAAGTGGTTGCAAACAATATGGACTGAATTTAAACAAGCAAATTAAGTTGAACGTTACTAAATTTAATTAGCTTGTTCAAAGTCAGCCCATATAAATTGTTTGCAATCACTTACCTTAAAAACATTTAGTAAATCCAATGAATAGTTTTTTTTTTTCAGTGTACATTTAATTGGGTTAAACCAGACGTGAATGCATGCAGGTCAGCGTTACACCTACAAGTGGAACATAAAAAAAGAATAAAGGGCAAATGTGATATTATGATTCAGCCTTATTCATGAAAACAATGATCTATAAGATTGGCCAAAGAGATATACATCCTACACAATGGACAGACCTTTAAAAGTGGAGAAACCCTGTTACACACCCAAGGTGTTTACTCCGGATGATTGGTGTTGCCAGCTTTGGCAGGTTTAGACCATCATCCTCCTATATTGTCCGAAGAAAAGCCTGCAGAACAAATTTCCCTGTGTTTCTCCGGGTTTTGTCCTGTTAGCATAATAGACATCAAGGGAATGAGAAGAACAGATGTGGCTCATTCAGCTTGGCATCTCCCTTTGCCAGCTTTACAGTAATCTCATTCTTGAGAACGTCAAGGTGACCACACCAGCCAGGAAGAGAGGGAACAATTCATACGGGATATACAACTCTATTTAAAGGCAACTGAGAACCTATGGTTTTCTCGTTACCATCAGTAAAGTCCAGGACTAAATGAATATGGCTTTAGGTAGCAATCTGCAATCACTTTAAACGCATAGAAAGTCTAAACAGAGCCATATAAACATGCACACTCCTAAATCACAAATATACAAGGCTGCATTTTGTGAGCATTTTTCCTGCCAATGCAACTAAATTGCCTCCTATTTATTCTATATACATATAAAGGTGGAAACATATTTATATATTTAATACACATACCAGCATCCTGTAATGTAATAAAATAAAAGTCTAAATTTATCCAAAATGCTTACAAAAAAGTAAAAATAATAAATGACTTTAAGACTGAGCAATGGCATCATTTGTTTTCTAAAAGCCACAAATCCAACCAATCATGTAAATGAGGGGCCATGCATCTTAATGCATCGCACTTTAAACACCACAGTTAAACTACTGACACAATGCCAGACCTAGGCTAGCAGTGGCCTTTAAAGCCTGAAACTGCACAAATGAGACTATCAGTTTCGATCCTGTGACAAATCAGTTCTGTTCGAATGCTCTCTGATTGTAGAAAAACAACCTTGCTTGCCTTTGAATTTCAAGAGCCTAAAGAAAAGAAAACAATGTCTGGTTAAGGAATACCAACTCAGTCAAAGTGTCAGAATATTTTACAACCACATTCATTAGCTCTATATTAAGTAACTATTTTAATAGACGTTATTTTTAGGTAGATTAATATCGCACCTCAACTTAAAATCAAGTATTTATTTTCAAGTCTATGTTTCTAAGTCATGTGAAATATCATTAAATGGCAGTTATTGCTCATCATTATTATTATTATTACTATTATTATTATTATTATTATTATTATTAATAATAATAAATAGTAAACCCCTCCCCCCGCCCCGCTGAGGCAACTAAATCAGATGCTGCCATCTGTAGAACTTAATGCAACCAGTGTTACCACTTTCATATGTTAAGTCTCAAGCTCCTCAATAAATAATTCAGAGATTTTACAGTATCAGCTTACACAAGTCCAAATCTCTCCACAACAAATCCCTCAAAAGCACACATTCAAATTAAACAACAGTGTTTAGATTAAACACTCAACAGATTGGTAGCAGTGAATTAGGGATTTGAACAGCAGATCTATTGTATCAGCCAATTACTGCCAGCAGAAATCAGATTACAGAAGCTTCTGGCTTTGTTATTCAAATGAAATATGCATAATAGCTATAGCTTGAAGAATTATGTCCTGAATCACATAAAAGGCTAATATACTAATTTTAGAAGCTTTTCCCCCCTATTTTTTTTATTAGTTGAACAATGTCTAAAGAAAAGAGAAAAATAACTCTGGGATCAATTCTATAAATACCATGAAAAAAAGTTAATAAAATAAATAAAATGTGGCTGGAACATTGTGGGTAGTAGACAAAAATTAATAGGTTAAAAGTTTTCTTTTTATATTATAAAAATGTTTTAGTTTATTTTTTGTTAGTTTTTTTAAATAGTGGTCATATAAAAATAAATTTTCAAACATAAAATTTGAAATATTTTTATGCCCATTTTCACAAGTATTTGTTCACAAGTATTGACCTTTTGTTCATAGGTTTTTATTTAAACAGAAGACTCTTTGAGTTTCCTTCGAGTGGTGTCAGGGAAACAAGTTAACCAAAAAAAATAAATGGTCAAAAAGGTTAATGGTTTGTTCATGAGAGTTCAAACCTGTTAAGTTGTGACATAAAAGAGGATTATTAGTATCTTATACTTGTATTGTTATGCTGTTTTGTGCTTTTTTTAGTTACTGTGCTTAGATTTTATTCTTTTTAGTGTTTCTGTTTTTAGTTTCTGATATTGTTTTTAGTTTATATTATTTTAGATTTTTCATCTTATTCTACTTCGTTTTTGATTGATATTAACAGCATTTTGTTTTAACATAAGGTATAAAGTTAATGTTTTGTTCTAGAAAAAATCTAGAACTTATAACGAGGCCACAAAAACTCCATGCATGATAATTGTATAAAACTAGAACAAGAACTATAGATCAATTAATCACTTCAGTATGTTTTGCAGTTAATAACAGAGTTATGCAACAAAGTAGTGTCTCACTGCCCAGTTTAAAATGCGGTTTAAAGTTAAACACCTATTAATTGCTCAATTTTTTACTAACCTCCCCAAACACAGTAGAATATAAATATAATTTTTTATAAAGCACTGCAGACACATTACATCACAGCCTCCCTCTATTTCTCTTTCTAGAATGTCTAGGCATTCAGTGTGGCCTCCTCCTGAGCAGTATGAACTGATCCTGTGATTATTCTCTGAGAGACTAATCCTCTGAGGCCCCTGCCGTCCCCCTTCCCTTCTTCAGTCGCACTTCACTGGACACACAATTCTCAACTACTCACCCCCAAAACTGTGAAAACTTGTCTCAACAAAAGACACCGAGGAATCCTCCCAAAACTCCCACCCCCACAAAAAAAAGAGAGAAAAATCATCAGTTCTCGATCTCCCCAGCATCTCCCGTCACACCTCAGGAAGCAAAGGAGCGGAAAGCAGGCGCATCCCAGGAATCCCGCTCAATATCCGCGGATTAGGGGCCAGACCCCTCTCTGTGCCGTTCTCCGGGAATCCTAACAGTCTCCGAACCCCACAAGGAAAAGACAATCAAATAAACTAAAGTTTAATCCTTTATGAGCTCATCGTCTTTAACTCCCCCACCAAGCCGAGCCGAAGTAGCCAAAACGAGAAAAGAAAGTGCAAAGATGTGCTTATAAAGACACGACTAAATAGTGCAACAGTAGCAAAGGACAGATTTTAGCCAACTCTGCTAAATATAGTGCAACATTGGCTTTTATGACAAAAAAAGGTCTCCCAAAAGACAAGTTTACCTTACCGGAATTCATGCAGCATCCTTACGGCAGGGAGCGGCAGAGCAAACTGCGTTAAGTTGATTTGCACATTTAGAAGTGAGAAGTAAATCACATGCCATTCAAAGAGCTCAGGTTGTTTTTCCTATTGTTTGTTTGGCACTGCATTTACAAAACAATAAAGCTAAATCATCTCACCTGGAAGTTATTCCTGGAGAAAACAAATATGAAAATGAAAAGTCAAAGCAACAAAGCACCAAACCAAAGGAATGCTGGAATTCCCAGTATGCCTGAATTTCAACAAGGACGGTGATTAGTGTTTGATGGAAGTCTTCAAAAAAGAATTCCTGTAATTTTGTATGTGTAATTCCCAAACAGCAAATGCTACACTGATAAGGACATTGTGTCTTGAGAATTGGCTCTGACAATGGCCGCCATTATTGTCAATCTTTTTGTGTGGTTCCTATTTTTACCTCTCTCCAGGGAGTTGTATTAAGACGGGCGGATCTCAGAGCGGCAGAAACACCAGCATGGATGGAGCTGTTTGTCTAGCAGAGGGGCAGATGAACAGACTGTGAAGGGCTTGTTTGGTAGTCCCAGAGGACTGCTGGGTAACGGCGGGCTCTCCTGTGGGAGAGAGTATTTCTGTGTGCGTGGCCTGGTGAAGGTTACAAGCTCTCCCTTGTTAGGCCTGCTGGGTTCTGAAGGCCTCGTCTTCGGCTTCGGAGCTCCTCCATCGTATGGCTGATTCCTGCATCTACGACCAGCTGTGAAAATACGAGCGCCACCCAAGTTGAGCAGAGAGAGCTGATTCTTCCACTAGTGACACCCTCCCGTGTGACTGAAATGTTTCAGAAGCCATCTGTGAGAGCTGTGCACACGGATGGGAAAAAAAGTCTGACTAATGCTGAATTTATGGTCATGACCTAGCACAACACGTTTTTGGTCATGCCGCATGTGCCTTGAACAAATCATTTGTGAGGAAAAAATAAATAAATAAAGCAAAAATCCTTGGGTTAGCATTTTAAAGACAGAAGCAAATTGATGCTCAAAACAGATTTTACTTACATTATGTAATGTACTTTACACAAGACTTTCATAAAGGGAAATTGGGTGAGTGGGGGTATGGGGTATTTTAACACCTGCAGATTGTTTGCTTGTTCCAAAATGGGATTTCAATTGTTACAATGTTGCAATTCCTTTTTTGTTTGGGGTGCTTTTACAAGGCAGCGTTTCTAAACACACCAAAAAATGAATTAAAGTGGCAGGCTCTCAGTCTCAGCACGCATTTATGTTATTAAATTGCACTTATATTAGTTATCTGTCAGCATGGATCAACAACAGATTTGTAGGCTTATTGTGGCTTTCTTTGTAGTGGTTAATTCATACTTTATCACTTTGACCATGAATCAAACATTCGTCTGTATTTTTTTGTACAGTCTGAAATATGTTAGTCGGACCAAATTTCAGTTAGGCTTTTAATGTTGTTGTTTTTCTCCAGGTTAACTCACCATTCATTCAATAGAGGCATTAGTAAAACAAACATTGATGCTTTTCATATAACGTGCTTTGTAACTCATCATACACTATGTTAAAGACTGGAACTCCAGAGTTCAGTGTAAAGCAGGCCAAAACCACATAGTACAAGCAATATCAGACTAATTTTTGGCCGTTAATCAGAGCACTTTTGTAATGTTCATATGCCTAAACAAACAAAGTATAGAAGAAAACAAAAGCAAAATTATAAACCTTCTATGACACCAAACTGCCTATTCGATTAAAAATATACTAAAAATAAATATTAAATACTATTATAATAACATTATTATATAATAAAACTAATAATAAATTTAAAAATAAATGGTCAAATTATAATATATAAAAAAATTGTACAATATTATATAATGCAATATATTTTAATAAGTAATGTATTCTTATAATGGCAAACAGTTTACACATTTTTGGCTGATAAGTTTTCGGTGGCCAAAAATTCAGTACATCTCTAATATCAACATACTGTTAGATTCCCATTGTTGCACATTTCTGTAGTGTGATTGACTTTTAGATCAATATAGAGTAAAAACGTCCATTATCATTGTTACTGACATAGTTGAAGTCAGAAATATTAAACCCTCTGAATTATTCGCCCCCCTGTTTATTTTTTTCCCCAATTTCTGTTTAACGGAGGGAAGCTTTTTTCCAACACATTTCTAAACATAATAGTTTTAATAACTCATTTCAAATATCTGATTTATTTTATCTTTGTCATGATGACCGTATATAATATTTGACAAGATATTTTTCAAGCCACTTCTATACAGCTTAAAGTGACATTTAAAGGCTTAGTTAGTTAGGTTAACTAGGCAGGTACGGGTAATTAGGAAATTTATTGTATAATGATGGTTTGTTTCGTAGACTATCGAAAAAAATATAGGGGCAAATTATTTTGACCTTAAAATGTTTGTTTGTTTTTTTAATTAAAAACTGCTTTTATTCTAGCCAAAATAAAACAAATAAAACTTTCTCCAGAAGAGAAAGTATTATCAGACATGCTGTGAACATTTCCTTGCTCTGTTAAACATCATTTGGGAAATATATAAAAAAAAATAATAATAATAAATAATAATAATAATAAAAATAAATAAATAAAAATAAAAACATCAAAGGGGGGCTAATAATTCTTATTTCAACTGTAAATTCTATCGCATTCCGATATATCATTTATCGGACCAGCCCCATTTAGAGCTACTTAAACTGATCTTTTCTAGGATTTAAAAAAAAAAAGTTGTTTGGGGAAAATAATACTTATAATAACAAATATTTTATGACATTGCAAAAGCCTTTATTTTTATGCTTCATTTGAAATTAATATGCCTTTGATGGCAAAATACATAATCTAAATGGTAGCTAAAACACTTAAAAAGTCATAATTTGTTTGCAGCCATTTACTTTATTGTTTTGGATCTAGTCAAACTAAATAAAAACATTTAAGTCTGATTTAAGCGTTGAAAAGCTCTAAACATTCAGCTTACCTTTATCAGGAAGTTTGTGCAATCTTCCGTCATTTTGTCTGGAATGAGGCTTTGGCTATATTCGGATCGTCTGAGGATCCCAGTGTACTGTTTAATTAAAGCTTTTGTCAGGCACTCTGTAATCTCCATTCAGCCACATCACCTGCACATATTGTTTAGACTTACAGGCCGGCATCCTGTTTATGTACTCTACCGTGGTTTACTTCTCTGCATCCTTTTGCTGAGGATTTGTGGGATACAACAAACAATAAGCTTGAGACACAATTTTGTGAAGAAAAATGTGAGTGGTGCTTGCCAGCGCAAAAGCCGCTGCCACAATGTTTGGGTTTTGTGGGTGGTTGCCCAGGCATTGCTATGAGGTTGCGAAGGTGTTCAAAGTGGATTTATCATGTTGCTATGCGGTTGCTATGAGGTTCTGGCTAATTTCTAAGTGCTTGCTTGCGTGTCCAAATCCACCTACCACTTCAGGTCTCTAGAAATGGCTCCGTTCTTTCTTTCAATACAGAATTAGGATTTTACAGTATATACGAAGCAAAAAAAGCCACATGATTTCAGTCATCACTCTTGTCAGTAGAAAAAATTGCATGGGATGAGATAGACACCATTGCTTCATATTTTGGCTTAAAGAGATAGTTCAAGCAAAATGAAAATTCTGTCACCATTTACACACCCTTCACTTGAAAAATGTTGAAAACCGTTAACCATTGACTAGTTTATTATGTGTTTCCTACTATGGAAGATAACGGTTAACAGTAGTTAACATTATCTTCTTTTGTGTTCAACAGAAAAAAAAGAAACTCAAAGGTTTGAAACTACTTGAGGATGAGTAAAAAGAGAACTTTTTCTCTTTTTAATTTTTGGGTGAACTACCCCGTTAATGATTTTGAACAAGTCCTACATTCTTATGGTGGGTTAACAGCAAATTTAAGTTTTAACTGAATTTAAGTTTACATGTGAATTTAATTTAATTGCATCTTCTGCGTCACTTCAAAACGTCGTTTTTTCCACACAAAAAAAAAATAGTGGTAAGTTCTTGTGAGGCAAAAAACATCCACAGAAGATGAATGTTGATGATCCAAAAACATCCATATTAGATTTCACACAAAGTCAACGCAATTATACAAATAAAGCAGTCGGCCCCACAAACAACGTGGAATGTGTGACGCAATTGCCACGAACGCTCATTGCATTTTCTGTACAACTTTATAACATAATTAAAAAAAAAAAAAAAAAAAAAAAAAAACTTGCGCGGAAAGTTCTTGATGCAAAAAACATCCAAAGAAGATGGATGTTAAAAACATCCAAAGTAGATTACATACAAAGTCAACGCAACTATGCAAATAAAGCAGGAGGTGCCACAAACAACGTGGAATGCATGACGCAATTGCCACAAACACTCATTGCATCTTCTGTACAACTTCAGAATATAATTTTTTCAAAACAAAACCTGAGCTGAAAGTTCTTGTGAGGCAAAAAAGATGGATGTTGATGATCCAAAACCATCCAAAGTCAACACAAATATGCAATAAAGCAGGTGGCACCCTAAACAATGTGAAATGAGCGTCCGTGGCAATTGTATCATTGTATCAAAAATATCTTTTTTTTTTTTTTTTTTAACTCGTGCACAAAGTTCTTGTGAGGCAAAAAACATCTAAATAAGATAGATGTTGATGATCCAAAAACATGCAAAGTAGATTACATACAAAGTCAATGCAAATATGCAAATAAAGCAGGCGGTGCCACAAACAATGTGGAATGCATGACGCAATTGCCACAAAAGCTCATCACATCTTCTGCACAACTTTAAAATATCATTGTTTCCAAAAAAACTTGAGCAAAGAATTCTTGTGAGGCAAAAAACCATGCCGCAAGTAATGCAACTCAAGTTCGCTTAGAGTTTAGTGTGAACCCAGCATAAGCAATAATAATATTTACATTGGTAAGCACAATTAATTAAACGCTTTAGATGGAATATACTGTACGGAAAACTAAAACAGTAGAAGCCTAGACTCATGAAGTCATTGTTCAGAAATTCACTCAAGCAAAATAATCATGCATGTAAATCTGACCACAGGGAATAAGGCATCTCTACTTCCACTACCCAGGGTGATAATGAAGCAGCAGAGAGAGAAATTGAGGTTTTAGCGGTGTGGTTCATAGCTGGCCCAAAGGAGATGGAGGACATGCGAGTCCCCTGGGTGGACACGCAGGTCTCGATGGAGAGCTGGACCAAGAGATCAGAGAGGGGAAAGGCATATAGTGGATCAGACGAGCATGAAATACAATTCAATAAAGAGTGCTCAGAAGGACGTCTACACAGGTATAATGTGATGTTTTTAAATTGAAGTGAAGAGGTTTATTGGCAGATAGATCAGTGAGACGGATGCGAGTTACGTTTTCTCATCTTCTTTGAGTTATCGAGGGTCTCTGAAACTACGAATTCTCATTCCCTGTGTGCATTTCTTTTTCCTTCTTTCATTTAATTTTAACCAAATATAGCTCAACAAAAATGAAAATATCATTATTTACACATATTATACATTTTTGCAACACATTAAATTCAATATATGAGTATTATCATGACCATTCTTTGATCTTAGTTAAATCAGAAGCCTCTTTCTGTATACAGTGACCTTAAGTTTAGGAAAGGCGAGATAAAAAAAAAATAAAAAAAAAAATTATTTTTTATAGATAAAAAAGGATTATTTATGATCATCATAATCATTATCATCATCATCATTTTAACAACAAAAATTGATCAATCAATCAATAGAATAGTATAATAGTGATTTAATGCTACAGTATGCAACTTTTTTTTTTTTTTTTTTTTTTTTTTAGATTTAATGAATGAGTGCACCATGATTCCATCTTTCAAACAATGTTTCTGTCTTATGCTGATCATAGTGGTGAATATAATTGACATAATTTCCATACACTTAAAGTAGCTACAACTACAACGTTCTTTAAAAAGCATGCAGCTTTATTTATTAACTAGAGTGCCAGAGGTTACATACAGTAGCTTTTACAGAATTGATTTTTCAAAGCCTAAATTATTCATTCACTCATTCATAGCAGGGCTTAGGAGTGCTTGTGCTTGTAATTTAAAAACAAGAAAAAAGTAGGAGCACAGTCAAAAATAAAGGATCATGGACAACAGTTTTTTCTTAATAAATATGTACAGTAGAGTACATAAATATTAACATGCATATGTTGTTTGGTAAATGCTATCAGTAAGTCAGTCTGGCTACTGGGAATGATCTACAAACCTTGGGGGAAAAAAAATGCTATTTAGGTGAATTGCATTACAGAAATGTTTACAATTACAGAGATGGTTTAAATACTATGTATTTATTACACCGTAGGATTATTATGGCATTTCTGAAATATGTTCACTTTGTGCGTTATTGCTACTTGTGAGTTATTTAGAAAACTAGATTTCAAAATAACCAAAACAACATTTCAGATGTTTTACAATGTGCTCAGCCTGCTGGTTTATCCATTCACACACACATTTTCGCATGATCTCTTACAACAAAATCACATGACTTTTTTTAATGCACATACTGGAATTTGTTCGTCAGAAGTGTTTCCATTGTAGTTTATGCGCATCTTTTTTTATCGAATCTTTATCTATTTTAATAAAACATTTGTCAAAACGTATTGATATTTTTTTGGAGTAAAAACAATACTGACATTTAAGAATCCATATTTATTTTATTTATTCATTCATTTTACTTGTTTATTGGTGCATATATGGGTTATGATTTAATTCATAGCTACAGTACCTTGGACAGCTACTGTGCCACTCCATAAAGCTTTCAAGCAAAAGTCCAAATTAAAGAAAGATTTGACTTTCTGCGGTGACAGCCGACATCCACAACACACCGTGACCGTCCTTCAGGTGGTGCGCGGGTATAAAATACAAAACCAGACGTCTGGGCTTTGAATTAGGTGCAATTATTTCCTCGTTGTTCAAAGAGTCTGCAAGTTTGTGTTCCATGGATACATGTTGTTGTTGATTCGATGTGCAGCAGGAAAAAAAGGTTTTCAGCAGTGCATGTAGTTGCTGTTAAAGTTCTCACCCAGATCAGAGCAATCTGTGCTACCAAATACAGCGCAGCATGCAATAAACTCACGCTCAGTCAGGCGAAGTAAAGGTCTCATTGCCTATATGTCAATCAAATTAATTAAGCTCTAGCCACGAATAAAAATTTTAGCCTATTTTATTATTTTGTGTAATGTATAAAGTGTAATCAGGGCCGGAGCAAGCTGAACTGGCGCTCTAGGCGAACAGCAATCACGCAGCCCTCAACCCAAAAGTGAAATAGAAACTTACCAGTTTGCGGATGAAAGAGGACCGGGAGGGGGTAGGTGTCACGGATAAAAGTAAGGACCGGGGGGGTTCTCGCTCACTATTCTGCCTAGGTCGCCTCTATGGACGCGCCGGCCCTGGGTGTTAAGCTGGATTTATACTTTCGCCTGGCGCCGCATCGCGTGCCTCCGCTGACTGCGCGCACACCTCGCAACAATGGGGTAATATTTTTATTTATTTTTTTTTTAAATGGCGATACCTCGATTTTATAAAAAATTAAATAGTCTTAAAACGTAAATTCGATTAATCGAGAAAAAAAAAATCCGCCCAGCCCTACTACTCAGGTTTGCGCATACATTTTTTATGTGCGTTTTCAAAATCTATGCACATTTTGGTGTTTCCATCAACTGATTTTTTTTATGTGCATATCCAAAATTTGCTTAAAAATAGGTGGATGGAAAATGTAGCTACTGTTTATGTTTTTACACTAAAACAGTAACTGGCAGATTCGCCCTAAAGCAGTATAGGTGAATGTCCATAACCTAGCTAATTTTACCAAGCTACATTTGTAAAGTAAATTGACAAATTTCATCATAACACAAGTCAACAAAGACACTGCTACATTTAGGCACCTCTAAGCTGACTGCAATGAGCCATCATTCTTATTAATCATAGCTTATACTACAAGCGTAATGTAAATGTAGTGCATTTGGGCATTGTTTTATTTTTATATACATTTCTTATTTAGATTACAGTATGTCAGTTCCGATTAGGTCAGTTGCTCTGTATGGCCATGAAAAAAAAAAAATTCAGCCACACTAGAGTAATTCTCTATCAGAATAGCAGCACGAGTGCAACTAAACGAAGACACAGCATTGACTTTGAGTGAACTCTTCCTTTAAATCTCCCAAGAAGTTTTTTAACTTAACTTTACAGAATGAAGCCAGTCCATAGAAGTCTTTATCTGCAGAAGGTGGTTTTAATAGTTGCTAAAGGTAGGTTGCCAGTCTGTCTTGACCCAAATCCACTGACTCACTAAGCTATGAAGAACGAGAAAGAGAAAAAAAAAAGAGAGAGAGAGAGAGTGAGGGAGAAGATGAAAGTGTGCAAGCTGGAAAGAAGGAGCGGGTTAGAGAAAAAGAGACAGACGTGATCTTTCATGGCAGACGGTTGAACCTTCCCCCTCGGCAGAGTTTAGCAGAGGACCTGGCACTGTGCGATAGGCAGTATTCAGTCCTGGCTCTTTTCTCGTCCACCCATTTGATTCATTATTACGCCACCTTGACACATTGGCAAGAGCCCGGTGCCGACTGAAACAGAGCCACACTAATGGGAAGGAGGGCCATCTCCATTACAGAAAACGTGGCCAATTCCTGACAGAAACATACTTGGGCATTCATTATTCATTGCACAATTTTTTCATTGCCTAAACAAAAGCAAGAATTTCTTTAAAATTTCTGTGATGTGAACAGAAAAGACGTTTCCGCTGATTAAAACACACTGCATTTAAAACACATTGCATTTAAAACATTTACTTAGCAGATGCTTTTATCCAAAGCAACTTATAAGTGAGGAATACTATTAGACAAGTGACTCACCACAAATTTGGCCACAGTTCAATGTAACATGTTAAGATACAGAATAATATTCAATGCTTAATCCAGCATATAAAAGTTATACCAAGAAAGATTAAAACATGGCGCCTATCACTTTCTGTATTATTTCAAAAAGCATCAGCTAAAGCCTACATTTCTCAAGACATGACATCAAAAACGTGTTCTTCTGAGAGCGGAGTGGCAGGGAACAGGGCAGAGCGCCTATCAAAGCTGTTCTATCATGCATGGCAGACTCGGCTCTAATCCTATTCGCATCTCATTGGTTGGCCGGCCATAGAGAGGACAAGATGAGAGCTTTGTAGGACCCCAGGCTAAAATGCTGGCTGAAGATATTGCCTGCAAGGCTGATGGACTGGGGAGAACTTTGTAATGCCCGCCGTTCTCACCATATGTGGAAAAGTAATCACATCCTTTGATCTTAAAAGTTGGATTACATGTGAGGTGTTCGATGCAGTCGGTTTGCTCAGACTTGCCCAGTAACCACAACTAGGTTGTGACTTTGCTAGAAATAATATTAAAAATAAAAAAATAATATTTACACATTTCCTTCGAATTTAAAATTGAATACATAATCCATGCATAAATCAAATTTTTGATTTCCTTTATAACACAGCATATTGTGCTGTACATTACAAAAGGTGCGGTATGCAAGTTTGACACCCAGTGGTTGAACTAGGTATTGCATTTCTGAATCAACACACACACACACAAGCGCAGGTTGCCAGATTGAGAACCAACAGGAGAAAGCCTGACTATCAAGTCTAAAGGCTGATTTAAGGCTGATTTAAATTGTGTACTAAATAAAATCAATGGCACATGATAGAAGGAATATTTCCATATTAAAAGGAGTTTTTGTCCTAATCAATACCTGGAATTAATATTTTAGAAACCTTTTTCTAGTTTTTGCAGTTTACTTGATGACAATGATCACCTCAGGTACACTTCATGTGCTTTATTCAGTGTTAAATGATAACAATGTGAGTTTGAATGCCATTTTACGTGACTTTTATTGCCATATACTGAAAGCAGCAGCAGATAGTTCACATCACATCTTGAAAATAAAATAAACTGTTTGTAATTGAGCTTTAGAACTGTGAAATAATAATAATGTATTAATTAGATTATAAACCTCACCATTTCATTGGAGTGCAGTAAGTGCACTCTTTTGTGCTTCTGTATGGCTGTATTTAAATTTCTGTGGTGTTTTGTCTGGTGCAAACAGCCAAATTGCTTATCACTGCAAATCTCTTCATGTAGCATGTTGTTAGGACACGCGGTTACAATGTAACCTGCTCACCTAATGTTTACGTTTGTAATATTTATATTATTTGCTAATTAATAGCCTCATGTGGAACTCTGAATCCGCATCTCATTTCAGATTCTGCTACTGCTACTGTAACGCCCATTTTCAAAGCAAAATATCTGACTTTAGCATTGTTTTTCAGATAAACAAGCATGTTCACTTAACAGGTTTCTTAAATATCCGCAAACATATTATGGTATTTTTATGCTTTAGACGAATTAAAACTTACATACAGCACCTTTAAGAAAACCCAAAACAAGCTATTTGATGCATTTTAAATGCTAAACATGAAAAAAATAATGTTACATACTATTGTTCAAAGGTTTAGCATGAAAAACATTATTATTAATATTAATATTATTACTACTACTACTACTACTATTTTATTATTATTAAGCAAGGATGTTTTAAATTGATCAAAATGCCAATAAAGATTTATTTAATCTGGAGCCTATTTCAATTGTTATTCTTTAAAACTTCACGTGGATCAAAACGTCCTGAAAAAAATTACTTAATAGAAGTACAAGCCATGACATTTTTTTATTTGTTTCCACCATCCACAAATCTCATATCGCTAATCTTTCGGATAAAAAGATGAACACATGCTCTTATGATTACAGTAAACCCTCATCTCAAAACAAACAGCCACAAAGGGCCTCTTATACATTTTGATATTGTATCTGGTTACATCCCAGCAAAACTGCTTTGAAAAAGGTTTGTTAGTTCCTGCCATGAACCATCATGGATGTAGAAGCATGAAAGATACCAGATCTTCCACTTTGAGAAGTTGACACTCGTGTTTGATCTTTTCAGATCTTGGATTCAGGTGGTGCGAAACAGTTGGCGTCATGCATGTGGGTACTTTTACACGCCCATATCCATTAGCGGTTATTTACATTCCAGTAGAGCTGCTGTAGGTGTAACTCAAGTCGGAGAGTGGTAGATGCATTAAAAGCATCCCTTGGATAAGCCAATAGCGAAATCTCTTGTCCCAGAGCAAGGCAGCATCCTGAACGTAAAGTGTTTTGTCAGTAAACAAACAAAGTTAGTCAGCTACAAAGTTCTCTCATTCTCCCTATTCTCTTCTACACTATTGTGGCCACAGGTACGCTTTGACAATAGGTGGAGAGGCATATCACTAGCCAAATTAAGCACTTCCAGTACCATGGAGTATTATATGGCAGACTCGCACAGCACAATATCATTATTGATTCCTCTCTAGCCCTCCAACTCCCCGTTCCCGCTTTCTGGAAAAATAACTTAATTACCTTTCTGATGAAGCTCTGCCTGTATACAGACAGACACTTCATGCAAGGGAAAACCATTTCCATGACAACCTACCTGAAAAATGCTGTCTTTTATAACAGAGATTAAAACCTTTGTCAGAGTTAAGTATTCCATCTCTCAGATCCAATAGAATTAGTATGTGAAGTGTAATAAAAAGGGTGGGGAGGGAGACAGAGGTATCGGATGAAGTAAATGGAGCTCCTCGCTTTCTTCTGCACCTTGGACATGAGAAGAAAACACACGGAAGACTGCCAAAAGCCGCTAAATCTATTAATAAACTGATATGATTACTTTGGAAAGGGGCGACCTAAACCTACACCATTTGAAACGCACATCTAAGTCGTGAAAAGCGAATAATAACTGTTTCGGATGTGACATTTTCTTGGCTGGTTCATGGCACTGTAATATCAGACTATGAATATTATTTAAAGCTAGACTGTGGGGGAGTGGGGTGGAATAAGATTCTCTTCCTGCCATTGTTCGGACTGACCGCGAATTAATCCTCCCATCAGAGCAAGTCAAATGTAATTACTGCCCACTCTTTCAGAATAGAGTTGGTGGCTGATCGCGCACTTAGATTTCCAGCGGGTCAATTTGTCTAAACCCTTCTTAAGTGCCTGTGCTCTGTAAGCTCTCTGTACAGGTGCTGAGGATATTGGACTTTCTTTAACCTCCAACCAAACTGCTAGACCAGAAATTAGTTTTCTTAAAAATGCTATTTCACAAAAAGACTAAGTAATGCTGCGTGTTGCAACAACAGAATTGAATTAACAATTTGTTTCATTAAAAAAATTGTTCCATAATACACCCTTTTTACCTAGCAGAGAATTTTTTTTTTTAACTCGTAATTATTACTTTGTGTTCAAATTTATATTTCAGTTTTGTCCAATTTGCATGGGCACAAAATCGTAGCAAGAAGTGAATAAATAATATAATTACAAGTATAACTACAAGTACAAGTATATATATATATATATATATATATATATATATATATATATATATATATATATATATATATATATATATATATATATATATATATATATATATATATATATATATATATATATAAAAAAAATTTTCTTAAATGAAACTTTCTTAATACACTACTTTAATATTCAGTTAACAAATCTGGTCACTTGTACCCGCATAGTGGTCACAACAACAATTTGAATGATTTAATAAAATTACTAAAATTTACTAAACAGTAGTGGTGTAAGAGATCACAAATCTCATGGTTCGGATCACACTACGGATTTTGAGTCACGGATCAGACAATTTTTTCAGATCAGCAAAAAAGGAGATGACAAATGTCAATTGCTTTCCATTCATACAAAAATATTACTGCAAAAACCATTGGTTTTAACAAACAACTTAGAACCTGTAATTTTACTAAAAATAAAAATCAAGAAACAAACAGCTTCAGCAACCCTACGAAAAGTGATCTTTGCTACTGTTGCTGATAATGCAAAATATAGAAATCTAACATAGTGTACAACATATATTTATTTTCAATTAATGATTCAACAACTCACACATAAAACCTAATGTTTCATTATAGGCGGATCATTTTTCAAAACCTATTCAGTGACATAATTTTGATGGTTGTTTGTCGCCACCCATTGGTTACACAATGTAATTGCTACAACATTCACCGGCATCAAGTTCCATTAAACTGTGATTTTGATTTTTACCATAAACATCAGTGTTTATATCTGAACTATAAACTGTTCTCCCAGTGCTTCTGTGTTATTTAATTGTTTGTAACTCACTGAAAAAGTGTAAAAAGTGAATCTCTCTCGATTAAACACAGATTGCAGCGATACGAAGGATTAATAAACATATGCAAATCATTATCATTTATCATTCATGTTGCGAGGGTTTGAATTGAGATCAGAGTCTTTTAATGTTTAATTGTGCAGCTTTACACTGAATGCATTAATGCAGGCTAAACAAACAGTGACAGAAAATACTTTAATTAATAACCTAAGAAAGCATTTAGGACCCACTACAGCTTTTTCCGTCATCATTATATTTTACAGGGAAGCCAAAATGCTTTCATACACGTGATTTGGATAATGCGTGAGGTGATCCCTCTGCAATTGTTATAAATGTTGATTAACCTACGAGTTCAAAAAAAGTTATTAATCCGTGGGTCACGTGTGTTTCGAACTGTGGGTTGTGATCCGTATGAATCACAGAGTCAACCGTGATCCGTTACACCCCTACTAAACACAGTTAAAGTCTTTATTTATTTTCTATTCCTTGTATTTTTTAGAATGCACCAATCATAAACACATAGTTTTTAAGTTTAGTTTCTGTTTTTCCAATTTCACTTATTTTTACTTCAATGAACGTATACGTAATCAAAGTTAATGCTTTTAGTACCATCAAAGTGCTAACAACAAAATCCTGAACAATTAGATTATCAAAAAAGTCCCATAATTAACCATTCCGACCTGTCAAGAAACAGACAGCTTCCTTTTTGCTGCTAATTATCAGCAATTTGAATAGTTTGCATAGGAATACTTTGAATTGTGATTTATCTGCCAATTATTTACTCATCAGTGGGCACTTCAAAAACCCAACACGTATCGCATTTAATCAGTGTGCGCTTCAGTCCTACAACGTGCAATTATGTCAACCTTCCCAAGAAAAATTGCTCATTATATTCTGACACAGCATTTTGAGAATGCTCTTTAAGTAAATGGAGAGATAGAGGCAGCACGCTTCACAGACAAAAAAAAACTTCCTTCAAGTTGAGTGTGCCAACTCGATCCATGTGACAAAAAAATGACTTCTCTTTGGCAGACTATGAGCAAAAAGAAAGATGAAAGAAAAGGACAAAATGGAAAGGTGGAAGGCACGGTGTCTCACTAAACGTAGTGATTGAAGCAGGTTTTAGAGCACTGTCAGATAATAGGATCAGATTGCAGAGGCGTGTGAGGTGCTTGCAATTTCGCCCTCCTCCCTCCCCCAGGACCACATACAGAGGCTCCCTACAATTACTTTAAACAGCCTCTGATGAGAGGGAAAAAAGCAACATTTAGGTTCATTAACATCGCTACTATGCTACTTTCCTATGATTATTGAATGTCGCCACAGACCAGAGAAGGGGGGGAAGAGAACAAAAAAAATATAAAAATCATCACAATTACAGAAAATTACAAGTCTATGTCTGAATAATGGCATTAATTTTGTGAGTTGAATAGAGTCTCAATAAAAAAAATTAAGAAAAAGATTTTTTTTTCCTTTGAAAAAACTTTTTCCTCTGATAAAGGTAATTTATACCAGGTTTTTGGGATATAATGAGGGAGGAGACTTCACTTTTTGCACAAAATGGTGTCTTGCATTGATTTCAGTCTAACAAAGAACCGACTGCCTTTTATATGTACCTAAAAATCATGCTCAGGTAAGATATTTATCTTTCAGATAACACCTCTAAGTGACAAAATTTCATTATTTCCACTAGGATATCGAATACAATGACAGGTCATTCAGCAAAAGCTGAGCACTGGTCATAACACTTGAAGTCAAAAGATGAGAGCCAAAATAAAACCGCCTCACAGCTTGTCAAAGTGTATCCTGGGAAGCACTATGACAAATGATGTAATACAAATCTAACAAGAATAGCCATAGGCGGTATTCCATAGTTCCCCATGCGGTCATATTTACAGTTCTGGTCTATGCAATATATTTGTGCTTTTGTGCACATTTAGGTTAGACTTTACTCACAAGCTCAATGGGCCACAGCGATTTTCAGTCAATTGAGGTATTACTGACTGAACCGCCAATCGAAGTAGTCATACTTGATTCGAAAGATCCTAAAAAAGCAGCAGAGCCTGCAATGAGCATCAAACGGGCAGGTCAATACGTTCCGTCTGGGACCATTACCCAATCAGGACGGGATGTGCAGCTCTGCTTGAAAGAGGGAACACGGAAGACTTATCAGCGGCCTTGAGAATAAACCTCACTGGAAGGAGAATAAATGGGTGCCTTCATTTGCAGAGCCTGGAGAAATAGCACCTGCTGTAATCTCGCCCCTTTCTAATTTGGCCGAACAAGGTAACAGGACAGAGGAATGGGTGCAAATTGTGCTGTTGCTGGGTAGGAGTGTGTTGGCAAGGGATTCAATTGGCAACATTCCATTGTTGATGAAAATGAGCCCATGTTGAGAATTAAAAACTGTTTACACCTTTCATACAGCATAACTGTTATTAACAAGCTTCTGAATAAAGAGTTGGTGTGACCTGATTACACGGTGATGCTCAAAAATAAATCCTTCAGATATTGATTCTTAAAATCCTTATTTTACTATGTCAGTGTTGTCTTATAAGCAGTTATTTTAATACAGTATAGTACAACTAGTGATAGTGAATTCCTTTTGTTTAATTGGTGGAAGCACTAAAAGTTGGAAAGTTTCTTGACTATATAGTTGTGGTATTTTCAACTTATTGACTTTGTCTTGCGAGAAACTAAAGTCTAAAAATAACTTGCATTTAAATATCTAAAGTCATATTGGCAGACATTTCGGCATCGGCCAATATATAAACATTTTTAACGTTATCAATAGCCCCTTTCACACAGTGCACACAGTGATACCGGCAAATATTCGGAAAATTTCCATAACAACTTTACCGGTTTAAAAAAAAAAAAAAAAAAAAAAAAAAAAAAATTCACCGTTCACCCAGGCAAAAACATTCCAGAATTTTTCTGGAAAAGACCATTCACTTGTATTTGTAAACGTAGAAGGGGTCAGGCTTTTGTTGAGGATTTCACTTTTATTTAAATCTTTAGCATTTATGTAGCTGCTTTTGTCCAAGAGACGTCCAAAGGCAAAAGCGTGAACTGCAGCTAAATGTTAACACATTTGACTACATTATAAATTCTTTGGATGGATGAGTATTGTAAAACAACTTGGATAAAAACATATGAAGGAACACTTTCGCATGTCGAGATGTACATAATATGCATGTGTGTTGGTGCTCACCGAAGCACTTCTCACGTGCATATGCGTCAAGCAACTGAAGCAGAGCTTAAGGGTAAACAAATAGCGGTTTTTCATAAGCATCTTATTGATATTTTTTTTACCCAGTTGGCATGAAGAAGGAACATCTGACTAACATCTAGCAGCTAAATGTGTCTAGAAAAGTATTCAAAAGACTTTTATTTTCATGAACGGCGCAGATGTGAATCAGTCTAAATGTGGCTCGAGTAGACATCTCACGTCAGCGCGCTCTAAGCGTGAACACGCTCTTTCCAGCAATCTTCCTTCTGCGTTCACACAGCGCAGCATTCCAGAAATTACCAGTAATATTACAACTTCTCTTTCCGGAAAAGCTCTTTAGGATTTTATTTACTAGCCTAAAGTACAGGTTATCAGTTATTGATATTGCCCAAAAATGTCCATACTGTGTATTCATCCATTTAATGTCTGGTCAAAGGCATGTCCCGTAGAACCCTCAACATGTACGAGGGATAATAAAAGGCTGAAAAACACAGAATACCCTGGGCCTGGCTAATTCTGGACTCTGAATGGTGGTGTGGAGGCTGGATATCCTTGGGAATAAAAGATTTCTCTCATTGCATAAGGTGATGAATTCTCTTGTGTAGACCCACAGGCACTGACAGCTATACTTCAATGAACTATAATCAGAGAAGAGTTAGGACACAATTTAGAATAGACAGCACAAAGAAACTGTGTGGGCGAGGTTAGCGTACTTTCAGTGTGGCTATAAGCACTATACCCTTTATATAGTCACAGAAACGTTGAGTCTGCGAGGGTATTATCCATCCAGACAGATCATAAGCAAGCACAGTTCTGGAAGACGACTGTAAATTAACGCTCATTTGAAAATGAATGCAAATGTATGCAGATTTTTCCAGCACCTCGCTCCTTTTGTTTTTAAACCTTTGCACTTCAAATACTGCAGGCAGACAACAGCACGCAACTTAAAATTCATGAAGCACAAGTGGATCAGCTTTGGCCTTTCCAGGAAACCTTTCACTTCGCTTCAGCAGATTCAGCTTTGGCTGCAGCCAGGATGACTTGACATTTGTCACCCAGGTGTGGATTTTACACTCTTTCAAGAGAGATTATTTCTCTGTCACTCACAGTGGCGTTCTGCCATAATCCGCTGCTGCGAGTTGACTGACATCAACATTCTTCTACTGTTATTTGGTTGCATGATTGCACGCAGCTAATGCATGACAGATCGTGTAAGAAGTGGGATTGTGGAGGCTCTGGTGTCTCTTCAACAAAAGATGAAAGACTTCTTATACTGTGATCCCTCAGGGATGGTCTCAAAGGTCGTATCCTCGGCGGCCTCTGGGCTAAAGGGTCAAGAAAGCAATCATGATTATTGATGACAAATTACTAGTTTCGTTAAAGCCGATGCTTTCATGCTCGTCTCCTCACGTCCATCAATGCCTGCTCCAATCGCTCCATCGGTTTCTCTCCCATTCCCATCACCAGACTTGCAGCTGTTCTACCATGTGATTGACAAGTGGCCAAAGAGAGAGAGGGAGTGACTGAGAAAAGAAAAGAAATGTGTGAGCACTAGCCCGTGCATATGAAACCCACTCACAAGCCTTTGGGTTTTTCATCGAGTGCAGGCAGCATGAAAGCTCATCCACGCCTACGGTCCAAACTCGCAGCTAATAAGCAGCCCTTCTGAGCTTGACTCGCACCGTCCCTGCTGAGCAAATCGATCAGAACGCGGCCCTTCTCCTACTATGCAAGTGATGGTAGCAAGTATTTACATAGAGCGAAAGAGAGCCCCTTTTCCCTCTTTTGTCCTACGCTTAAAAAGAAAGACTGGCTCTCAAACATATGGCCCAAACCCCAAGAGTTGAGCCAAACTAAGTCAGGACAAAAAGCTGGGACACTCCCTCACATGCTGCTCCGAGCACTCACAAAAGAGGGCAGAGAAAACAAAGGATATACCTGTGAAAGTAAATAAGATACTTAAATCCTGAAGCTGAACAGGAGATTTGTACCATCTGCAGCACACATGCTTCCAAGGCCTGCAACAAAGGACAATTTGTGTAGGAGAGGATTCAGTCCAGGGATCAAGATAACCAAGCTAAACCACAAGCGTTTTGGAGGTGAAATTAAAGAGTGGACGAGATAAGAGACCAGAGTTCTTCAAGCCAGTCAACTGTGCCTGTAGTAAGCAACTGGACTGCATATTGAAGCGATGGCCAGGAAGAGTGACTGTAATTTGCAAATGCACTTTGGGCAACCAAGACTGCACAAAATGTAACTAATAACGGCATTTATTTTTCAAGTTGGTTTTCAGTTGATGGAAGGCAACAATTCCTCTCTACAGACCACACAAATGTCTGTCGGAAATCATAACCCTCCATCTTCTGCAGAGGACTTGCTCAGATGTCACTGCCCGCCTGTTTCAAGCAATATGCACAGCCAAATAATGTTGCTAGAATTGAGTTAGTTCTATTTTATACCTGTTAATTTCATAAAAATCATTTGACACTAAACCGAAGTTGAAATAGCCCTGTATAACATTTCCAACAAGCCTGTTTTTTTAAGATTTCAATGTTAAAAAAAAAAATGTTTCCCCTGTAATTTCACATATTGCAGATCAAATAACTCCATTAAACTTCAGTTGTCTACTTCTACAAACTCAATTTTCAATTAGTAAAACATTTTGCTACCTCAACTTAAATCGGTTCAGAATTTAGAAAAGATGTTTTGCTTGTTTTGTTTGAGATAAATATCCTCATACACTCTTAGAAATAAAGGTACGAAAGCGGTCACTGGGGCAGTACCTTTGCAAAAGGTACATATTTGTAGCTGAAGGGTCCATATTGATACCTTAAAAAGGTACATTTTAGGTGCATTTGGGTACTAATATGTACCTCGAGGCACTACTACAGTATGGACTCTATAGGTACAAATATGTATCTTTTGAAAAGGTACTGCCCCAGTGACAGCTTTCGTACCTTTATTTCTGAGAGCATATGACCCAATGTGTGTTTATTTAAGTCAAATTGAAAATCTAAAAAAATTAAAGAGAATTTAAACACGCAAAAAAAATGTACCATCATTGCTCCTGCTAACAGAAATCCTCAACAAGACTGCAACCCAACTTCACCATTCTCATTTGCGACTACTGGAAAGTTGACAAGTTTTGTGCAGACTGCAAACTAGCAGACTCAATGGCAAGGGAAGAGATTACATCATGCCACATCCTAAATGACTGGTATTAGGTGGATAGTTTCCAGAGGAAGGAGATGAGACCCGAGGAGGAGGAAGAAAAAAATATAGTTCAGGGGTGCTGGGGTGTAATCACTAGCTACCAGACCCCAACTGAATGCATGGCAGCTTTAGTTCCGCAAACTTCAGACCACGTCTGTCAAAAAAAGAAAAAAAGTTATCCCTCCATGTCACGCTCGATCAGAGCCCTGAAATTTGCCCATTCTCCTCAGCTAATGAAACCAGCTCTCTTCCACACCCCTCCCCGCATCCGACTCTCTCAGTCTGAGTGGAGCAGGCATGCGGGCTGCCGTGTTCATTACCAGAACACAGGAGTCGCCACAAAGACCGCCATGCTGAGGACACAATGGGATGTGGAGGAAGCCAGGCTTGCCCAGAGTCAGGGCTGTGTGCAATTTTACTCTATTATCCCTACGCCCGTAGCCACAGGGGCGATGCAGTCCTCCCTTTGATTCCTTTCCATCCCCCCTCCAACTTTCCATCTCCTTCATTCCTCAAGAAAGACACAGCTGTCCCTTCTTTCTCTACTCTCAGATGTATTAACACCTACAGAGATAAGGCGGATGAGGGACGGGGGGCGACCGTTCGGTGATGATCCAGGCATGCGGCGCACTGCACGTGAACAACAAGCTGTTACCATAGAGAAATTTTGGGACCGACGCTGGCTGTGCGAAGAACGAATTAACCTGAGCGTTCGGGATAGATGGGCTGATCTGAAGTGCAATGAGCAGTAGGACAGGGATTGACTTAATTGATTAGGTGATCTTGAGAACAATAGCCAGACTGATCCTTCTACTGCAGAAGAGACTCATTCTAAGCACTTTTGATAGATCTGGCATTGATCTGATTGATCAGAAATGACAGGTGAGAGGGTCAATTGAGTGTTCAATGAATATTTAATCATGCCTCTGTAGTGTTTTGGCCAGAAGGACAGAATTGCAGTTAAGGAGAGATCGATGTTCCTAAGATCGCTGAGGGCTAAGCTGAGTGTCGAACAAAAGCCACCGTCTTACAAATTTATATGACCTTCAATATTTTGCTGCTGAAACCTAAAGTGTTTTACTCATAAGCCCTTAATTTAATCCCGCCACTTTCTTCTGTGACCTGCATTTTAAGGTCTTCATCCACACCCTGCAACATACCAGAATCACTACTATTACTGCCATCAGACCCCAAATAAAATTATTCCCTATGGCCTCCAGGGTGCAAAAGAAAAGATTTGCTCTGTCATTATCAGGGGAGAATAAGCCCAGCAGCTCCCCTGCTTTGAGATGTGGTTTAACCCAAGGCCTAACAATAGATTCAGGAGAAAGCAGCGACTTAAGTCACTAAAAGGGAGACGACGAGGACAACAGAACCCCTCTAAATCCATCTTCAGCACAACACCGGTAGGCATGTTTGTCTACTAAATGAATTTTGAGCTTTTCCCAGGCCTGGGGGTAGCAACCAGTTTGGAACAAAGAATAAAAAAAGCTGATTTTAAAAACACTTTAAATTATTCAAATGTATAAAATAATTAAATAAACTAAAAATAAGCAACCAAGTGATGCAACAAGTTTCCAGAAAGACATAACTGCTAAGTTTAGGCAAAAGGTATCAAATAAAATAAAAACAATAAATGGTATTATTATTTTAAATAATAAAAACAACAAGACTAATATTTAGAACAACAATATTGTTACTTAAAATGATCATGTATTTTATTCTTGTTTGTTCAATTATTATTTTGTTTTTTTTATTGCCACATCAGGAAACTCACGACAAGATCAAAGCGGATACTAACATATTACATGATATTAATGCTACTGCTGCTGCTACTACCACTACCACTACTACTACTACTACTCCACTACCACTACCACTACTCTTTTGCTCTGTAGAATCGGTGCTCCCAACTTAAAATATTTAGTAGCACCCAACAAAATTAAATGAGCTCCCCTGCAAATTGTGTATCAATGGATTTACTGTAAAGTATTTGAAAACAACATCAATCAGGACTAACTAAACCAGAAACAACTAACTAATTCTGTAGTGACTTATTGATATTTGCACAATAATTACAAAATAAATGTCTAATAATTATAAAATATTAATGATGACAATAATACTACAATGAATTCCATTTCTCAGTATCATGCTGCCTTAAATGTGCTTGAATGGGATTTATCTGCTATAAAATGTTGTACTTTTACATTATGAAAAATAAATCTACGGTTTGCATTAAACAAAAATACACTGCAGTAAGAAAAATACATTTTGCACTATTATTTTTATACGCATATCAGTTTAAAAAACAAATAGTATGCTACAAAACATAAATGTATGATTATAATAAATCATTCAATTTAGAACAGTTCACATTTTAACAATTGGTTTATACTATTTTTTGTGTGTGTCTATCTGTTGTGGCGTATTTTTTTGTGACATGTAACTCTGTCCTATGTTGCCTGTCCTGACCTGGACTCCCTGGTAGAGTAGATATTGTATCAAAGTGGGACATTCCTGGTTAAATAATTAAATAAATAAATAACAATGATTGTTAGAACTAATAATATTAATAATAGAAGTAGTAGTAGTAGCAGGAGCAGCAGGAGCAGCAGGAGCAAACAACTTACAAATTAACTGAAATATAATACAAATTTACAAAAGTAGGGTGTTTGTTCAAATTAAAAAAAGAAAAAAAAGAAAAAAAAAAAACCTCTTCTTACATCTCAAAATATGTCAATGCACGCACATATAAACTAAGACTGAATGTCTGAACAGGCTAGAGCTGCTGCGCTCAAAGACTGTTTGAGACATCACCTAGATTATATCACTGATATCCATTTTCAGAAGGGGCCATTGCTCGGTCTACAGGGACAGCGAGACGGCGGTGAGGGGGGCCAGGACTGCACAGATAAGAATCACTTTTGTCTCGGAGTGATGACCTTAGTCTGTGGGTCAGCTTGAAGGGGAAAGACTAGTGTGAGAGATTTCTCGAGTGAGGTGCGTGTTGTGAAGAGAGCTGTGGTGTTCTGGGGAGCGGTTTCAGGTTGCCACCAGGAGTAGAAGGAGCTGGTGTTAATTGGAAACTTGAAGGTCCTTTGTAAATCATTTCTCTGGGCTACGCCTCTTCCCCAGGTTCATCCACCCTTGACGACAGGAGGGCGACACCTGCCCCCCATAACAGCTGCCGGAGAGGCTAATCGAGACTTGAGCTCTGTAGGCGTAAGTATTGTGTCGTATAAAGGTTTCACACAGAAGAAAAGACCCCAGAATGGGCTCTCTAGAACCAAAAAGAGCTGAAGGTACTGAAGAAAATAAAGACAGGTAGACTCGACGAGGTAGAAGTTGTTGAATACACAGTTGAAGGCAGAACTATTAGCCCTCTTGTGAAATTTAGATTCTTTTTCAAATATTTCCCAAGTGCTGTTTAACGAAGAGAAGTCTTTTCCAGCACATTTTCAAACATAACAGTTTTGAAAACTAATGTCTTTGCTATGATTGCTTTGCTAGATATTTTGCAAGATACTAAATAGGGATGCTCATAAAGACAGATTCACCGTTAATGGAAAGGGTGCATTTTTAACCAATTAATGGTATCAGTTAAACAATAATTTTTTTTTTTTTAATTGGCTGCATAAATGTGCAACACAAATTTGTTAATTCGTTAATTTGCTAAAGAAGCAAAATAAAAGCAGAATATTGCTGGTCATAGTTTGACACAGACAAGTTGATGCCAAACCAGCACTAATGCTGATTGCTTCTGTCCTGGATCCATGTCATAAACACCTCCATTTATTTGCACAATTGGAGAAAGAAGCAACAAAACAAAACTTTCTGAAATGTGCGCTGCTTTAGAAACAAGTCGGCCACAAGTCGGAGCGTCGGAATTCTCTCAATCAGAGCGCACTCCAGCACTGCTTATAAACACAACAAATAGGCTATAGTTTTGAAGATTTAGTGTGCAACTAACAAACCAAGCTTTTCAAAATTACAGTTGTTACTAGTTCTTATAAAATATCCATCAAAACGAAATCTACGAATTAAACAAATCCAAAGATTTTTGCATAATGGTAACTCCGCACCAAACTGAGGCTTTCATTTTATAGCTTTTAAAACATGAATGCAAATTAATGCAATATCATATGTAAACAACAAAATGTTACATGCTATAGTAGTCTATACTTTACAAAAAGTCAACATATGAGCCTTGTCATTGCATTTCATCAGACGCAGTGATGAACCGTGAGTGAGAGAGGAAATAAAAGAACACAAGCTCTAAGGTAAAACCAGATGCTCAAGACATGATCTTTAAAATAATAAAATAACTTCTATTAAAAATGTTGACAGAGGTTTATGATACAAGAATAACAGCAGAGCATTAATCAAATGTATATTTTCCATAGAGTGATCGATTTAAAGAAACCTGCTATTTTTATTTGATGGAAGAAAAAAAAACATATGATGGGAAAAAACTGCCTATGCTGGTTCCTAAAAAGGATTTAGTCAGTGTTTTCATTTTGTAATCTAAATTAGTCATTTAAATGAAAAATATCTAGGGCAGGTCTATTTATTTTATTTTATTATTTTTATTTAGTTTATTCTTTATTTCTATGTTGTTGGAAACACTGCAGGTGCCTGAAGATGATCAGTTGTTAATATGTTCGCATATTAAAATAAATAAGTATATTAAAAATGCTTTAAAACATTTAATGTGTAAAACACAAAATAGACAAGTAAATTATTATTTGTTTAAATTAAATAATAATTTAATATTAATCTGACCAGTTAAAGGTAATATTCGGTTAACGAGCAGCGGTTGTTGTTGTTTGGCAAAATTAACCAAAATAAACATCCCTAATACTAAAGATACTAGTATTCAGCATGAAGTGCAATTTATTGGCTTAACCTGTTATCGTTAAACAAGTTATAGGACAAGAGGTTTGTTTTTTTAACCAATCCAAAAAAAAAAAAAAAACATTCACCTTAAAAATTAATTTTAAAACATTTTTATTCAAGTCTAACTAAACTAAAAGTAATAAGACTTTCTCCTGAAGAAAAACCTAATAAGAAATAACAATTCCTTGCGCTGTTAAACATCACTTGGAAAATATTTGAAAAAGAATTAAAATTTCACAGGAAGGCTAATCATTTTGCCTTCAACTGTACAGCAGCTATTTTGAAGACACTACATAATGATATGTTCCCAAAAATAAACTCACATGTGAAATAGACTAGTAAGGGATAGTGTATGCAGACTAATAAACACACACAGTCCACTTGCGCCTCCACACCGGGGCTCATAGAGAGCCATAATTGAGGTTGGATGAAAGTGAAGGTCATGAAAGCAGCGTTGGCACAGAAATAGTTATTACTGCTTGGCAATCTCCTTTACTTCTGCCATTTATAAGCACAGGAGTGAAGGAAATGCTCATTTTTACTCACCAGCTTTGCAGACTAAAAAAAAGAAAAAAAAAAACTCACATAGGTGGCCTGTGAAATAAAAGTCATGACATTTAATCTCACATTGCTGTGTTTAAGACTACATTTAAGCTTCTTCCAGCTATCGTAATGGACGTTTCTGAAAAAACACAAGCAAACGCAGAGTAAAAAGTGAGTAATAAGAGCCTATAAGTGGCTGTTAAAATCAACTAGGCAGGATTGGTGCTCCATTTTGAGAGAGAGGGGATATTCCTCAGTGTCTTGGACTGCTCATTTATAAAATATGCAGGCTTGGCCGTGGCAACGCTGTAAACTGCCCGTTTGCTCGTTTAACAATGTCTGGGGAGAGAAGCTATCAGGTATTCATCTTGCGCCTCGCGCTCTTTTTTCGCAGGGCCCAGGCTCCAAAGACAAGCCTAGCAGTCATAAATGCATATATGAATGAATAAAATCTCCAGTCAGTCAACACCTCTTCCTGCAAATGGCAATTTATCCGTGAGAAATGCCTTTTGAAGTCAGGGCTGCCTGTGTAACGCAGACGCACTCGGTGGCGGTGAGTGCTGGTATAAATCAGCTCAACTTCAGCCACAGTGGAGCGGGGTGCGTTCTGGTTCACAAATGAAAACTTTGCCCGAGTTTGGATGGATGGCCAAATCTTATTTTGTTTGTCTACAGAGTAATAAAATGCAGAGGAAAAAGGTCAAATTTCAGAATAGTCTCACTATTTCAATTGTTGTGCCTATTGTACCATATACATAAATGAATAACAAGCTTGAACGTAAACGTATAGGTGCACAAAACAGAAGCCAGTCACAAAAACAAAATGTTATGGAATTTGCTAAATATTGAATGAATAAAAATGTATATACAAACAAATCACAATCTGTACTAGTATTAGTGAATATTAAACTTTAATAAAGATGTGTTTAGATTTGTCTGCCGGAGGGAATGACAGTTTTACTGATGTTTTCAGCATCTGCATTTTGGCCTCATTATAAATGCATGAAGCTGATAGGTCTTAAGGTCTTTGTACACTGAAGTCCACATTTTTTGCATGCGTTTTTTCCGTTTATGAGAAAACTTCATCACATACTCAAACCTTGCACACTGAGTCCGATGCATATAAAAAATCATCCATTCCAAAAAAAACACAAAACATTTCATAGTCAATTCAAGCAGTTATACTTTGTTCTTCTTTCTCTTCTCAAAAGAAAAAGAGGAATAATCTACATAGTGTGTTCATCCAATACTAGAAGGAGAGTTCAGCTCATTAAAATCGAAGAGCTGCACTGGATTATCCCAAATGCAAAGTTTATTTCAGGAAATCCATGGAATTTAGATACATTGCTTGTGATACGTTACACATTCACGTACATAAACAAATCCTGAACAGAGAGAGTAGGCTACCTATACAGACATTATAACAGATGGCGGCAGCATTGACGTATTGGAACAACGGACCGAAGCGGACCATGATGCGATTTTAATGTCCATGAGTACGTCAAATGTATGGACACACACCACACACACAGACAAAGCAGAAGCAGGGGAGAGGTGCGCCAGTCACGGAATCCAGCATAGGGCTTCTTAACAGTCTTAAATTATGCACAGTGTTTATCAAAGTTATCTGTGGCCCAAGTGACAGCATTCTGTATTTTGCCTTTTGCTTGTACAGTGACTCTGAACTGTCAAAACACCTCTAAAAAGTGCTTTTTTTGGATGCGAAAAGCAAAGCAAAAGAAAAAAGAAAAAAAAAGAAAAACGAACCCAGTTTGAATATTATTATGACGAACGAAAGTTTGGAGGCAGTGTTTCAATACAATTGACACAACATGAAGTTGAATAAATTTTTTAATGTGCGAAAATTACGGATGCAAATTTCGGATTTAGTGTGCAATAACCTTTTTTTTTTTTTTTGAATACAGTGCTTCCCACACATAGACTTTACTTGGGCCCCCCAGGTATATTAACAACCGCCCAAGTATATTTATTGAAACATTATTTTTATAATTTTTTTACTATTATTAACATTTTTTTAAACTTTTTTTGTATCCACCCAATAACCAAACATCCACGATCGATTAAGTAGTGAAAAAAAGTGTACGAGACCTGTCAGCACTCACAAAGACAGTCTCACATGCTTTGCAGAACCACAGAGATGTGCCTTTTTCGGACTTAAATTCGTAATGCCCGGATTTCGAAATCTCCTAAAATGTTCGGGATTCAACTTTTGCTTTTGCTTTCTAAAGCTTGTATGCGTTTTTGCATTACTCTTTTATTAAAGACTACTTTCCACTTGCTTCATAGCCGACAGCACCCACAGCAGAAAAAGTAAATTATAGATTCTTTATTCTAAACGATTTAAAAAAAAAAAACACTTTAGTATATACAAGAAGAGGACAAAATAAGTGGTTTGAACTGGCTACATAATGGTGTAGCCTACACCATTAGTAAAGGTAAATCAACACATTTGTCTTAAAATAATCTACAAGTTTTAATCTTGTAATTATGATATTTTTAGAGATATTGTCCGTTTTTAATTCTTTTTTTTCTGTCATTTATTTCTCACTTGCTGATTATTTTATTAATTTGATGTTAATATAATTTATGTGTAATTTAATTGATGTTAATATATTACATAGGCTATTTTATATACCGGGGTATATGCAGGAATCCTAAAGGTAATTTCAAAACCTTTTTCAGACTTTTTAAAAGACCTTCTCAGAATATTTGAAGACCTCATCGCCACTTTAAATTCTAATCAGTATCAAACCTTTAACTTAATAGCGAGCGTCACATCACCTTCCCACTTTTGTCTCAAATTATGTGACGTTACCCGGGTGGAGGAACTTGGCTGGACATACCCCAGCCTGAACCAATCGCGTGGATCAAGCACAACGTTGTTAATATTATGGAGTCAAACACTTTAGACAACGCTTAAACAAAATTTAAGACCTCGTAAAAACGTGATTAATAATTTAATACCTTTAAAGGGCCTTAATTGATATCAACATTTAATACTTTAAGACCAGTCAGTGGGTGCACATGGCTCCTAAATAGTATAAAAGTAAAAAAAGTAATAGTGGACTTCTTTTTTTTTTTTTACTTTAACCATATGAAAAGAAACGGTGTATAACAGTGTCACAATAAATAAAATTGTTAAAAATTAAATTATGTTTTGTTTGTCACATATAGTTAACCATTTATGTGATGTGGATAACTGATGTGTTTCAATCCGGATACCACTGCAAGTATATTTCCAACCTGTGGGAAGCACTGGATTAACAGGACATTTGATTCCTAAACTGAATCTATAGTGTAATAAAAATGTAAAACAGAATCCACTACACTTAAAAAAAAGTGCAAAAAAATATAAATCTTAAGGAGAAAAAAAAAATGCATTTCATAGAAAACACATGACCAATATATTTAAATTACACCTCTGTTCACTAGTTAGCAAAGAGATTACAATCAGGAGAGTTGAATTAATTCCAGAACAATCTCCTTGACACTTTATTTACATTATATATTTCATTATATGCTCAGTCACACAGTAAAATCCCCCAAGAACAGTATTTTCAACAACGTTTGCCCCCAAAAAACCCAGCCAACGGCCCAAATTAAAAATTTAAAAGCAAGGCACAAAATGAAACGCTATCCATCATGCCTTTTTCAAAAAAACAACCTAATCAGAGGGTAACATTCAGGGTAATCTGTTAACCGCTAATTATAATCAGAGCATTTCCATAATGAAAACCAGACCTAACCGCTTACGCCGACAAAAACAAAGTCCCTTGGACTGCATTCAAATGGTCCATGAGCACGTATGTTTAGGGAAAGAGGTGATGGGAATGAGAAGAACCGTAAAAGAAAACCTGGATAGCCAAATTACTGATTTCCGCTGATGATGATACAACCACAACAATATCGCCTTCAATTAACCGCCCATACATGGTCAAGTGAGGAGAATATGCGGTGCCATTAAGAAATAACCTTGTGGTTGTTTGGCAGCAAGTGGGCCACTTGAAGGATGAGCATCAAATCTTGGACCACTCCATTAAACCTCAAAACATTTCATTAACAGCCACTCCAGCTCCAGCTCAGATCCTCACTATAGGTGCACTTATCCCGAATCACTGCCTTTTTCAATTGGATTCAGACGTGTATCAGATGTTTGGAAGAGTGCTTGAACTGCCGGATAGTGTGTGACATGAGATGTGTTTGGTAAGGAGAACTGGAGGACACTGGAACACATCTTAACCGTTTTGATCATCTCACCCTTACATGTTCTTTATCTCCCATTTTTAGCTACATGCAGGACACACTGCTGTTGGCTTTTTATGAAGATTAATACCCTCACGTCTTTTGCTTTCTGATTTTCCTATCTACTATTTCTTTGAAAACCCATTACCAAACAGCTAAAAGCGCATCCTTCACGCCCACCAGCCACCCCCCCAAAACAGGAGTCATGCAACCAGACAGACAACGTTTCTTGAGGGGAGAAAAAAAAAGGGAAGGAGAAAGGCTGCATTTATTAAGGCCTGACAAGGAATACATGAATAGATAAGTGGAAATCGGGTCTTCATCTTTAGAAACGGGAGCTCAAAGGGGGGCATGTTGATTTTCCTGCATTACCTGTCTTAGCTGTCACAGACTCTCATGATGCCCTTGTGTAAGGAGAAAAGTAAAGGCTGCTTGATGAATCACTTGGCTGATGCTAATCTGAGTAAGCTGAATGCATAAGCATACAGTGATGTGACCTGGTGTTAGCCTGTGGATAAGGGTGTTCGTGTAGAGATGGCTATCTAGTAGTAATGCTAGTTATACAAAAACTGTCAAAGGATGTACCTATATCTGGTATATAGGGCTGGGCGATAAATATGGTATCGGTATTTACTGATCGAGCACTATTGTCAATAACAATAAAAAAATTTGTTTGGTAAAAAGTGTCTGTATAAAGGCTATAGTTTTATTCAAACGTGGAAGGAATGGCAATAAGCCTAGGTTGTAAGTTTGTCGTTTCCAATGGTGGCACGCGACTTGCAAGACACTCACATGGGAGCGACGCGCACATGGTGTGCAAGCGGCGCACGTGACATGCGTGCATTTTCCAGGCACACCAAGTTAAAAAAAAAAACATCACAACTTTTCCAGAATGCCGCGAGCGCACCGCGATTCATGCAAGTAGAACTAACCAATCTGCTTCACACTTTGTATGGAATATACATATTTCAGTAACAACAGCAGACTAGTTACCTCAGACAAACACAGCGCATCCAAACACTTCTCACTTTTTACTTTTCTCCATAAACTTGCATCTGAGCTGCAGCAATGGTTTGTTCGTTTGTCATCCTCTGAAAACGGTTGATGGTCACCTAGTTATAAGAGACTCCACAGAAAATAGTGAAGGAAACCACGCGCTCGCGCTTGTCACTTCAGGTCAGAATAAGAACACACATGAAAATGAGTGCTGTATAGCAGCAGTGAGGACATTGTAAATAAAAAGGATGTAAGGATGTCACCAGAGTGGTTTTTGGGGGTTTTTTTTTGTGTATCCCAGCCACTAGCTCCCCATCTGAAAGATTTTTTAGCATAGGGGGTAATATAGTCATCCAACTTCACAATTTGTAATGTTGCAATATGTATTTGAATAATGATTCCTTTACTTGAAAGCTCAGATTTGATTATCATAATTTGTGTTGTTGACAGGGTTTGAGGTTTACTGTATCATTATTATTCACACCTTAAAGTTTGCTTTGATTGTTCAGCATGTACACTTTACCTCTGGACACACTTTATAATAAAATAAACACAAGTGTTAAAGAGACTCTTAAACCAGATTAATAAAATGTTACAAAGAGATCAGATATTTTGTTTAAATATTTATGTTTTTGACTATTAAAACTATTTGCCTTAGTAGTGTCAGTAAATTAAAATAAGGTGGTTTAAAAAAATCCTAATATACCTATATGAATTGTTTAAAAAAAAAAAAAAAAAAAAAAAATCAATAATTATCAATACCGAATGATATGAAACGTGATATTTTTTTGCAATATCACCCAGCCCTAGTATATAACACAAAAAAGGCAGGTTGCTGTTAAAAGGGACGGTTCACCCAAAATTTAAAATTCTGTGATCATGTCGTCTCCCTCTACTCGTTTTTTTCCAAAAAAATAGTTTGTCTGTTAAAAAAAAAAATAAAAAAAAAACTCAAAGGTTTTGGAACCACTTGAGGTTGAGTAAAACATAAGTACATTTTCCTTTTTAGGTGAACTATCACTTTAAAGCAATGAAATCTATATATAAATGTGAAAGAAATATGGATGTATTGACATTACAAAATTATTCAATTACTCTAAATTGCAAATATATAAGAAAGTCAACACTAGTTCTGCTACATACACATTGTGCATCATTTTGCAAAAAAAATATTAATTTTAAAAGCATTACAATAAAAGCAATATAAATATTTTACAGAACTAAAATTTAATTTTAGCATAAAATTTTTGCAAATATATAATCAATATTGTTTTTAAAGAATCTGCCACCAATGTTGAATATATTTAAAACATGCACAAATTAAAAGACTGAGATTTCTGAAGACTCATTGTATTGAAAAACTCTTTAGTGTTTGGGGTTTATTTCTTGAATATCTGAAAGAACAAACCAGCCACTCAACCTCTGTGGATTCTTCAGAAACCTAATTTATCCATTTTATTTATTTATATTTCTTTCTTTATTTTATTTTCTGTTGTCATCCGCTAAACTAGGTTGTCATTGTAGTTTTGCTCATTGACCAATTGTATGGGATGTGTCCAGGACAGTGCCAAGTGTTAAGTGTGTGTGTTTATGCGTTTCTATGTGGTTGTTCTTGAAAAAAAAATTCAATAAAATATAATTATTACAAAAAAAAATAAAAAATTCACAAGTTCTTTTTTTTGTAATTTTACAGAATAAACGTGCACTGCAGCTCCTAATCCATTTAAGCCAGCTGGCGAGAAACTTTGGCCAAAGCAGTTTTTTCTAATCACATTTGGCACATGGCAAGTGTTCATTTTGGACCCTATGTGCAGTCACAGGCGTGCATATATTGGCTATTCTATAATAAATTTGAACATCCATTCAATCTGATTTCAGACCTTAAATGGGGCAGTCCTACTTAACTAAATAACACACAGTCTAGCTATACAAAGAAGAAGACAAAAAAAGTAGTCCTCATTTCAATCTTAGCTAGACTTCCAACAGTAGCAGTCACACATGCTGGAAAACCATAAGGGAAATAACAGCAAAGAGACTTCAAAATAAAAATCTAAACTTAAAAAGGAATTCACTTCCACGCTGTATCCAAAATTCAGTTGGCAAACAGTAACAGCAGTCTGTTGGTCCATGTTAAAATTGCACAGCAGAACACTGTAATTGAAATAGCAGCTGGTGTTTATGAGTTTGTGAGGTTTGACTGTAGGAACTGAAAGACTGATAGCCAACAATGAACAGTCTTGTCTGCTTCTGACCTACAGCCATCCTCCATTTTGTTTGGTTTGTGCTTTTTTTAACACCTCCGTAGGGCCAAGCGCCGGCCCGGGCCAAGTGCTCGATTTACAGCAAATGACAGCTTCTATATCAGAGATGACAGGCAGGTCTGCTGCTGTGCCTGACATTGATGAGACTCTGGAGACAAGGCAGTGTGATGGTGTCAGTCAATTCCATTCAGAAATCCTCGCTGCAATGCACTCGGCATTACAAACTCTTGGAGAAAGCAGACGTGCCTCTCTTTTCCAGAGAGATTGCTTCTCCTCAAAGCGTGATTGTGGCAGCTTTAGGAGAACATGTCATATTTCTGAAACTTTAGACTGTGTTTTGGGTCTAAATGTTTAAAATAGTTGTTTTTTGTTGTTTTGGAGAAGAGAAACTGTGCATGAAATGTGAAAATAATAGCCTATGTCAGAAAGAAGTTATTGTGGTTGTAAATTGGAACTGATGTGCTCTTGAAGGGATGCATTGGAGAGAAAAAAAACTGACCTGGATGTAATTTAATTTACAGACTTACCAGGATGCTTTTTACCAATTGAAAAAGTTCATTGTCAAACCAAAGGCATGATTGCAGAGAATATAAGCAGAGTAGAGTACACTTTCAGCAAGTTTTCCTGGAAAATGTCTGCTATTTTCTGTATTGGTAGGGTCAAGGTTTGTGTGGTAGTTTCAGAAGTTCGCTACTGCATTATGAAAGCATTGACTATTCAAATGTAAAATAAAGCTATATAACAAAAGTTTTCAGGCTGAAGATGCTAACATCCAAGATGTTAAAAGATCCGTCTACAACTCCAGCCTGCACAGTCTCTGAATCTGTAGTGCAATATCAAATCAAGACCAAAGACCAATTGTTGACTATTTGCTGCCTTTAGAATGCAAAAATGAACAGTAAAGTGGCACCTGACATGGCATATGTGGCCAGATAATGTTTTATTTACACACTATAAAGCTGCACAAAGGCTTCACAAGCCACATGTTTGAAGGCATGAGACGTGGAGCACAGACGCTCTTAATTGATAATATAATAACACCAATACTAAAATAATTAAGCTGTTTTAGAATGTAAAACATCTGAAATGTTGTTTTGATCAATGTGCTCAGCCTGCTGGTTTGTCCATTCACACATTTTTATCATCACATGAGCTCTTATAACAAAATTACATGACTTTTATTAATGCAAATAGTGGAATTTGTTCAGTAAAAGTGTTTCCATCGTAGTTTATGCGCATCTTTTCTTATCGAATAAAATGTTTATCCGACTCTACTATGAGTATACGTTTTTTATGTAAATGCGCATTTTCAAAACTTATGCGCATTATGGCGTTTCAATCAACCGTTTTTTTATGCGCATATCCAAAATGCACATAAAGTAGGTGGATGGAAACATAGCTACAGATGCATATAATTAAATCAAAGTATAATTATGAAAATGTTCGTAAATCTAAATAAAAAAAACATTTGAGTCAAAAATATTTCTTATTTTTGAACACATCACAACAATTATTATTCTACATAGCATAACAGCTTTAAGAAAGAAGTGGTTAATCTTATCATTTTAACTAAAATTAAAAAAAGAAAAAGAGCATTTGAGTTTGATTCATGTTCATGTATCAGTTCAGTTTGTTTCAATGAACAAATTAATTTTCATGTTCATGGAAGACTTTACTCTTTTAAAAAATTGTTAATACCACACAAAGAGTCACAGTTTGTAAATTCTGGATATTAAGTAAAGAAAACATTATTATTAACTTAATTACTGAAAAAAAAAATCTAAAATTGAGCTGAAATAATTTAACAACAACTGCAAATTAATTAAAATGCTTTTTATTTTATTAAGGGAATTTCAATACACTAAAAAAGTAGTAATAATAATCAATCATAATAACAAAAACACTTAAAACTCTTTAAATGGTTTAATATTGACATTAATATAATACTAATATATTTATATAATGTTAATTAGGTAATGATAATATTTACTAACATGAACTAATTGTAAACAATACTTGCATAACACTTCTATATTATAGTTCAGCATTTACTAATGAATCATTAAAATTCTTGCTTGTTAACATTAATGCACTGTAAGTTAACATGAACTAATAATGAACAATTGTATTTTCGTTAACATGAACAAATAATATAATAAATGTATTGTTCACTGTTTGCTCATGTTAGTCAATTCATTAACTAACATTTACTAATACAACTTTATTGCAAAGTGTTACCAATATTAAAATAACATTAATATAATTGTTGTTGTTGTTGCTGTTAATACTAATAATAATAATAATAATAATAATAATAATAATAATAATTACTAAATTACCAAAGTTACTAAATTAATAGTTACTAAATTAACACATTTTAATTTATGTATTTTTTATCTATCAAAATATTAGGTCAGTTTCATTGTTTGCTCATGTTAATAAATCCATTAACTAATACAATCTTATTGTAAAGTGTTGCCAATAATAATATAACATTGATACAACAGCTAACAGCTAAAACCCAACAGTCAACTAAAAGTTAATTCTACTCATTTGAAAAGAGTTTAACACAGTTAATTAAATACCTCATTACTTCAACTTAAATGGAGTAAATTCACAACACTCATTATAGATTAGTTTAACTCAAATGGTTTGTAGCAATCGATTTCCTTAAACTGTTTGAGTTGTTTTAACTTATTCTTCATTTATTGGGTTTTACTGTGCTCAAATTGCTTTGTTTACTCAAATGGATTAAGTTCACAGTACTTATTATTACGAACAGTTTTTGAACTTGTATGAACTTTGTATTTTTGATCAAAATAATACATCAATTTCAGATTACCTTCACATCCACCTTGACACAAAAAGTGGGCATGAGCTGTGGCTCTCTTACTTCACTTCGTTATTGTGCCATTACACATTTTCATGTGGCTCAGCGTCCTCAAAGACTTGCACTCATAAGTGAACGCACAGTGTGGCATTAAAAAAAAAAGAGAGGACCTTAAGCAATTATTCCATGTTTACCCCTCGCTGCTAAATGACGCTGCAAAAAAGCCAACGTGACAGAGGCTTCTCATGATAGGCTTGCTCTTAGCCGGTGTAAATTACTCACAGGAATTTTTTCCCCCTTCTTCTTGATCTCACGTTGCTGTCTATTTGCTACCAATGCATCACAGCTTCGCTTTCAATTAAACAGTCCACTCGGCAGCCCTTCGGCCACTGTCATCACTTAGAGACTCGCATTGAGGCCTCGTTCTGCCGCCGTACGGATGTGAAAAGCGAGTGCTCGGAGCAAGGTTCCTTGTAAAGAGCAATGTGGAGGCGTAGGCACAAATGGGGTGAGAGTGGAGAACAGAAATAAGACAAGACAAGTAATGCTTCATAGACGCGTCAAGACGAGTGGCCGGCAGTTAGTAGCCTTGTCACTTCCTCTTAAATCATCCACCTGCGTAAACGTAAAACTGTGTTAATTAATCATTACAGTAAACCATTTTAGTCAGCATATGCACCTGTTAAGTTATGCATGATATTAGACTCTTGTCCGCTCCACAAAACATTCAATTAAGTTCTCCTGACTGGAAACGACGTCTTAGTTTTGCCACGCTTGTTTCTGCTATTTGCTGTGGCTGCTGGTGCAATTCTGAGAATAGCACTATAAATACATTTTCCCTATGAGGCAAAGACACCTTGTCTGCTTGTTTGTCAGAGCAACAGAATCCATGATGAAGAAGAAAAAAAAAAAGGCAGCAAACGACAAAGACATTTATTCGGTCTCTTTCTTTCCACCCCTCCTTTTTTCACTCTCACATTAAAACGGCGAATGACATTCTTTCAAATCAATCAACACCTGCTTGCCGGAAGGACTGTTGAGAAAGCAAGAGAGACAGAGAATAGGAGTGAGAGAGAGAGAGATAGTGAAAGTCAGAGAGAGAGAGAGAGAGAGAGCGTGCGTTAAGGAATGTGCAAGTCTGCTCGCTGTTTCATTAGAGTTGAGACATTTGAGAGTATCTGTTGGGTTGTTAAGAATGAAGCCTCTGATGTTTCATGGCATGTTTAACTCAGGAGATGACTGGAGATAATTAGCAGCGTGACATTCAGTCTTAGCTACAGAGACGAAAAGCTTCGAGCTAAACAAAGACAGAAAGTTGGGATTAAAAATAGGGAGATAAATTGGTCATTGTGTGATTGGTGAAGCTGGTGCCTAATTTACTGTTAAGTTACTAAATACAAGCGCTTCTGTTCGATTTGCCTCAGGTTCTGATCAGCTTATAAAAAGTTCATTGTGATATTGTGATAATAATCACAGACCAAATGTTGACATTTTGCTGCCATTAAAATGCATAATCAGTGAAGCAGCACCTGACATAGCATGTGTGGCCCAATAATGTTTTATTTACACAGTATAAAGCTGCAAAAAAGGCTTCACAGATGCATTTCCTCAGTATGTTTGATTATGAGAAATAGTGTAAATTTAAACAAACAAAATTAGCGTGTGACAAAAATTTCACATTTTTGAAGACATCGTATCAATTATTATTCTACAATGTATAACAGCTTTAAAATGCACCTATTAACCCCTTTTTCAAGATTTAAGATAAATCTTTTGTGTCTCCAGAATGTGTCTGTAAAGTTTCAGCTCAAAACACCCATCTGATTATTTATTATACCTTTTAGAAGTTTGGATTTTCTGCTCTGAACACAAATGTAGCTGTTTTTGTGTCCTGCGCCTTTAATGTTGGTTCTCCCCGCCCACCGTTCCCACATGCCTGTCAGAGTGTGCCTCAATCTCCGGCTGCGTCAGATAAACAGCACAGTGACAGACATGAAGCAGATCTCACGTAACGTTCATAATAAATATTAACTTTCCCAATGATTATTTGATGCATTTCTTGTAGAGTTAATGAGTCAATGAGAACGATGAGTCACACACAATGTCGTTAAAAGTTCACGCACACACAAAACGCACGCGTTTAACTTTGCACTGTTTTTGCACACAAATGTGACAGGATAAACAATAATATCCACTGCTGTATATGGACATCCGTTATGTTAATGTACAAAATAAACCTGATTTAACTTCCACAAACCGAGATTGAAGCGTCTTCTTTTATAATTGTACTGACATGCGGCTGTGGTGATAAAGACGGTAAAATCGCTGTAACTCATTACAAACATGCACCGTTTTAAAAACGTTTGTAAAACTCATTCTTGATCACATTTGATGATGATTGATGATCACAGAGAGCTCAACAGATCTTGTAATTCTAGTTGCTTTGCGCACATCCAGTCTTGTTGATATTATTATATGCGTTACTATAGAGACATGTTAATACGTAGCTGTCAATCAATTTGGTGGGCGGGGAAACTGCACTCCTACATCACGTTGCGGTAGGCCTCAAAATTTTAATGTCAGGAAATTAAAAAGAAAGAGAGACTTATTGCGTTTCTATCACTCCAATATGACTGAGGACACACTATACCTACACACATTTCTGTCCAAACAGCTTACAAAATATGGTTTTCATCATAGGTGTCCTTTTAAAAAAAAAAAAAAAAAAAGCAGTGTTTAAACTGAATCTTATAATTTTGATTAAAAAACAGTTAAGAGTTGGCTAGTTTGATTTATGTGCATGTATTAGTACAGTCCATTTCAATAAACAAATTATTTTAACCCAGTGATCACCTGGATGTTTATGGAGGGCTCTTTTACTAGATACCTACTGTATTCAGTGTATTAAACATTCCCAGTAACAGTGATATGTGCTTCCCTTTTTTCCCCCCCATCTTAATTTCATATGTCACTTCAAAAAAGTATAAAATTTTGTGGTACACAAATGAATATTATTCATTTAGGATTCAAACAAGACTTGAAAACTTGAAAGGGGGAAAATACGTTTCTATAAAATATCTTCTCATGTTTCATAGAATATTTTATTGCCAAAGTGGTTACATGGGACATCTGAAATGACACCTGAAACAAAAAGATCTAATTTCTTTCCCTATTAAATAATTAGTTAATAATAAGAATAAATCTTCAAAAACATAAATTTTTTTAAGATGAGGATGAGATAAGGGTTTAAAAAATAAAAAACACTATTAGATTGAGGATAATCTTCATCTGATCTGATTAAAGGCTCTTTGCCATCGAAGTCAAACTAATTGTTTGCCCTACTGTCAGACACTGTCAAAACAAACAGGGCTATTAGTTTTGGCTACTGCTTACAGTAAGCTGACAGAAAACAAGGCAGCATGTGATGATTTTGCATCTTTACACAGAATTTGCATCTTCATTTGCATTTATCTCGAATAATTATCTATCATGTAGAATTTATCCTTTACATCAAGAATTCCTCAACCTTTTTTCTTGTCTTGCGTAACCTTACAGCCCCATCAGTACGCCTCAAGCACCATCACCTACATGATTTCATGCCGCTGTTGATCTGCATTAAAGCCAAAGTACAAAAAAGGCATTTGATCTGCACTAATCTTGTCAGGTTTATAGTTTCCATCTCACCTGGTTTAAAAATAAGAATCATTAGAAATCTGCCGCATAAGTTTCACGTTCCTTCATGTCATGCGGCATGTCAAAACGTGAGCAGCGGACATTTTTATAATTCTGTGGTACTTAAAAGACTTGTTCCTGTCACACTGGCAGCCTTAATCTGACGGGTGGACTTGCCAACCATGCCATCAAAGGGCAACAAAACCCCATGCTGACAAGCTTTGTCGCTTATGAGGCTACGCTTAAGTCACTTATTTGGCAATTTCATCATGGTAATGGCAGCAGCCCTCATCCCATTATGTGCCGAAAAGCCCGATGAGGTTAAACAAATGCAGTTTGTGTAAGGTCGCAACTTCTGAATGATGTTTCTGAGAAACCCATCCAGCAAGTGATGCAAATCAACAGCGATTCTGCATCTACTCTACATGACCCTGTGCTGCAAAGACTTTACAAACATCTCACTCTAAATGAATGGATCACATGTACTTCAAACTGACAGTTCAGCTTCTGGCCCCATCTTATTTAAAGCAGAGCCAATTACTGAAAGCAATCCAGCCTGTTTACAAAGACCCTGCGATTAATATTAGTTCACAAAAACAGCCAATCAACCCAGGTGATAAAAATTAGACATGGAAAGTATTTAGGAGAATTCAATTATTGGATCTTGTGGCTTGCAAAAACCCGCAATTACCACTTAGAGAAGATATTAAGGCATGTGTTATCAGGGGGTTCAGAAAAGGGCCAGTTGAGAAAAGCAATAAACAGAGGAATAGTGTTTCCAGAACGCAAAATAGGCTTTGGCCATTGTATCCAAGGTAACCAATGCTGTTCCGTTAGCTTTCTCTATCTTGTCTCCATCTCTCTTTGCTGCACAAAGAATGTAAAATGAATGTGTGTGTGTGTGTGTGTGTGTGTGTGTGTGTGTGTGTGTGTGTGTGTGTGTGTGTGTGTGTGTGTGTGTGTGTGTGTGTGTGTGTGTGCATAATGTGTCAATATGTACGACAATTGCCTTAAAATTATCACATAGTTAATACTTTAACTTGAAAATCCATAGATATAGTTTGGTGCCTTTTAAACCATAAATAACAAACATATGTTTCTTGTTCGGGCTGAACAATATATTGTTTGAGCATTGACATCGCAATGTGTGTGTTCGCAATTTTCACATCGCAGAATTAAATTTTTTAATAAAGATTAAAAAATAAAAGACACTATTAAACATTGTTAATTTTTTATTATCTATGCAATATGACTATGCTTTTCTACATTTGATTGTTCTGTACTTGAACACGGTTTGACTCCCCAGAAAACGGTTTGTTTAAATTAACTAATTTTACTCTGTTATGTTTATATGCTTTTAAATTTATTATATTTTATGCAGATGTACTGCATAGAAGACTTTATCATCTAAGTCGACTTAAATCAGCGGTGTCAAACTCAATTGCTGGAGGGCTGCAACCCTGGAGAATTTAGTTTCAGCACTGCTTCAACACACCTATCTGTAGGTATCAGATAAACTGTGCAGAGCTGCGGACCTCCAGGAACTGAGTTTGACACCTGTGGTCTAAATGAATGAAATCTTTACAAATGGAGCTTTTCAAATCCTTTGGTGAAATTATATTGATAACCGCAACAAAACAAAATATCATAATATCGTGTATTTTTTTTTTCTTTGTTATACAACTTACTGAAAAACTTAAAGAAACACAATACTGGTTGGTGCCAGTGGTGTAGTGGTTAGTGCGTCGACACATGCACTCCAGTGCTCACGGTGACTCGAGTTCGATTCCCGCCTTGCGGTCCTATGCTGATCCTTCCCCTCTCTCTGCTCCCCATGCTTTCCTGTCAATACTCTCTACTGTCCTATCCAATAAAGGTGAAAACTCAGAAAAAATCATTATAAAAATGTTTTTTTTTTTTTTAAAAGAAATAGAATACTGGTTAGGAGGCCATGATGGACAGAGGCCAGTGGGCATATTTGGCCAGGACGGAGAGGTTAAACCCCTACATTTTGTCCAAGTACATCCTGGGATTTTTAACGACCACAGAGAGTCAAGACCCTGGTTTAACATCTCATCCAAATGACGACACTCACTGAGAAGTATAGAGTCCACATCAATATACTGGGGCATTAGGACCCATACAGACCGCAGGTTGAGCGCCACTAGCTGGTCAATTGGTAATTTAATTATTAACGTATTTCTGACCAATATTGAAAATGGGATTTTACACAACAAAACAGCAAGTCTTACAAGCAAAAAAAATTGTTATATTTTATATTGTAATATTTTTGTTATACCATGATTTACACAAACGCATGTAGCATAATAGTTTATATTCAAAATCTTTTCAGACATATTTACAGCAAGACGTCTTTGATGGCACTAGGGATGCAACGATTAACCGGTTTCACTATTAACAGCACTTTAATTCTTCACGGTTAATTAATCGTAAAGGCTTCTCAACACAGCGTTTCTGCACAGAACAAAACTGCAGCAACTAAACAAAGTTATGCCAGCTGTGCGCTAGTTTGTACACCGAGACTAATAACCATGCACACTGGATTAACTATGACTGAGGCTATTAAGTAAGGCAAGCTCGTGCAAGTTTATTATTTCCAATAATGGGATGCGCACGCGACGCAACATCCTCACGCTTTTCAGGCGCACTAGTTGAGATGGGGCTTTTGTGACCGCAGGAACTGCAAACGGCTGAAGGTTGAGGAAAAGGCAATGAAAAGTACACAGGTTGGCAAACCCACTTAAAGTCAGAAATATTGGCGCCGATGACAGCATCATAATACGGTCAATGTTGATCCGCCAACCGAGATCAATCGAGTGTTTTCGGAGAGAGTGTTGAACGACTCTGTGGATCAGCGGTTTGATGATCCGAAACTCGATGCGTTGCATTCACTGCGTGTTTAGCGCAAATAGACGCTAAATGTAAAATTTAACAGTGTATAAATCTTGGCTAAAGAAGCTCAACTTTATTAAGTTTAAACTGAAACTTCGGCTCATGACAAAGAATGGTACTGTCCAGGTGGTCATCGCGAGAATCCTTCTCTGCGCCGCTCATATATTGGGTCGGTTGACTCGCCTGTTTTATTCCACTAACACAGCAAAATGAAAATCAGTGCATGACAAGACTGAGCATTTAAAATGACACAAACCGAAACCTTTAAAAAGAGTAGTAGAAGTGCGACTTCCTTTCTTTTGTCCGATCTTTCTGTTTATTATATTGGCGTGTATGAAAACAATAGTGCAAAATGCTTATTTCTTACTGCAAGGCTTCATTTTTGTTTGATGCAAACCATACATTTTTTTTTCTCATAAAGTAACAGTAGGACTTTTTATAGCAGATAACTCTCATTCAAGGCAGCATGATAATGTAATTCATTGTTAGTATTATTGTCATCATCGATATCATAAATATTTTATAATTATTGGACACTCATTTTGGAATTATTGCACAAATATCAATAAGTCATAACAGAATTAGATAGTTGTTGCTGGTTATTGTTAGTCCTGATTGATGTTTTCAAATAGAATAAATCTGTTAATATACAATTTGCAGTGGTGCTCATTCATTTTTGGTGGGTGCTTCTAAATTTTTTATGGTGCTTCTAAAATTCTTGAAGTTGGGAGCACCAGTGCTGCCAAGTAAAAAAGTTAATTTCAAGCCCTGCATTAGACAAAGGCTATTTTTAATATATTTTTATTAAGTGTTCTGTCATTTATTTACAGTGTAAACATTGTTAAAATGTCAAAAATTTTACTTATTTTTTTTAAGTACAAAGAGAGACGTGGACTATTGTTTGTTTTTAATATCATTTAGTGCTGTATTATATGGTTACTGAACAGCAAAAAAATAACACTTTAAAATATAAGGAGTTTTCATGTGATTTTCTAAACTAGTAGTGTTTTGAAATTAATAAATACATAATCGTGATAACCGTGATTATTTCTCAGACTATAATCGTACAACCAAAATCTATAATCGTTGCATCCCTAGATGGCACATTAAAAGACTCACAATGCAACTCAAAATACTAACAAATTGTCATTATAAAACTTTTAAAGTTATACCCAATAGTCAGTCAGCCAGTCTTTTTTAATCAGTTCTAGTAGATACAAATTTTGCATGATTATTTATGGGGTTATTTATTACAAGTAGAGCTCAGAAATAAAAAAAATGTTATAAATTTTGACATAAATTATTACTTTACCCAAATTTTGCCATTTTATTTTCACTAAAGCTATTTGAAACATTGAAGTAGGTGCTTGCATTCATTATGCTTTCTATGTACATAATAACTTAGTAAATTTAATTTAATGTGGGAAAACAACATAAGGCGTCTCGTCTTTGATCCATTTGCAGTTAAGCAGATAAAACAAAAACTTCAAGGTTTGCATTAGAGGTTAGCAATATTCAAACACCATAATTCCACCAACTACATCAAACAGCACCTCTGGAGTTGCCAAAACACCTCCACTATAAAGAGTCTGTCATCATGTGCTTACATGCGCTTTCCGACCAGCTTTCATGCAATACTTCCTGGATATGATTACAAAGAATTATTAGTCAGAAATCACATGAAGGCTTTTGAAACCTTATCTGCCCATAACAGCATTAAACTTCAGTGTGCTAAGCCGAAAAGTGGGGTTGGCTTATGTGGCTGTGCAATGAGAACAATAATATAACTCCTGTCAAGTCAATTGAAACTCATTTCCTAACAAACGCCATTCGTCTGGCATTAGCATACAGATGAAGGAGAACGAGAGAACAGCCATAAAGCACAAATCCATTCAATTCCATCTGTTAAAGTGCAGGACAGCTACACCACCATCAAAATCAATTTCCTCGTACCACCATTTGATCTGCAAATCGCGTACAGAAGCGCAGATAAAGTTACGCGCTAACGGCAGGAAAGTGCAGGCGCGTTTCAATTTAAACATCAAGTCTAAATTCCACCCATTAATGCTGTTCAGCGTTGAGTGTTTTATAATTATGGCCTGTTAATTAAGGCTCAATTCAACTGCGTTTATCCCAGAATTCATTGTAGGCCTTTAAGGGACTTCTGTGAAAAAACAGCTCACTTTGCAAAAAGGCTCTGCATAACTATAGAAAAAACCAAGGCAAGAGAGATCAAATATTCTCAGGCTGATTTCAAAGAAGGGAACGACTGAATGTTATGAAATGAGCGCCAAACGTTGAGAGAGGTCCTTTTTGGGGCAAGAAAAATCCAATTGTATCCCAGGCTTAGGGGTATTACTGGAAGGCGCAACTCTGATAAGCCCATTGGTGGTCTACATTAACCGACATGTCTTTTACAAAGACAAAAAGAAAGCCCCTCCGCTCTGCAAACAACCTCCTTCAAAAACAGCGCATGCTTTCTGAAATCTGTATTTGTGGAGTGCTGAACGGCCCATTATGAAAATGTTCAGAGGGGCTATTACTGCAAATATTCCCACCGTGGGCATGTAACCAAGCACCTAATAAGCATTTCTGCTAAGGCACACAGTTTCCAGAGGCTTCAGCTATAGCAGCTCAAAAGACAGACTTCAATGAATGTCTCAAATAAGTAGCGTTGAGTCATAAAAAATAAAAATAAAATAACAAAATGGCAGGAAAAAAAATAGGAAGACGTGAATGTATCTGATGAAATTTGCACTGAAGCATTGGCACAGACAAAACCAGCCAGCAGGTGGCATGAAACTAACCTCCAGAAAAAAAAATGTGTTTCTAAAAACAAGACTGGGATGTTTTTGGGAAGCAAGGAGTACATCATCAGAACATGTTCTTTTTCTCTTTGTTCACCAAACCACAAAATAATGACTGTATGCTTTGATTTACACTCTAATTTGTACCTCGCCCCTATTTTAACCTATTCAGTCTCTTCAAAATAGATTAAATGTTATTTTATTCCACCGGATAACCAACTGCATGTCTGCAACTGCCCACATGTAAAAATATACAGAACCGACAAGCTACATCCCCTCATCTCGGTAACCTGAGACTTAAAGAAATACGAGAGCCATCCGTCACAACCACGACATCCCTGGAATACAAGCAGCTATCCAAACAAGTGCTGTGGATTTGGTCAAAACAACAGAGATGAGCACTGGCAGTTTGCATGAGAGGTCTGAGCCTTTTTCTCAGGTTGCAGCAGGGGTCAGGTTTCTCGTGGATGCACAGTGCCCCCTTTAGGCCAACGTGTCAAACTGTCAAGCAGCTCCAGTTAAGACTCAAGAGACAGACTCTTTGATTTATTAGCATTTGACACACTCAGACTGAGAATGTCAATCTGTAGAGAATAAAAACCTAAGACTTACTTTTTGAATTTAACAACTAGTGCTAAGAAACACATAAAAATGCCTTTCTGAAACATCTTGGTTTGTTACACGTTTACATTTTAAGCTTATGTTTAGACCGCATTATGTCCAGAGAAACAAAAATCAAAAAGACCTGAATATCAGTGTTGTTTTCAACATACACTAACTAATTATGCTAATTATAATATTTCCTGTCAGTATCAGTACAGCAAATATTCTATTCTTTTTAACTCTTCTTTCTAATTGGCCATACTGCATGGACAAATTGCCCTCTCTAACTCCCCATCTTAAACTCGCCGAACAGACTCAAATTATGTAAAGACTTTACACAGACTTGCTCATTCAGAGAACACAGGATGGAAGAGGAAGACAGAATAATTGTTCATTTATGTGAGAACATCAAGTCAAGGTCTGACAATTCACATTCAAAACGCTTTCTCTGCTTAAAGTTAAAACTTCAAACTGCACTGCTTACATTTCTTTACTGATCTATTTAACATTTAACATAAACAATGCAGCAAAGTCTCCCAAAGGGTCCTGAAAATACCTGAGAAAATCCCTGCTTTTGCTTTCAAAGTCAAAGGTCAAGCCACAAATCTGCAAGACCACAAGACAGGTTCGGAACTGAGGTCAATTTCATTTGCAATCAACAATGCAAATTTGGGGAGAAATGGAGAGTAGGAAAATGTGTGCATGTAGTACTGCAGAAATCCTTGAGCCTGAATCCCATCATGCTGACACTATTAACAGGGCTTTTAAAAGGGAATTCAGCTCTGTGCTCACACACACACACCAAAGTTATTTCACTGTTCATTAGAGCAGCAACTGCCATGGGCAGCGGTCATCGATTTTCAATCCTGATGCAACATTGCAACAATCACAAGTTTGCACATCAACTCACTTTCTACTGTCCACCCTGAACTGTGGAGCCGTATTTGAACTCTGTCAGTGTTTATGTGAGTGTTTTAAAGGGTCTATAATCAATATAAGATTGAGAGTGGAGGTCAGCAAGGCATTATATCAAAAACTGATTTTATTAAGTGCTAAAGCCTTGACCAGAAACACCAGACCAAAATGTCCATCTCACTTCCCTTCTTCATCCAGTCAAACACAAACGCTCCCCCGCTCAATGCAGCAAGAGCTTTCAAACACACACTCTTTCTCTTGCTCACATCACTGCTGAATCAATACTGCTGAAAATGACTTAGCCTTGAAGTCTTCAAATTGCCCGAGCTCTCTTGCCCTAAAACAATCACAGACATCAAAGAAAAACATCCTTGAAACAAGGACTGCGGTTACTGAACTTCTGCTAGACATGCTTTACTAGCTAAGATAAATTCAGTCTTGACCAACGTTTTTCCCATCAAGCTTAAAGGACAACTTATTTTTCACAGTGTCATTAGTAACAGCCAGAATGTTTAAACAAGGTACATTTATTGATAACAAAACACTGATTTTGGTATTGAGTGGCGCATGCTTCCTATGATTTTGTAGGCGATGCAAAGTATCATTTTGAAAATCATAATGATCAATGCATGTTTTATCATTATAATAATAACATTGCAATATATTTTTTTTTCTAAACAGCATGTGCTAAAAAGTTATTTTGCAATACCTCTTTGAACATGAAAAAAAAAATTCATTTTAATTAGTAATTTCTTGACTAAAACAATGCTCTTTTTATATGAATTGTCTTTTTATTTATGTGAACCAGATTAGGGCTGAACTAAAATAAAATTATATTAAAATTTCACTTGAACTGAATAAGCACATTAAAATTACTCAAAACAGATGGTAAAGACATTTATAATAGCGCAAACAACTAAAAATAAATATAATATTAAGAATATAAATAAAATGTTTTAAAGCAGTAAAATATGCTGAACAAAGTAAAAAAATATATAAGCAAGTAAATAAACAACCATACTTTCACACAAATGAGTATTGACAATACGGCTGTGCGATATGGGGAAAATATATAATTGCGATTTTTTTTTCTGACAGATTTTGCGATTTCGATTCGATTTGAAATTTAATTTTGTAGTCAAGCTTCAGCTCAATAATCTGTACCCAAGCTTCTTACTGCTAAACTGCAGTGAGTGTTAGTTAAAAAAGAAACTGAGAAGATAATAACTTCCCAAAACCATTTATTCAAATTTGTTTTTTTAAATATTCAGAAATGAAACCCTAATTTTTCTCTAGAGCCACAAATAAAATGACCTTACCTTTCTGTAAACAAGTTGAACTTAAATTAGGGAGATAGTGTAGCTTATTATACAAACAAAAAAATAATAATTATAAAAATTCAGAACACTTAGCAAACTAACATGGCTGAAACAACTCTGAAATTGTACTTTGCTGTTGCTTGCTACTAGATCGAGTGCCAGTGACAATACTTTCAGCTGACTTTTTAGCAAAACACTCCTCATATAGCCACCTGTGGTGCTTTTTTAGATGTTGGTTGTTGTATTTCCTCGTGCTATGGCAACAATTCTTACACATTACCTGTTTTTGTTCGATGTCTGTGACTTTGAAACCAAAATATTCCCATATTATTAATGTCCTGTTTTTCTTTGATATTAATTAGTCTATTAATGCTTCTGAAGTGGCAGACGCCTTCATATTCATCCGTGCTTTCCTGTTTGTTTGTTGTTGTTTTTTTTTTAATTGTGGGCGTTCTACATAGTTCAGCTGCGTAATTCTGATTGGGCAGAAAAAAAAGTGTGCTCACTCAATTGGCTAGTAAGACTGTCACACGCAGACGGCAGTCACACATTTGCTCTGGGTGGGGGAAATTAAATAATACAAAAACATTTCATATCGCCGCCTCTTGCGATTAGCGAATCAAATTGCGATTCGATTTTGATTAATTGCACAGTCCTAATTGACAATTGTTCTCATTTAAATATTAACTGAAAAAATATATATATTTGTAAGGGGAGGATGTTGTATTCTGTTGTAAAATTGTAAAATTATAAAAATAAAACTGTATGATTTTAATGAACTTAACTTTTTGATACCTAAAATTATTTAGATTTTAAAACAAAATTCTGAAAATTAAAGATGTGAACCTACACTGGTCTCACGGTTCGATTACGATTATCATGCCATCGTGACATTGATAAACGACAGCGGCACAGTGTTGCCAGATTGGCCGGTTTTGGATGGGCATTTCGGCGAGTTTGATAGTTTTTGGGCTGGAATCAGTCAGCTACATCTGGCAACACTGCAGCATCGATTACAGCTGATCCATCTGATCCATGATAGACGCGGTGGAGAAAACTCACTCGTGTCTGTATCCAGAAGTATCGCTGTAACAGCCGAGAGGTGAGGAAAAGTCATGCCAGCAGGTCAAATGGGCCACAGTTAGAGAGAGAAATGGAGTTTACTTTCATTCTCTCAATCGCAATGAAATAGGGGTTTTTGCTGTAAGTGTCAGTAAAAGACTGTCCAGCAAACACACACGCAGTGAAATTGTGCACAGCTTCTGCGTTTTTAAGTAGTTGGAGCATAGTAAATACTCACGCTTGCCTCCCTCTCCATAGTAAGCTATTGTGACATGGCGCATATGAGATAAATGATGTCAGTACGTAATAACCGGTTATAATTATTACTGAACCGATACCGAATTGTCCGCCTCTGCATTGCACCGAAGAAACAATTAATTTTGACACCCCAACTGAAAATTATCACTTTAAAGGGCACCTATTATGCAGAATTCACTTTTACAGGTTGTGTATACATAAATATTTGTTGGCAGTGTGTGTGTGTGTGTGTGTGTGTGTGTGTGTGTGTGTGTGTGTGTGTGTGTGTGTGTGTGTGTGTGTTTTGATAATCCACCCAATTATTTGTTTTAACCTCCATAAATCGAAAGCAGTCTCTGAGACGAGCTGTTAGAAGAATCTTTGTGATGTCACACTCTACCGCCTATGACTTTTGAAATTCACTCCCAAATTAACATAGAATCGCCCAGAGCAAGTTGTTAACAGTCTGCCATTACTGCACTGATGGGCGTTCAGTAGTTGGATGAACAAATCAACATCACGGTTTCCATGTACTACTGCAATCTGGTCTGCTGAAGACACAGTGGATTAATTTTGTTTACGAAGGGAATGCTCCCCTCACTCTACAGAGATTCATTTATAGAATGTCTGCACAATTTTACACCAGACTGCTTGTGAATGAAGGTCAATACAGGCCAGGTAAAAAATTCGCCCTGAAGGATTTAACAGAACCAACTTTTCATGATACAGCTACACATCCAGAAGTTAGTGGCCTGTATATACAGTATAATCTTTGAAAATTGCCTCTATCAGTAAAGTGCTGGTGTGTTAGTCAGATTTACGATGAATGAAGCAAAAGTAAACCGTCTCAAATAACAGTTTAATTAGTTTAGTTTAATTTATAACTGCACATTTATTATTAGCAATTAAGTGAGGTGATGTTATTACAAATTATGCATGCGTTCTGTAACAAAAAGACACTATGCAAAGATGGATCTCGAGACATACAGTTTATAGCACAATGACCTGACATACAGCTTTGCGATTCAGAAGATCTAGTCTAATTCATAATCACTCAAAAATCACCACATCTGTATGGTGTCAGTAAGTTACACAGGTACAACTTAGGATGTGATAAATCACACAACAGGATTACCGCTTTGTGGACATTAAAGGGCACTTAGTTTACTCCTTTCCAGATTTAATGTAAGTTTTTTTTGTGTCTCCAGAATGTGTCTGTAAAGTTTCAGCTCAAAACACCCATCAGATTATTTATTATACCTTTCAGAAGATCTTGTTGCCGTTTTTGTGGACTGTGCCTTTAATGCTAGTTCTCACCGCCCACCGTTCCCACATGCCTATCAGTGTGCCTCAATCTCCGCCCTCGGCTGCGGCAGACAACAGACAGACATGAAGGAAGCAGATCTCACGCAACGTTTGTGAGAAATATTACAGTAAGAACTTTCCCAATGATTATTTGATGTATTTGTTGTGGAGTTCCAACGATGAGTCACACACAATGTTGTTACAAAGTTCACGCACACACACAGATACACACACACACACACACACACACACACACACACACACACACAACACACGATTAGCTTTATTATCGTTATTATTAACGTTAATATCCACTGCTGTATGGACATCCATTATGTCAAATGTACAAAATAAACCTGATTTAACCGGGATTGAAGCATTTTCTTTTATAATTGTACTAACACGCAGCTGTGGTGGTAAAGCTGAAAAGCGTTTTAAACTTGTTAAACTCATTATTGATCACATTTGATGAGGATTGATGATCCTAGCGAACTGAATAGATCTTTTATTCCCGGTTGCTTTGCGCACGTCCTGTCTTATAGATATGATTATACGAGTTACTATGGAAACATGTTAATATGCAGCTGTCAATCAATTCGGTGGGCGGGGAAACAGCACTCCTATGTCCTACTTTAACGTTAGGAAATTTAAAAAAAAAAAAAGGAAAAAAAAGAGACTTATTGTCATTATATCACCTCATTATGACTGTGGACACACTATACCTACACACAGCTCTGTCCAAACAGCTTAAAAATATGATTTTCATCATAGGTGCCCTTTAAAGGGGGGGGGGGGGGGGGGGGGGGGAGAAGAGTTGCTAAATTAATTAATTTTATAATATCAAATTAATAGCTTGTGGACAAATTCAGAAGAAATGCATAAAGCATCACAAAACACTTGCCGAATATGTTCTCCAGAAAGTATAATTTCCGCAATCATCTCGTTGTGACCTCGCATGGTTGATTGGGGTCTCGATAACTTCAAGTTGCGCTTCTACCAAAAGTTACGCCCCCTTCATGTTATATTATTACATTATATTTAAAATTAAAAAAAAAATGAAAACAATAAATAAATAAAACTATTTGATCATTTTGCCTATCCGTTTTCACCATGAAGAAAAGCCTCATATTTAAGTTTTGCTTTTGAATTTTAAAACGAATTATTTTTGTTTTTTGTTTGTTTTTTTAAATGACACCCTTTGTCAACTTGTAAAACTCGCTACATAAAGGCTGTTACTCCGGAGGCACGCAGTAATGATTCTGTGCATGCATGCATGCATGCATCAATTTGCTTTCACCAGCATTGTTTTGGTTGTACATAGAGAGTAACAAATTCGGGGTTGCAAAAGACCCCAAATGTGAATGGCCCCTAACATCTTTATTCTGGGATTACCACTCTAAATTAAAATATTTGCATAAAGTAAATAGTTTCTCAAAGCTTTTGTTGAGGCACGTTTTTTTTTTTGTGCAGCCCCAAGCAAGATGCCACCCTAGGCGATCATCCATATTGGCCATGTCTAAATCTGCCACTGCCCAGGATTCAGGAAGGGTTTTTTTTTCAGGATTGATGCTGCGTTTTGTGGGACCGTGGCCCTCCACGATCAACGTTTCCCATGCTTGCTCTAAAAGATACACACAGCAAACGAATGCAAATTTACTTTGTTATTTCAAAAGATACCTCTCTAGTGCTTTTAGCAACATAAGTTCCGATTTACATCTTAGGGCATCATCTTTTTTTTTGATGATGACAGAGCGCACGCTAGCCCTTTTGTCCCCCCTATGCAAGTAGTGTTGATAAGGAGTGCTCTTTTCCCACTTTCAAATGTCAATTACAAAAGAGCTGAGGCCCGTCTTCGGTTAAACATGCAAGTGCTCTCCATTAAGCTTTGTGACTCATAGAACATTTAATGTGGAGAGTGCATTAGACTCCATTACTGCATTCATCTGTGGCTGCGTCTCACCACGCTACAGGGCAAGAGACACAGCTTTTCCGTTTCTTTCTGAAGAGCTCCCATAATTACAAAATGACACTCTCTCCCCTTCTGAGCACAAAGCCTGCACAAAATCTTCAAATGGTGGAGAGCTCAACCGTGTGCTCCACACAACTGAAGTTTTTTTTTTACATTTATTTTTAGTTAAAGTTTTGTCTGCACTGCTTGTTCTCTTTTTTTTTTTTTGCCCAACAGATATTTTTGGCGTTCGTTTCGATGCTATATTTATCAGCTTCACCATCTGACCACTCTGTCAGACTTCAGCATTTTATTTAATCAGTGTTTGTTTTGCTTGCTTTGCGAACCGACACCTTGTGTGAAAACAAGAAAGGGAGAGCAATTAAAATTTCTGCACCTATCGAGACCCTGATGTCAGCTGCTATTTCAATTAGCAGCTCTGACAGGAAATTTTATTTCTATGAAAAAATAATTGGTCATCCAGAGAGTGATTTAAAAACCCATTTAACATGCTTACAGCCTCACCTCTCTCAGCATGCAGCATGAAGCCGCCCAGAATTAATTACTGTTGCCATTTAATTTCATGCTGCCTGACATTTCCAATGCAAACTCTACAGGGCCTGAGTGTAAAGCCACCACACTTTATTAACTACTATTGCTGGATTAAAACTATTTATTTTGTTGTTCTCTGTGAGTTAATTGGATGTGAAGACAACAAAACAGTCTTAAAGAGTCTTTGACAAAACTAGATGCTAATTGGTAAACCTAATGGCGTTTTAAAAAATTTAGGAATATCAGTAACTAAATTTCATTCGTTCATTTTCCTTCAGCTTAGTCCCTTATTTATCAGGGGTTGCCACAGCAGATGCCATTCCAGCCACAACCCATTACTGGGAAACACCCATACACTCTCGCATTCACACTCATACACTACGGCCAATTTAGTTAATTAACTTTACCTATTGCTCATTTCTTTGGACTGTGAGGTAAACCGGAACACCCAGAGGAAACCCACACTAAAACGGAGAGAACACGCAAACTCCACACAGAAGCGACCTTCTTGCTGTGAGGCTGCAGAGCTAACCACTGCACCACATGCATAACTAAATTTGAATACAGTTAACACTGTTTAATGATCAATGCATATTTCTAAATAAGTTAAATCGGTTCATTCATACAAGCAAACATGTCTCTTCAGAAGACTCATGCCTATTTATTTTTTGATCTCTTTACAAACAACAATATAGTAGCTATAATAGTATAGTATAACAACTTAATGTGTCTGTGGGTAAGGAATTCATCAGAACAATCAGCAAAAATAAGTGCAAGTGCATATTTTAAAGTTTAAATGTTGAATATTTTTTCCAAATTTAAGTGCCTTGGACTTATTTTTGCTGTTTAATAATATAATATAATATAATATAATATAATATAATATAATATAATATAATATAATATAATATAATATAATACTCATTTCGTTCATTTGCATCCAAATTCTAGTGTTTGGAACAACATTAGAGTAAAAACTAATGCCAAACTAATGAACCAATCTAATGCTGTAACTACAATAAGCTTAACAGTTCATTGTTAAAAGTCCAACATTCTGAAACTAAACATTAGATTTTCAGCTGAAAACCAAATTAAATATACACCCTTTTCACAAGACCGTTATGACACGTTTAACAGTCATCATAATCTTAAATCCTTGAAATTTTTTAATATCTTTATTTATTTTTTTTTTTAAAGTATGTATTATATCATCTTTGCATCAAATTACAAAAAACTAATTACCGCTTATGCAAGTTGTTTCTACTGCAGCATCTGGGGCTGAGAGTAAACGTTTTGCTCTCCTCTGGCGGCCGTCATCAGTCTCACACTTTTTCTGAAAGTCTTGATAACACCATCGTGGCATTTTTATTTTATTATTTCAACAAATAAGATTGTAAAAAAAATATTTGTTGTACTCTCCTATTCACCGTTTACCCAACTATGACGACTTCTGCTGCTGAGAAACCCAGAAAATGTGAAAAGGGTCTATTAACCTCTTCTTTAAATAAATCTTTAGAACTTAGGATGAGTCTTATTTGTAGTTTTTTTTTTTATTTGCCCTTTATATTCTTTCCTGACTGAAAAAAAGGACAATAGAAAAGGAATATTTATGCCACATCTAATACAGAGAAAACATAAATGTTAAACAAACCAATCCTGCATACTTCTCATCACCAATAAAATCCTCAAACTCAAGTTATGGGATTTAATATTATTACATGATCTGTAGTAGGCTGTTTGAGCATAAGCCTCCAGAGCTTTCCTTTATTACAGTAATATTGCTCAATACTAAATGCAATAAAAGGGCTGGAGAGTAAAAACTATTACAATCTGAAGACAAAGTTGTTGGTTTTTTTTATGATGATCGAGCTTCAACATCTCTGCATAATTAGGAATAACCATGATAATCAGTAGATTTCACTTTCTTCCTGGAGTTTTTATGATGTTGTTTTTCAATGCGAGGGCCATGAGATGGAGAAAAGACTGCTAGATGCAAGAAGACAACGAAAATCAGGCTCATCGAGGCGCTGGATGTCTAAGTGCAGGAAAATAACTGTGATTACCTATAAACCTACACACTGAGAAGAAGAAGAAAAAAAAACAAGAGACACACTAAAAGCAGGAGAAAGCCAAGTCAGAGTCGTCTGGGAGTTCTTTTGGGGAGGTTGGTTGTCATCTTTCTTCTAACATCCAAGATGCTCAAAAAGAACCCAAATCCATTACATGATGCAATTCTCCTCCTTAAGGAAGAAATTGGCAATCAGTGCAACTGCACAATAGATTTATCACATCTCAGAGGGACTGGAACTGGAAGAGGCATTCCTTCATCCACCTGTTTCTTCTATGGCTGCACTGAAATCGAAAGCTTTCCCACTGTACTATATAACAAGCAGTGTTGGGGAGTAACGGAATACATGTACCGGCGGTACGTATTTAGAATACTATTCTTGAGTAACTGTATTCCGTTACAGTTACTATTTTAAACAGGGTATTTAGAATACAGTTACTTTCCAAATACCATAAGGAAATACTTGGAATACTTCGGGCGATGCGTGTCTGGCCCATAATAATATTACTAAATTGCCGCCGAAACCATAGAAACAGAAGCTACACTCCCGACTGCAATCACCAGCATTAACTCAGTGAGACTCACGCAAATGACCCTGTTCTCACGCTCTCACGCCACACCTCCATTTTCTCACGCAGAAAAAAGGACGATCGCAAACACCGAACAACCGGACAACAACCAAGATTTTCAGATAAACTGCTTTTTTTGCCGTCATTGTTCGTGAATTTGCTGCTTGATGTTTCGTTTGGAGTGTAGAGCGACTCTTCAGCCAGGGAGGACTCATTTTTACTCCTCATCGCAACAGAATGACAGATAAGCACTTGTCTGTTGATTAGGAAAAAAAGCATAGGTAGTTAGGTACTGTAGATAGGTGGCTATACTGGCTAATATGTTTGACTTAAAACAAAACTTGTTCATTTTGATGTTTACATTTTTGTAAAGCAAACTCATTTTGCATTCTTCTAATATTTGCAATATTGTTCTTAGGTGAGAAGTTTTCATAATAGAAATTAAAATGTTGAATAGAACCTGTTACATTACCTCCGATCAGGGGTTTTATTTGAGGCATGCACGCGAGTAAAATGATGATGATTTTTATGCGTTCACTAGAGTGAATCGGATTAATGTTAGTTCCACATCTGTCAGGCACCTGTAGAGTTAATGCGTTCCAGTAAAACATATACAAATAAAATGGAGCGGCTGCTTTTTAACATGAATGACGCTAAATGAAAGTCAAACCGGTGAGCCAAAATAGTGCCCTTCTGAATCAAATCAGCAGGATGCCCTTCTGGATCTTTCACTTACTTTGAAGACATACGACATGAAGACAGACTACCTTTACATTGACATCAGTAGTTATTTGCCTTAATCTGAATAGGACAATAATATAATTACGGTGTTACGTAAAGTGCTTTTTGAACGTCTATTCACGTCTCATGACATTTCGGGTGTTTCATCTTTAATTTTTCGACTTTAACTGCAGTTCGGCACTTTCACTCATGAACATTTCCCCATGACAAACTGGGTTATTAGACGCGAATATTTAGTAAGGAATGGTGGAAGATGTTTTAATGGGATTTGATAGCGCACGTGAAATAGAAAGAAAAAAACTTCCGCATTTCGTGATCAGCGTTGCCAGATGTAGCTGACTGATTCCAGCCCAAAAGCTATCCAAAACCCGCCGAAATGCAAATTCAAAACCGCCCAATCTGGCAACAAGGTTGTTCGTGATGGGTGTGTGTGTGTGCGGTCCTTTACTGACAGCCTTGTGTGTGGATCTTGTCGCAAAATGCAGAGAAAAGTCCTACATGACAGTAATATCTTGATTGCGGTGTTTACTTCAATAATGCCACTAATATATGCATACTCCACAAGTCTTAACTCCATTTCTAGTTCAGATATGACTGTAGTCGGATTAAGGTCATCAAAAATCGCTTTTTACATGGTGACTCAATCAGAGTATTGTCTTAATCGTAATAAAATCATATTAAAGTATTGTTGCCCATGTAAACATACTCAATGTTCGACTCAATCACACTGTCAGGGCTCTGTGAACTTGGATTTGCGAAGCAGCATTTTCTGTACGTTCATCAAAAGCAAGTAGACTATGGCTCACACTTATTGACAGTGGAAGATGATTTACAGTTAAAAATAGTCGAGTCAGTAATCCAACCACAGAAAAAGGCTCAGCCTTCACACTGAATCAGGTAAGCTGTATATTTATGTTTCAACGTAATTAATGCTACACAATTTAAACGCAGCCAGTAATATGTGAATGATGTTTGCACATGGGGAACGGAGGGGAGGGGGGGAAGTGAAAATGGACAGTCTTGGGGGGGCGTGTGTCCTAAAAGTTTGAAAACCCCTGCATTACCTTGGTTTTACATAAACTATTTTGAAGTTTTTCTTTTCTTGTATACCTGATATTTTTCTGTGCAGACTGTGAAATACAAAGGGTAAGCAAAATGCATATTAAATACATATACTGTATATTACAGACAGTAATGCTGTCTATGTTCAAGCTCTTTTTATGTTTATTACAGAAACAGAAATTGAATTTGTTGACACTTCGATAAATAAACATTATTTAATAAACATAATTATATTGTTTTATTTATTTTTCCCTGTCAGTCAATAGTTTAGCATTATAGGCCCTCTGTTTTCCTGCAGAAATTGCTACCAACGCATAGTGTGACACTTTAATAGACTTGAAGGCTGTTTTCAAGGGGAAGTATTCCAAGTATTCCAAGTATTTAGAATACAGTACCAGGATTAAGCAAAGTAACGGAATACGTTACAAAATACATTTTAAAGCAGGTATTCTGTATTCTGTAACTAAATACATTTACAAAGTATTCTCCCCAACACTGATAACAAGTGAAAGATAGCATGTGAGAGGGGGGAAAAATGTCTGAATTCACACAGAGTACCAGATTGCAAGATTCAAGCATTTGGTGAACACTTTACTCTTCTATAAAGCCACAGGACTGGAGTTGTTAGTGGCAGAGAAATAAACCTGGTAAGTCACATGACGTATTTTCTATGTATTTTCTATGATTAGGCATGGGACAATCCATAAAACCAATAATCCATTTTCAAGGTATACCGCGGTTTAGAAAAGGTTTTAAAACCGCCAAAATTTTCTGTTATACCGTTCCTACGTATATGAAAGACTTTTTTGTTTACGTTTTTTTTTTTTTATTAGGACAACAGTATCTCCAGCAGAAAAGATATCAAAGATGTCGTTTTAAATAGTAAAGAAATCGGTTTTTAAAAATCTGAAGAAAGCAGAAGTCAATGATTCATTTGAATTATTTAGCTTTTTACTGTTCGGCGACGCAGTGGTACAGTAGGTAGTGCTGTCGCTTCACAGCAAGGTCACTGGTTCGAGCCCTGGCTGGGTCAGTTAGCATTTCTGTGTGGAGTTTGCATGTTCTCCCTGTGTTCGCGTGGGTTTCCTCGTGGTGCTCCGGTTTCCCCCACAGTCCAAAAACATACAGTACAGGTGAATTGGGTAGGCTAAATTGTCCGTAGTGTATGAGTGTGAATGAGTGTGTATGGATGTTTCCTAGACCAGATGCATTATAATTCATGCCAGACTTCACTTATTCAGACAAATACAAAAAAATAGGATGTTTTATTCAAATTAAATAGTTTACAAGCTAATTTACCATTGCGAATTGATTGGAAATCTACCAAAAAAAAGGTGAGAAAAAAAAACAAAAAAAAAAAAAAAACACCACCAACAACATTTATTTACCTTCGAGCACAATGCTATATCTTTTCCAGCAGACTACTATAAGCAAAAAGACAGTTCCCCGCAATGGCAAATATGTTTTCTGATTGCCCTTATCATCATATTATAGCTCATAGATGGAAACATTGTTCCAGGAATATAAACACAAAAACACTGGAGCAAATGGAGCTTTAAGAAGCAGTCCAAAGCACTGTTGCAATAATGCGATTACTTTTCTGGCCTGAGCCACTGGCCTTTGATGGATGAACAGTCACCCGTCTGCATGATAAGTCGTCTCCCTCATACTCTGAAGCCTTTAAACCAATTACTTTCCTAATTCAATGCCACAAACCCTGTGAAACGGTTTAGCATTATTTTATGCGACCACTGATGTGAAGAATGTGCCAACAGACTTGTTGAAATAAGAACTGGGAGAAGCTTGACCACAGTGCAATTGAGCGCATGATTAATTCGGATTCATTTTGCTTACTGTTGCAGTTTCGGATTGGTATGATTGCATCAGACCTTGAGATTAGACCCGCATCCCACTCAGCCTTCTTTCATTTCCTGTTTTCGTTGCTGACTGACCTTAATGCAACCTTGCAGAAAGTTTTGAGGTTGTCTCACAAACAAAAGCTATACAATAGAAAAGGGAACAAGTTCACTTAATTTGTTTTTCTCTGTCATTGTTGATGTAACCTTGAAATGTCTTATGACTTCCAGAGACTTACAGCACTAACAAGGTGGAGCAATAGAAATTTAGCTATTTTTTTTTCTAACATTCAAAAATTATTCATTTCTTCTATTCAGCAATAAACTAAAATCAAATCCCACACTAACACAATCACACACTGTAACAATAGTAATTCCATTTTACTGCATATTTACAAGACACAGTTTTGTTTATTTTACAGTATATACTGTCAATCAATCAAGCAATTAAATCAACCAATAAATTAAGCGCATAATTTAATCAATCAAACATTGACAAAAGGGCCCTGGACAAAATGATGAGTTCACAGTTAAAAAATTTCTACAACTGGTTTTGGGATAATAAACTTTTACACATAGGTAAAACAGAGTCCATTTTATTTGCTTCAAGAGTGAAATTAAAGGATGATTCTTTTGTGGTTAGGATTACTGATTTGATAATTAAGTCAATTTTTTTTTTTAGGATGTTTAATAGATAATAAATTATCAGGAGATGTTATGGCAAGAAAGGTTTTTACAAAGATATGTGGAAAAATTAGGTTCTTAGCAAGGCAAGCTGATCTGTTGGAAATTCATTCTTTAAAATTATTGGCAGGAGCTTTGATTCAACCCTTTTTGATAATGCTACCTCATTTTGGTATAGTAGCTGCTCACAGAGTATGAAGGAAAAATTGCAAAAGGCACAAAATAAATTAGTTTGAATAATTTTAAAAATTCATCCTATAGCACATTTGCACAAAGAGTTTTTTTAAAGAATTCCACACATTCCTTTATGTTGTCCCAACACAAATCGATTAAGTTAACTTAATTGCTTTATGTTCAATCCACTTAAATTTGTAAAAAAAGATTAAGTTGTCAAAAAAAACTCATTTTAAATAAGTAGTTTGGACAAGCAATTTGAAATTCAATGTTTTTGAGTGTTTTAATAATTTTCTGACAGAATAGTCATTTTTTAGACATTTTTTTACAGCGTTGTCAGGTATATTTAGAACAAAAATCTTTTGATGACATTTAAAGATCACAGAGCATTAAACACAAATTCTTTATCTTTGTACTTTGCTACTATCCTTGAAACATCTATGTTTTTCCTTTATGTCAAGTTTTCAAACATTTAAAGTATATACAAAATCAGTCTGTATACTGTAGGTCATCATGGGTGACCAACCCTGTTCCTGGAGATTGACCTTCCAGCAGATTTCAGCTCCAACCCTGATCAAACACACCTGAACCAATTAATTAGAACCTGAGGAGCACTTGATAATTACAGGCAGGTGTGTTTGATATGGGCTGCAACTGAAAACTGCAGGAAGGTCGATCTCCAGGAATATGGTTAAGCACCCCTGCTGTAGGTCAAGTCATTTTTACACATAAAAATAATGTCGAAAGACAACAGGAAATTATTTCACCAATAATTTGACATTTCGCTTGAGTTATTTAATATATTGTACTAGACACTCGCATCTAACATGATGAAAAAAAAAATGGGGCGACGTGGTGGCGCAGTGGGTCACCTCACAGCAAGAATGCTGCTGGTTCAACCCCTGGCAGGGTCAGTTTGCATTACTGTGTGGAGTTTGCATGTTCTCCCTGTGTTGGCGTGGGTTTCCTGCGTTTCACCCACAGTCCAAAAACATGCGCTTTAGGTGAATTGAATAAGCTAAATTGGAAGAAGCGTATGTGTGGGTGTGAATGCAATAATGTATAGGTGTTTCCCAGTGCTGGGTTGTGGCTGGAAGGCATCCGCTGCGTAAAACACAAGCTGGATAAGTAGGCAGTTCATTCCGCTGTGGCGACTCCTGATTAATAAAGGGACTAAGCCGGAAAGAAAATGAATGAATGATGAAAAAACACTTTTCTAAATTTAATAAAAAATAGGATGTTGTTTTTAAACATTTATTATTTTACAGAAATGATACTATATTTAATAGAACTGTGGACATCTGAATATTTCCAAAGTTTTACAATGTAAATGTGAACAATTGTCCATCAATCCATAAACCAATAAAATATATATATATATATATATATATATATATATATATATATATATATATATATATATATATAGGATTTAGGGAAGCAGAGAGAGGTGAAGATTCGAGCCAGGAATTGAACTCAAGTTCTCATGAGCCTCAATGCATTTAACCACTAGGTTATTGGTGCCACTAAATAATAGAATATTCACAATAATTTTTAATTGCACTGTAAATATGAAAACAAATCATGAGACGCCAACGCTTGTTTTCCATGGTGAAGGAAATTCCCATCTAGAGCTATACACGATGCTTTGAATTATAGTATCAAGTACGAACATGCATAAAGAACAGGGGGAAACTCCTAGTCGAGCTCCAGCGATAATGAATCTAACAGTGTGCAAAGTTCCTTGACTCACAGAACAGCAGTAAACACAACAGAAGGTTTAGATTCATCTAAATATCCCAAAGCTCACAGGCATCGTTATTTCAATTAGACTGCATAATGCCTGAGCTACATCGATAAACAAAATAACTCAATCATTCACAAACACATCTTTGTGCTTGTAAGTATGTTGTAAGCAGAGCGCAACGCAGCTGTTAATAGTTTCCATTTGTTGCTAGAGATTCAACGGCCCAGCAAAAATCACATTTCACGGAGGCTCTTGTCAAACAGACAGTGGTTTTAAACATGAACCTCCTAACATCCAGCTATTTTCAATCACTCTCTGTGGCAGGCATGTTAAACTGTTTGTCAATGACTGATGCGGAGATAAACACCTTGAATCAAGAACAAAACTAATCACTGACAATCTGCAACACAATGCTTTCAATGTAAGCACTTACATCAGAATTACCACACTTTTCTATCAATGTTACCAGGTTTCCATGACTTGAGGTAAATTATCAGCATTATCTGTCTGCTCTTCCACTGCAGTGGAACCCAGTTGATATGCATCAAACTTAACATCCCTGTGAAAACATTTGCTTGATGCACATCAATTAAAAACAGTTACAGCCATGAACTAATTATTGTATAAATGTATCTAACCCTTTTACTGTGTACTGCGATATACCCAAAATGCTTCACAAAAATATACATAAGCAGACATCTCATACAGAAAAAAGGTAGTCATGTCCTTATCACTTTTACACACTAGAGGTCAGGCAAGTACAACAAATGCAAAGTGAACAGCACACTATGCAGAAGGTTCAGCTTGAGCAATAAACAAATAAATAAAATTCACAGGGCACCACTTGTGCACTGCATGCCATGCAAAGATTCTGAAACTGTCAGACTGCAATTGATTAAAATCTGCAAACTCACCAGCATTCACTATGGCATCAATCTCCAGGATGGTGATGTCACCTTTGTACAGAGACACTTTGTCAGCCAAGGGAAAAGACTGGTGTTCTTCTTCCTCGGTAGCTGTAGGTTTAAAAAAAAAAAAAAAAAAAAGGATTAATACGATTTAATTTGTGGATGAGTGCAAACTGACTTCTATTAAGCAAAATAAAAGAGGTCTGACAACATGGCCCCACAACATATCTAAAATCACTTTATAAACAGATAATACTAAACTTTTGAAAGATGCCACTGGACTGATACCAGAACAAAAGTGTGGTAAAGTGATGCCAAAATGAACATGTTTTGTGTTTGTGTGCATTTGTGTTTGTGTCTTATTTTTCAGAACTGCTCAACTTGTTGCCCTCGAGAAAACGCTACAGGTGCATCAGAATGAGGACAACCAGACTCAAGAACAGCTTTTTCCCAAAAGCCATTACCATCCTCAACTCACACATGCACTGACCCTATACATGCACACACATGGGCTGGACTTTATGCAATACACATCTAATTGTATACATCTTGTGTATATATATATATATACACACATCTCTCGTTTAGCCTCAGAACTATTTTGCACTACTATTTATCATATACATTTACACATTACATCTTGTATATATCTCACGTTCTACCTCACCCTAACCCCCCCCCCCCCATTCCCTATTTTGCACGACTGTTTATCATCTACAGCCATTTCTACTGCAACTTGTGTTTAGTGTGATCTGTATCGAAAGGATATATTTACTTGTTTGCACTGAGTAGTGAGATAATCTCATCGCACATGTATATAATGTATATTGTATATGTGTACAGTAACAATTAAAAGCACTCTATTCTATTCAACAAGGACACATTAAATTGATAAAATTCAGTAAACATGCCTGTAATGTTAAAAAATATATGTAAATAAATAAATGTTTATACTTGTATAAAACAGATACAATATGTGTTCAATTAAATAATAAACAAATTACATTAAATAAAAAATCCACAAACTTCCACAAAGCATTACAATGATTTTTTTACCTTGAGATTCTTTCTGAGTGATGTCAAGCATCTCTCAGTATTAGTCTTCTATAGTGGAACAGGTGTGTAAATACATGCAAATCTCCAAATAACTGTCACCTTTTCAAATAGCTTCGTGCCAGATCCCAGAGCAAGAATCAATGAAATCGGATATGGTTGGTTAAAGTGCTGGCATGTAACACTGTGCATATGGGTTACCAGAGTGGATACTAGCCCAACGAATAGAATGTCCAAACCACAAGGCCTCAAACTGCTGTCATTGGCCAGTCGGCGAGCTCTATTTGATGCCATAGGCTCCAGAAGAATAATGTACAAAAAATAATAATAATAAATTCACATGAGCATTTGCAAGCTAAAATAAGGGCTGTTAATTACGCTCATTTGAATGACTGCTTATAGCAAATCATACAGACTGTCTTGTTAGAATAGTAAAACTGGAGCAAATATATGGCTCTGATGTGAACAGACCAGTTCAGTGCCTGTCATTTCATCTCCAGGCCTGCTGGCACAGGACAAAGCCATTTGGTGGAGCACATACAGGATGCACAAGGAACAAATTGCAAGGCAGCGGAAATATTCTATTTAGCTTTTCCAACATCCTCTCACTAGAGAACTAAAGATGACAATTGTATGAGGATTTTGTTTGGATTTTAAGGGTTTCTTCAAAATATCCTTTAAGTAAGACTTGAGCAAGAATGAGACCCGAGATTTCCTGTTTCATTCACTGATTTTTAGATGTTAAAAACAGCTCATTATGCTGCTTGAGGTTGCAAACTGATATTTTCTTATTAAACTATTCTAGTCATGTATAGTCATAAACACACTTGCTTGTAGAGCAAAAGAGTATTTTGACTGATTTCTACCATTTATTATTCCCAATCATTTCTCCCATAGGCGACTGAATCAAAAGTTCTAAAACAATCACAAAAGCGAGCACTCTTCTGCATTGCAAAAAAAGGTCAATAAGAATAAACATAATATATATAGTGCTCAGCATATATTAGTACACCCCTCACAAATCTGTTTTTTAAATTCATATTTTTAAAAGGAAGCTATACAATATCATATGTGCATATACATTAGATTAGTCAGTACTAAAGCCAAATCTGGAGCTTAACAAAATAACTTATGATAGCGGTATAAAAACTAGTACACCCAAATGTATATGTTATAAAAAAATATTGAATACAAATTTTAAAAGAAAAGGAAAAATAAATAAATAAAAATCAAGAGAAACAAAAAAAATGATGAAAAATTGTTGAAATTTTGTAGGTTGCAAAATAAATTACTTGAATTTTTTTGTATTATCTTTCAATTTCTAAACATGTTTGGTGACTAAAATATATTTTTGATAAATATATCTGTTTAGTACATTTGTTTTGTTTAAATGCACCAAAATACATTGCCTATGTTTACTGAGAAATGGATAAAAATGTTCATTTTCAAAATGGGGTGCACTCCGTTATGCTGAGCACTGTATATGTATAGGAATCCTATCAAGAATATGGAATTAGCTGAACAAGTAGAAACTTGGCAAATATTGAGAATATCAAAATCTTCTTTGTTAACTCTTCTTTGTCTGTATGACAAAATTATACAGTTGTTTACTACACAAATAAATACAAAAAATTAAGCTGAATTTGAAGAAGAGAAAAGCTCATTTCATTGTGTTCTAGAAAATTTAACTTTAACTTTAAATTCTTAATAAATTGTATTAAACGTAGTACATTTTTATTAGCTTATTAACTGCATATGCATTTACGGTTACTATTAAAAAGGACTCAAGAAAAACTGAAAAAGATTGAATCCGAATTTTTTTTTAAAAGGAATCAACCATTTCACTAAATCCACCTACAACTACCTAGACATTTTATTGTTAATAATAGCATATTACTTGTATAAACATGCTTCTTCTGTTTTAAATGTTTTAACTGTTTTTCTGAGTTAAATGCAGAACAAAATTACAGCAATTTACAAATGCAAAAGTCATCGCTATGCAAGTCCTGTTAACCAACTTGCAAGACCTTGTTTCACTGGACCATTTGTAGGGACAGATGACACCCAGAATCTCAGAGCAGTCCCTTATGTTGTTGGACTCATGATCTGTTCTGGATCTTAGCCATAAAACCACTATGCCTACATGTGTTCCTTTCTCATTAAATGAATTAGCAAGCACTTTCTGTGTGAAAGCTAGAAATGTACGTAAAAAAACTATTTATCTTTCCAGAACTGGAGTCCATTCAAGTGTTTTAGAAATCTGATTTGTTTTACAGTAACAAAAAATACTTTGTGCTTGGGCTTTGTCGGACCAAACCTCTCTTACTGTGCCTAAACAGCAACAAAAAAACATGCAATTCATTCACAGCAAGATGACTGACACATAAATTCAAACCCCAAGAATTTTTTTTAAAATAAGTTGTTCACCTAAAAATTAAATGCATTTAATTGCATTCAAATCTCCATGACTTTCTTCCATAGAAGACAGAAAAGAAAAACTGGTCTGCAAGATCCCTTTCATGAGACCTCCGGAGACTAAACAACCACACAGAACACTATAAAATTGGTTAGGCATAATTGTATGTGAATAATGAAATGGGTTTTTGGATGAACTCTCCCTTTTAAAATCATCTATATCACAGTCACAAATTAACAAACTTGTTCCCACAACTTAATTCATCAGCACACTTACCTAATTTTGTCCCTCAATTAATGTTCCCCTATAATGCAAATATTACCTTCCATTCTGTGTATCAGTTTGTGACAGTTAAAGGTCTAAAAACCAAAGTGCATGATAAAGTTGACCAGCAAACAATTTTGTGTCTAATAAATGTCTAATAAACATCTAAACATAAACAGCTTGGCTAAAACAAAGCTAAACTTGGGCTGTCAGTGAAAATCTAATAGACATTTAAGAATAGCCCAAAAATCTGTCAAATAGAAAGATTAGGCAGACTTTATATGTGTAGTCATTCATTTCTGTCTATTTGACGACTAGTCTAGTTTAAGGCTATTCTTAGACGTCTATTAGATTTTCACTGACAGCCCAAATTTAGCCTCGTTTAGCCAAGATGACTATGTTTAGACGTCTATTAGACATCTATTAGACATCTTTTAAAAACAAAAATGCTTGCCGGCTGTCTTAAAAAGTTATTCTGCTGAACGAGTCATCTGGAATTCACCTTTTGTTTCCATAACCAATCTTTGCAGACAATTTACATAAAATATGCTCTTCATGAGCTGCCTGTGATATTGCTACAGCTGATTTGTCTCAAGAACAAGTATTGTTGAAACAAAACAAATATTCATGACTTTTGCAAAAATTCCTTTGTTATGAATTAATCTCTGAAGAAGAAAAATTATTTGCATCATATCTGCTCTTTATTGATTGTGATCAGAGAATTCGGAAGCATGAGGCACAATGTACTAGGGCCAAAAATGAAATAAATAAATAAATAAATAAATAAAATGTCCTCGACATTTGATCACCAAGTGGTTCTAAACTTTTATGGGTTTCTTTTTTTCTGTTGAACACAAAAAAAGATATTCTTTGAAAAGTTAGGAAAATACGATGGAAGTAAATGGCTGCTTTTTGTCCAACATTCTTCAGCTCATCTTCCTTTGTGTCAACAGAAGACAGAAACTCAAACAGGTTTGTAACAAGTGGAGAAAATTTATAGCAGAATTTTCAGTTTTGAGTGAACTACACCTCTAAAGGTTTTTTGTTTTTGAGTGAACTACCCCTTTAAATCAAACATCACTCACACATAAACACTGCATAAAACATGGCCAAGACTAAAATAAATTAACAACCTGTGGGAACAAATACTTGATCTGTAGCCACAATTGAACTAAAATGCATAAATACATTAGTAAATTATGGCTTTTATGTTTTAAAACAAGACAACATGCTATTCTTATTATGCAATTCTTTATTATTTTTTTTTTTTAATTTATAACACCAAACATTTTTGAAGAGTTGGATTTCCAATCCGAGGTCTTATCTTAATGCCACATTTCCGTTACACTGCATTAAAGCTACATTCAAGAACTTTATCACCATCTAGGTCTCCCATTCTGTATATCACATTTATTTGCCTGGGAAATATTTGAATAAATCTTCAATATCTGATCAGCACACATAAGCTATCTTAGATCTAGCAATCCAGCACAAACAAGCAAAAAGCAAAAAGAGGTGAGGGCTGACACTTTTCCAAGATTTTGGTAGCATCATCCATAAATAAGCTATGATATCGGAGCTGTCAGGGTCACACTGATCCATGTGTCCTTTCCCTTTAAAAGGGCAGCAAGTCACTTGCATGCAGAGTAACTATCAGGTCTGCTGGCAGAAGAGCACACAAAACAACCAGTACCTTCTTATAGAATGACTATGCAACTTTAAAATAATTGAATGAATGGACTCCATATAGTAAGATTGAGAAATGTCATTACAATTTAAAATATTTTCTATTTTAAAGGTGCCCTCTAATGAAAATCTGGGTATACCAAGGCATATAATAATAAAAGATCAGTATATGGAAATGGGCATACCGTTACCCTCAGACACCACTGTTCACTCGCTCTCATGTAAATTCCATAAGTGTAAAACCCTGGTGGACAAAGGGCCAATCGGAAGACAAAACAAACTGTGATGAGACTCACGGGCCATGCCCTCCGCATTTACATGTATGCCTAATTTAGGTCGTTCATCCAGTCATCAAACTCTGAGATCATGAAAAAGCTCCGAGATCATTAATATGCACGTCTCATGTTGCGTTTGAGAAGCAAAAACGTTTTCTAATAAGACAACAGTGATAATTTTCCTCCCTTAGTTATTTTAAGCTTACTAAGCTTATTTTAAGCTTACCAAGTTAATTTTACTTACTATGTATGTGGGATTTTATTTTGAAAACACAAGCCCTAAATTATTTACTGTGCATTACTGGGTAACGATACCATGAGGCACGTTTCAAACTGGCCTCAGGACCAATTTATCGTTAATTTATCGTGTTTATTGTGAAATTTGATTCGCACGTTTCAACAAACACATGCAGATGCTGAATCGTGTCAAATCACTTAGCTCAAATGTCACCTGTTCATGCAGAGGTTGATTTTAATTCCTGGCTGTGTTTTCTTGGACTATAGCTTCAAAATTCAACGCCATACATCTCTATCACTCTCTTTTGTCAAGTATAATTATAATTCAGCTTTTATCCACAACAGATCTGGTGAGCAAAATTGGTTAACGTTACTCTGATTGGGTTTATATTTGTCCGTGTTCAGTGTACATTATACTGAGTGTGCGTGTCTGTAAGAGCGACATGTCAGAGTAGAGCTCCTTAATATTCACGACACAAACCTAATATGGTCAATCATGAGCCTTCTGATTCTATGGGTATTTTAGAGTAATAAATGAGCTTATAAAACAGTTTCTGAAGATTTCTGAACTTACCGAAGCCATAAACCTACTATGTAGTTATCAGAGAACAATTTACCTTTTTAAACCAATGAAGTAAATGGCACCATTCATTTATTTTATATGATGACAACGCTGAATTTTTAGCAAAGATTACTCTAGTCTTCAATGTTATGTGATCTATCTTAGAATTATTTGTTATTATTCGAATTTGAGTTTATTAAAAGTATTAATTTCTCTCTCAAAAATAAATAAAACGTCTTACAGAACTCAACCTCCTGAAGTGTTTTTTTATACAAATCACTACTGTAACAGCAAGGGGGCTGTTATAGGTGAAGTGTGTAATTTCGGCACCACTAGTCACCAAAAAATAAAAAAAATAAAAAAATAAATAAATAAAAAAAGCAAACCATTTCACACAGCTCTCTCTGGAGTTCTCACCTCATCTGCCACAGGTCAAATAAAAAAGATCAGTCATAAAAGCATCTGGATTTACCTGTATTACTGTCATGATTTGCCCAGGTGGGGATCTTGTCCAATTCCAGATGGTTTCCTCGATAATCTTTGCGTCTATCCTCTAGGCTAAGACTGAGAAGGCGCTCTGTGGAACAGAAGAAACAATACAGTCATAGCGTAAAGATAGACAAGAGCACATCTTGTGAAGCAAAGCTAATCAGTTTGAATCAGAGGGGTTCATAAAGGAACATCTGCGACAAGCTCTGTGCATCGTGTCAGAGTGGTACTCTTTGGTGTGGTAATTGTGGCAGCCATGCAAGTGTGTGTGAGAAAGAAGTGACAGGCTAATGAGGGTACACTGTTCAGCATACAGCTGCAGGCCTAACGTAGTGGAACCAGACTGGGTGTGATCAGTTCTATCCAGATACATACATGTACAACATACTTCAATAACTTGCAAATATTTATGAGGCTCGTGTTCATATAAGGTCATGTTGTAATGACTGCAGTAGAGAGAAGTTTATACACTAGGTCTCTGATTACAATCTATATACTACTTTCTGTTTTCATTCTCCAGCAACAAGTTAACAACTTCGATCCGAGAATTTCAGTTTCATTTTTGTTTCTCTTGTAAACTAAAACCCGGAACTACAAAAAAATTTAAATAAAGCCTAACAAATTTATAATTCATAATTCAATTTTAAATATATATATATTTTTTAAAAATAGCACAATTGAAATACAATTAAGTTTTGAAAATTTTAAAGTTTTTGTTTCTTGTTTTTATCAAAGACAAACACATTCTAGAGATTTCCAGAAAATGATAAAAGTAAACTAACTTTTTATATCATCATGTAATAAGTAAAGCCATTACAATACATAAAATGCTTTAAGACCCTCCCAAAATTTGTTTTATAATCTTTTTAAAGACATTTCTTTTGTCTCTCTCACAACTAAATGAAACTTTAGCCTGATATTCTTGCTATAAACCAGTTCCAAAGTGCCCATGCCGACAGTACTGATTTTTCATGCTGGCTGCCCCTACATCTGCTTTTTCAACCATCTTTATTAATTTATTTTTCTGTGTTTTTATCCTCCTGCACTCCTTATTGCAACACGGATGATCTCCTTCATAAGAGCCCCTTTATAAGCACAACATGTACTTGCGATTTTAAAATAGCACAAAAGCCAACAAAGGCGATTCATTTCATCAAATCTCCATCAACAGATATTAAAACTGAAGTCTTTGCGCAGTTCACTCTATTATAGTGAACCATGAATCAACAGCTATTATTGTTTATAATTTATCCTATTATTATGCGTTTGATTTGCAATACTGGAGCATTAATGTGCTTGGAGTAGCATATTCGCAAGAGTCCATATTTTTCAACAAGCATTAAGCTGCTATGGTGAACTTCAGGTCACACTGTGAGTGAGTGATTTATTTCTGTGCTTCATACAGATCAAGCTTTATCAAAACAGCTTCACAGAGATCAACAGGAAAATCAATTATGAATGAAAGTGTAGATTATTTAATGCAAAGATTAAAATGAACAACATTTTTTAAATATAAAAATCTTTTGCAACATCATAAATGTCACTTCTGCTCAATGGAATGTGTCAATCGATACACAATCGATTTGTGTTGGGACAACATGAAAAAATTAGGTTAACTTTAGTTTTTACTATCTTTAATGGACTGAACATAAAATAAATAAGTTCAAGAGTTGTTGCCGCTTATTTTAAGTAGTTTGAACAGACAGTACACGGCATTTTTTTTTTAAGTATTATAAAAGTTATTTTTCTCAAAAATAAAACGTCTTACAGAACTCCTGAATAGTTTTTTTTATACAATTCACTACTTTAACTGCAGTGTAGAGTTGAAACAAGCAGTTTTATATCAGACAGCAATGCCATTATTATGCCATTACCAGCTCAGAGTTGATACAACGGAGTAGGGTTGCATGGTTTACCGGTACTTCGATAGCACCGCAATACTACGGCTCCAAAATACTGGCGGTGCCACTGTAGTTTGTAAACAGTAGTATCGTCATTAACGGTTCTACAATATGTTGCATGTTGAAAAGTTACTAAAACGCTCAAACATTTGTGCCAGCAAATAATCAATAGGCCACTTTATTTTACTTTCATTTTAACTGTCTGCATACAGGTCGTAGTTTGCTGCAGTAATAGCAGATCATATAGAGTGATCAATTATTTACTTATTTATTTTATTAATATTACTATTGCAATAACAACAGTCACAGTACATACAAAAAAGCAGAAAAATCTGTACAAATATGTTTTCAATAATAAGGGAATTGTATTTAAGTATTATGGCATACAAAATATAGTTCTGACAATTTGCTTTATTTCGCAGATTTGAGTTATGAATTAGTACAGTATTGCGATACTACTTGTCATCGTGATAAGACATAAATTTAATTTTTTATTATTAATCTAATTGAGCTAAAATTATCATATCAAATAGCCATTATAAAATGCAAAACCTTAAAACTTTCACTATACAAACCCAACTTTCACCTGCTCCTAAAAAAAAATTAGTTCAAACTAACTTCTGTTAAAAATTTAACTAAAACTGACCTACTCATAGAAGAGGATATACAATAGCAGCATTTTGAGCATCCCTGCAAAGCACATGCCTGCTTGATATCAGTCACAACTGTGCAATGAACAGCCTTTCTAATTTGTAATTTAGTTTATGCATTTATATAAGCTGACTTAAGAGTACACCAGTTACAGTTTCAGACCTTAAGTCTAACACATCTTGAACTATGACCATAACTGTGGATCGTGCAATGCACCTGCTGGGGATTTTATGTTATCGCTGTGTTTCACGAATGCAACAAACACACATACGCATGTTCCAATTCAACAAAAAAACACACTGTACATCAACACGTGCACTCTTAAAACAGGTTTTAACGCCGGATACACAAGGGCCTTGATAACGGCAGTATGTATTGATGCTGCACCTGCATCTGAAGGTGTGCATCTGTCCATGCTGTTGATTCAGGAGGAAGAGCGTCTATTAAAAGACATTTCTCCCGCCACGTGCATGACGTGACCTCAGGTTAAACCCGTAGGATGTCAAACCCCAAACTGACACCACCGAGGCGAATGCTGTCTTTAAACGGAAGAGACACACGACCAGAGTCCAAAAGAGTCTTACCTTTCTCCGCTCTCCACTCCTTTTTCTTTTTGCTCATGGTGCCGTGGTGTGAGGGCTTCTGGTAACTGGGTTTTGAGTTAAGCAACCCCAGGCTCACAGTGATATGCGCGCTGAAACTCAAAAGAAAGTGAAAGAGCTCCTGTAGCGTGACGCCTCACCTGAGAAACTGTCAAATTGTAGCTGGTGGGGAGACTGTGCAGTGACGCAACCTATCTTAATGCCAAACCGTGGGGGCTGCGTTGAAAATGGCGCGCGGCGATTGGTCGGCTCGTACGCGGAAGTGTTGCTGTGATTGAATGGTTTCATGCGGCAGTCAGATAAAACGAGCCGACGCTTGACGTGCGCGCTAGGTTGAGCGTCAAAAGCGTTGTAGGGTTGGTAGGGTAGCAACCGCGGGGAGCGAGTGGAGGATCTGGAGCTCCGTGCGTGGTAGTAATGCGGGGATGGACTGCAAATTTGATAGGTTTGTTTAGTTATATGCAAGTTGAACAACCCACTCTATCTATCTATCTATCTATCTGTCTGTCTGTCTGTCTGTCTGTCTGTCTGTCTGTCCGTCTGTCCGTCTGTCCGTCCGTCCGTCCGTACAATTATCATCCTAATAATTTATATTAGTACTGTAAATTGTATATTATAAAGTATATTACAAACCGCCCTTTCCCCTAGTTGTATCTATCTATCTGTCTATCTATCTATCTATCTATCTATCTATCTATCTATCTATCTATCTATCTATCTATCTATCTATCTATCTATCTATCTATCTATCTATCTGTCTATCTGTCTGTCTGTCTGTCTGTCTGTCTGTCTGTCTGTCTGTATGTCTGTCTGTCTGTCCAATCATCATCCTAATAATAATCTATATAAGTATACTCTAAATTGTATATTTCGAAGTAGACGTTTCATCCATTAATTTTCCTTCGGCTTAGTCTCTTTATTCATCAGGGGTGGCCACAGTGGAATGAACTTATCAGCATATGTTTTACACAGAGGATGCCCTTCCAGCGAGAGGGGTCTGGATGCAGACCTGGTGCAGTGCAATTCTGAGCTGCATCCTATGCTTTTTTAATGGGCTCACCTAACCCCACACCTAACCCTACCCCTAACAGTGACGTCACTCGCTCCATTTGAGTGCATTGTGTCTGACATTGCATCGCTGAGTGATGCAATCTCAGCTTGCATCATAAAGGCTGCATCCATATACTATTGCTTCCAGCTGCAACCCAGTACTGGGAAACACCCATGCACCTTGCATTCACACACATACACAACGGCCAATTTAGTTTATTCAATTCACCTATACTACATGTCTTTGGACTGTGGGGAAACCGGAGCATCCGGAGGAAACCCACGCGAACACAGGGAGAACATGCAAACTACACACAGAAATGCCAACTGACCCAGCCGGGACCCGAACCAGTGACCTTCTTGCTGTGAGGCCACCCCCTTTTGAGTTCAACAGAAGTAAAATATATTTTGGTAAATGAAGGCTAAAATTAATTAAGTACATCTTTATTTCTATAGCACTTTTTCATTGTATTGTGTCAAAGCAGCTTAACATAGATGAAGTTCTAATAAATTGAAACTGCTTCAGTTCAGTTGTCACAGTTGAAGTTCAGTTTAGTTCAGTTATATAATAATATAATTAATATAATATAAATATCACTGCTGAAATCCTAAACCATAAAGAGCAACTGAATTAAATATTTATATTTAAAAAATTTATTTTATAAATATTAAATAATAATTAATTTTAAGCTTCACAGTTCCAAAATAAATATTTAACATACTTAAAATATACTTTAGCAAAAAAAAATAGAAATGAATAGCAACAGAATTCATAAATTTAATTAATTGTGTCGAATGTCTGTTTTGCTATCATTTTGGTGACTGGCCAAAATGCATGCTCTGTCTAAATTGTAAAATAACTTCTATAATATAAGTAGCCTAGAACTTTTGAAAGCTATATAACACTTGGTCAAATGGTAAAAAAGTTCTTGCTATTTTTGAAGTAGAGCACAAAACATTCTTCAGCCATTTATAAGACACTTTATATAAGGTAAAAAGATGGATCTAGATCTGCTGATAAAATTGGTGAATGATTGATATTGTTGTAAAATCATCACTAAACAACATTAAAACAGCTTTGCTATATTTATACAATTATCTGAGAACTTACTTTATCCCATTTTAACTGTAAAAATACAAATGTGTAACTAGAACAATAGGCAATATATTCATTAAGGCACATCCAGTACTCTTTACCATCAATCCACACAATCAATAGTTTTATTTTGAAATACAATTATCCCATAAAGGTCCCCCTCACTTTTAGAGACAGATCATTTAGAAACAGGTGATTAAAAATTACATGAACGTAAACTTTCGGATCTGATGCTGTCCCCCCCCCACTTTTAAAATGTCCACTATGCCCCTGATTCTGCTCATTTAATATTTTTTTGGTAAATATATATTAAAAACTTATTTTGTCATTCTTTGCATTATCATCATTTTTAAAAAATACACCAATATTTGTATCATACTAGGCATGGGACGATAACCGGTTTCAAGGTATACCACTGTTTGGAAAAGTCAAGGTTTTGAAACCGCGAACATTTTCTTTTATACCATTCCTAAGGTATATGTAAGTTTTTTTTTTTTTTTTTTATGAGGTTTTTTACTATTTCATTAGGTTTTTAGGGCAACAGTATCTACAGTAAAAGAACCCTCCAAATCAAAAGCTACTGGTCATTTCACGATTCAGGAATTGTTTGAAAAACAAATCACTTATACACCAACATACAAGCATGCTGTAGAGCTGAACAGTGCAGTGGCTTACTTTATATCCAAAGAAAAGAAAGATATCGAAAGATGCCTTTTCAAGTTGTTATGAAATCAATGTTTTTGAAACTAATGAAGATAGTGATTTATTTAAATTGTTTAGCCTGACATGTTTAAAATAAAAAAGCCAAAATATTTTAAATGTTTTTAAAATAAAATATATTGTGTTCAATGGGAAAATAGTTGTTGTTTTTTTACCCAGACATTTTAAAAGAACTACAGTTCTTTTAAAATGTCTGGGTAAAAAACCAACAACTATTATAATTACAATTAAGAATATATATATATATATATATATATATATATATATATATATATATATATATATATATATATAGACAGGGAGTGCAGAATTATTAGGCAAGTTGTATTTTTGAGGATTAATTTAATTATTGAACAACAACCATGTTCTCAATGAACCCAAAAAACTCATTAATATCAAAGCTGAATATTTTTGGAAGTAGTTTTTAGTTTGTTTTTAGTTTTAGCTATTTTAGGAGGATATCTGTGTGTGCAGGTGACTATTACTGTGCATAATTATTAGGCAACTTAACAAAAAACAAATATATACCCATTTCAATTATTTATTTTCACCAGTGAAACCAATATAACATCTCAACATTCACAAATATACATTTCTGACATTCAAAAACAAAACAAAAACAAATCAGTGACCAATATTGCCACCTTTCTTTGCAAGGACACTCAAAAGCCTGCCATCCATTGATTCTGTCAGTGTTTTGATCTGTTCACCATCAACATTGCGTGCAGCAGCAACCACAGCCTCCCAGACACTGTTCAGAGAGGTGGACTGTTTTCCCTCCTTGTAAATCTCACATTTGATGATGGACCACAGGTTCTCTATGGGGTTCAGATCAGGTGAACAAGGACGCCATGTCAATTGTTTTTCTTCTTTTAGACCCTTTCTTGCCAGCCATGCTGTGGAGTACTTGGACGCATGTGATGGAGCATTGTCCTGCATGAAAATCATGTTTTTCTTGAAGGATGCAGACTTCTTCCTGTACCACTGCTTGAAGGTGTCTTCCAGAAACTGGCAGTAGGACTGGGAGTTGAGCTTGACTCCATCCTCAACCCGAAAAGGGACCACAAGCTCATCTTTGATGATACCAGCCCAAACCAGTACTCCACCTCCACCTTGCTGCCGTCTGAGTCGGACTGGAGCTCTCTGCCCTTTACCGATCCAGCCACGGGCCCATCAAGACTCTCTCTCATTTCATCAGTCCATAAAACCTTAGAAAAATCAGTCTTGAGATATTTCTTGGCCCAGTCTTGACGTTTCAGCTTGTGTGTCTTGTTCAGTGGTGGTCGTTTTTCAGCCTTTCTTACCTTGGCCATGTCTCTGAGTATTGCACACCTTGTGCTTTTGGGCACTCCAGTGATGTTGCAGCTCTGAAATATGGCAAAACTGGTGGCAAGTGGCATCTTGGCAGCTGCACGCTTGACTTTTCTCAGTTCATGGGCAGTTTATTTTGCGCCTTGGTTTTTCCACACGCTTCTTGCGACCCTGTTGACTATTTTGAATGAAACGCTTGATTGTTCGATGATCACGCTGCAGAAGCTTGGCAATTTTAAGAGCGCTGCATTCCTCTGCAAGATATCTCACTATTTTTGACTTTTCGGAGCCTGACAAGTCCTTCTTTTGACCCACTTTGCCAAAGGAAAGGAAGTTGCCTAATAATTATGCTCACCTGATATAGGGTGTTGATGTCATTAGACCACACCCCTTCTCATTACAGAGATGCACATCACCTAATATGCTTAATTGGTAGTAGGCTTTCGAGTCTATACAGCTTGGAGTAAGACAACATGAATAAAGAGGATGATGTGGTCAAAATACTCATTTGCCTAATAATTCTGCACTCCCTGTATGTATGTATATATATATATATATATATATATATATATATATATATATATATATATATATATATATATATATATATATATATATATATATATAATTATTATTAATTATAGATTATAATCACAATACCGTGAAACTGTAAAACCATGATAGTTTTATCAAAGGTTATCATACCGTCAAAATATACTGGCCCATGCTATATCATACACAAATATTTCTGTAATTACAAATATGCGTATTTTTACATTATTTAGACCTAAAAGTCTATTAAATGGCACGATTGTTATCCATATTTTTTATACTAAAGTGCACAAATGCCTCCTTTGTTATCAAATTATCATCAACCTATCTAGCAATGACAGTGGCATTGAGTAATGTTGGTGTGGCATTTGGAAGAATGTGAGTTTTGACGGGATTACATGAAAAGGCCTTTAGAGAGCGACAGAGAGCCGCTTTGCTCGAAAAATAAAGCGTAGAATTTGTCTGGTTGTTTCTAAACACAAACGAATAAAATAAATATGAATGTCCATGCTATAACACGAACTTTTAACAGATTTTGTTTTATAAAACAAAAAATAAATAAAAAGTAGGAGGAAATTCTATGGAATAGAGGGACTCTTATAGCATTTCTTCTTGTTTCCGGTTCTCGTGTTTCCCATGATGCTGTGCCCGGTGGGTAAATTCAAACAGAAGAAATGGAAGAGGGATCCAAGAAGGGACAGTTTGAGTGTGAAAACATGACTGTCATCAAACACAGCAACAGCATCGAAACCTCAAACAACAACTGCAGTAACAAGCTTATTCACAGCAATCAATGCACACCTCACGAAGAAGAATCGAGAGCTTCATCTGATGGAAAAACGGAAAGGAACATTTTGTGTTATGTCGACGATCCTGAATCTTCGGCTGAGTCTGAAGTGGAAAATGTATGCCTGCGGGACAAAATTGGAGAGTCTGAATTAGATAGTGTTTGTGTGGAGCATTTAAACCCATCAGATGATCAAGAAAACAAAAATAGCTCCACACATACAGGAACAGACCATAGAGGTGACGATGTAGGTAAGTGGCAAATGGCTTGATATACTGTTTGTGCTTCTCTCATTTGTGCTAGCTAATCAAACCAATAATAAAAATCATATGTACTGATACATAATAAGATGATTTGAAGTTTCACTTAAGAAGTCCTCAACAGAGTCTTCAAGTTTTACATGTGGAGACACGTTTAGCATAAAATAAAATTCTCAAAAGTGAAAAAACAAAACTTCAAGATATAGGTGAAATAATGTTTTGTTATTCAGTGTAACAGATGCATTTCTGTTACAATGAACCACTTATTCTGACCTGTGTGTGTGAGAAATATGTAAAAAGATTAAGTGATCATAAAAAAACAATGTATTAATTGAAAAAAACAACATACACAGGTTAAAGCTTAGTGACTTGTAAAAAATGTAACGCGTTATAAAAAAATAATTTAAATTAACTAAGTATTTTGGGTCTGCATTTAGCTTTTAATTAATTAATCCATTAGATCAGATTAATCTAAATATACCTGAAGATAATCCTCTTTTTAAAATGTGTAGTTACACAGAATTACATTTAGATTTGTCATCTGTAAATTATGGTAAAACGATGTTTAGCTTAGTCTTTTTTTTTTCCTCAAAAGTATAAACAGAAACTGTTTACATGCTAATGTACAGGTAAAAAGGAAAGAAAATGTAAATCTCTGTTACACTTTTAAATTTTTAAACACTTCTTTTAAATTCATATTTTTAATAGAAAACTATACAATATTATATTTGTGCATATACATTAGATTAGTCAGTACTGAAGCCCAATCTGGAGTTTATCTAACAAAATAACTTTTGACAACGGCCCAAAAACTAGTACACCCAAATTTATGTTATAAAAAAATATTTAACACACATAAAAAAAAAAATAGGAAAAATCAAGAGAAATAAAAAGATGGAAAAATTTAGTTAAAATGTTGTAGGTTGTATTTTTTTCCAATAGTTTGCTTGAATTTAATTGTATTATCTTTCAATTTCTAAATATGTTTGGTGACTAAAATATTATTTTAATAAATATATCTGTTTAATAAATCTGTTGTGTTTAAATGCACCAAAATACACTGCCTATATTCACTGAAAAATTGATAAAAATATATATTTTCAAAATGGGGTGTACTCAATTATGCTGAGCACTGTGTGTGTGTGTGTGTGTGTGTGTATATATAGAGAGAGAGTTTTTTTTTTTTTTTTTCATTTGACCTGACTAAATGTGTATAAATCACAAATTTCTCTCCTATGCTTTGAAAATCTCAATAATAATTAATTTTCAGATATTTATTTTACAGAAAGTTACTAAATAATATAATTTATCAGTTTACATACTATAGTATGCCATTGAAATGTTTTATTTCAAGGTTGTCAGGAGACGGATGCTTTGGCCAGTGCCTCTGGCAGTCCTAAGGATTGTGAATCAAATGGAGTGCCTCCACACTCTGTAGATGATGAAGAAATATTCAAGAGAGCGAGAGAGGAAGGACAAGTAAATGTCATTTTTCCCGGACGCATCACCCAGGATGGTTGCTGTAGATTTGTTGGCGAGCTTCTGAAATGTGTCCTTTACCAGCGCCAACAGATGCCAATGACATACGACCAAATGGTGTTCCTTCAGAAACAGCAGCATAATGCCTCTCAGGTATTACAGAAAGCTTCATCTATGTTTCCATGTGGTTCAAGTCCTAATTTTTGCTATAAAAAGTATTTAAAGAAATTACAGTAATGTATTGTTAAAGGGGTAGTACACACAAAAATGTTAATGGTCATCATGTGCTTTAATTTTAATCATTTACCCTTTACTCGTTCCAAACCTGTTTGAGTTTCCTCCTCTGTTGAACACAAAATAAGATATTTTGAAGAAAGCTGGAAACCTGTAACCATTGTCTTCTATACAGTATTTGTTTTTCATATCTATGGAAGTCAATGGTTACTGGCTTTCAGCTTTTTTATATCTCCTTTTGTGTTCGACAGACAAAAAAACAAAAAAAAAGGTTTGGAACAACTTGAGGGTGAGTAAACGTTCATTTTGATACTACTGTATGCCGTCAGCATGATAGCCCAGTGTTTAGTGCATCGATATATGGTGCGGCTGCACTCCAGGTGTCCCGAGTTGGAATCCTGGCTCATGGACCTTTCCTGATCCTACCCACCCCCACCCCCCTCTCTCTCCTACTCCCTGTCAACCTACTGTCCTGTCAAATAAAAAAATGGCAAATCAAACAAACTACTGCATCCCTTTAATGTTTGAATTGTACACCTTTTCACGATATTCCTTTAACTCTTAATTTTATTTTGTCCTTCTGAGCATTATTGCCCTGATCAACCAGACAGAATAAGTCCCACAATTTACTGAATGACAGAAAAAGCAGGCCTTTTAGCTAGAGCACAGAATCTAAATCAGGGGTGCCCAAACTTTTTCTTATGAAGCATCAAAAACCAAACTTGATTGAGGGCCATGAGCCGAAGGTAAATATATCAAACTGTATTACAAAGTTGCCTTGGATAATTTTCTCATTTATTTCAAAATAAATAGAAAACATTACTTTAATTCATATTACTAATGCATTTTATAATGAACCTTTTATAATGAAAACATAAGAATTCAATTTATAACACAATGGAGTTTAATGTCAAGCTGCACCTTCCTATTCCTTGATTTGCTCACAGATGACTTCTAAATTGTGCTCCATCCCTCGAGCAACAGAATGTTCATTATAAAAATCTGATTCATTCACAACATTTAATTGAAACATTTAATGGAAATATGTTTTTGTAGCTTAACAATAAATCAAACAAACAAAAGGTTATGTTAAAATTAGAAACGACAATGTGTATTAAAGACATTACCCCAATATTCTGCCTCCCCTCTCAGGGGGATGGAGGGCCAAATCAAAGGTTATCATGGGCCAACTTTGGCCTGTGGGCCCTAATTTGGGCATCTCTGATCTAAATTCACAAAGAGACCCTTTATTTGATAAATTACCATCAATCTAGCAATAACATAATCGCATTTAGAAAAGGATGGCCAAGAATCTAATAGTCTTAAAGTCCTAACAGGATTATATAAAGAAAAAACAAAACAGCCTTCAGAGGGCATCAGTGAGCCACTTTTTATGAAAAAAAAAAAACCTGTATCATTATTTATCTTTAATGTTTCACAGTATTACTACTTTAACTACACTTTTGATCAGATAAATGCAGTCTTGCTGAGAATTAAAGACATATTTCACTTAACTGACTTCTTTCTTACCTTAACAGGACATTATAAAGCAGCGTTCTGCAAAGACATCAGGGGGTTTGGATTGGCGTCGATGCCAAAAGATGTTGCAGGAACTGGATGATGTGTTGGCCCACCTTGAGGCACTGTTCTCTCTTAGTCGAGTTCCTCGTGTGCTTTTTCTGCTGGGTGGATCCACTGTCCTTCCTACAGAGCTGTATGAGGTCAACATGGAAGCTGTGGCCGTCGGGGCCGGGGAAAACAGCTTAAGGACCTCAGCCTGTCTAAGACAGATTTTCCGCACGCTGTTTGTGGCTGACCTGTTATCGGATGCCAAGTCTGTGCGTCTTATGAGCACCACAGTCTTGGCTCTGGGTCACCGGGATTGTGGCGTGACTGGATTTAAACCAAGAGTGGATTTTAAAGTTCCCCCAAAAGTGAAAAGGCAAGTCATCTCTATAGCCAGTGATTTGTCTCTCGCCGGGGAGCTGCCAAAAACAGACCTGGAGGATTATATATGGTTTCAGGCCCCCGTCACTGTTAAAGGCTTCTGTAAATGATGAGGGAATAAAGAATAACAGATTTCAGGGAATGTTGAAATACAGTTCACTCCATTCTCAGGGATCACCAGATGACTGGCCAAAAAAGTAAATGGGCTGTTGTATTTTTTTTTTTTCTTCTTATGCTTCATTCAGGATTTCTGTGTGAATTGTAACATTTTAAAACCTCATTTTATTTATCTTATGTTTACATTGTCATCAGCTAATCCATCTATATTTTTTTACATGATTAATTTTACAAAACACAGCGGTGGTTTTCTAATGTTTAACAGTCTGGGCTGCTACTCACTCCAAAAGCAATTGTACTTTCTTTTTTAATCGCGATAAATTAAACCTATCTGCTAAATGGCAGTTTCTGCTAACTGATGAATGTACATGCTTGGAATTCACCTAAAATGAATTATGTCTTAGGTTCTTTAATTCTGTCAGTATATGCAAAATAATGCAATTGAACACTTTTTATGTGGTGCTATATCATTGTAATCATTGTTTTATTGCCATTCACTTACAAAAGAACATTGAGGTCGGGGTTCATTAAATCTTTGAAATGATACAACCTGGTGATTGTAGGATGTATATTGAAATGCATGTTGAAACTAAACTTGTCTTGTTTAGTTTCTTATATGTTAGTTTGTTGTCTTATATGTTAGCTTTTGAAGCTTCAGAAATGGTTACTAAGTGGAACAGAACAGAGTGACATGTTTTACGCACAAAGCATCATGCAAAAAATTTACAAAACTACAGAAATTCTTTAACTTCATTTGGTTCATTGAAAAACATTGTAGTTAAACTGTTTACTAATCCTTCCATATTTGAACAAAGCAGTGCATTAGTTTTCTTATGATGCTAAAATTAAGCTGTTACTTGTGGCTTTTGCTCTCCACTTTCTCCGCAAACTGAATGATGTCTTGAGCCAGGAGCTGGGGTTCCTCAAAGGCAGCAAAGTGTCCTCCTCGGGGCATGTAGGTGAAGGAACGCACATCTGAAAAGCGTGAGCTGGCCCAGGCTTGAGGACAGTGGAGTAGCTCATCAGGAAAGGCAGCCAGGCCAGTCGGCACATGCATATTTGTCCTTTATGGGAAAGATGAAAAACATTTATAGTTGTTTCTGAAATAACCAAAAACAATTGCAAGGTTCCCACTCAAGGACTGTTCTCATTCAAGGACTTTAAAAAGCGCCATTATTTTCAAATGAAGCACCTTTTTTTTTTTTTTATTCCCCCAGCATATGTAGAGCTATGAAAGTCCTTATTGTACTTAACATTTCACTTACACTTAATATTTACATTAAAAAGTCAAAGTAATGATCATGTTTTGAAATTTTAACCTGTTTAACCTGTGAATTTTTTTTTTTTTACAAAAGAATTAGTAACAAATACTGGTAATATTCAAATGTGGTTTCTGACATATTGATAAAATGCATTTTTTGTCATAGTTCTTGTACAATATATTTAACTTTAGATTTTTAAGTGACGCATTTATCATTTTTAATTTTGTTTTTGTCAAAAGCACAGTACATCTGTTAAAATAACACCATAAACAAATTTTATTTCAAAGTTAATTCAAGCACTTTTAAGGAGCTATGTTTGTTTTTAAGTACTTTCCAGGCCTTGAATCCAGATATCTGAAATTCAAGTACTTTCAAGACGTGTGGGAACCCTGCAATTTGTTTTTTATGTTTTATGTAGTTAACCCAAAAACAAAGATTCCCTTAATAATAATTTACCCTCATGATGTTTCAAATCCCTGAGACCATCATTCATCATTGAAACATAAATTAAGATGTTTTAGATGAAATCTGCAAGCGCCCTTAATCTGATTAGGAAAACATAGGCAAACAAAATTTATGGTCCACAAAAGTGTTCTTGGAGCTTCTTATGTTTGGGAAGTCATGTTTTTCATTATTTTCTTGACCTATAATATATTAGGACCAATGTTGTCTATAAAGGTGTACATTTCCAAGGGCAATACAATCCTTGTGTGTTGTGCTTCTAAATCTAATGGTAATGTCACCTGTATGTCACCAGGCACTCTGACCTGTCGCAAAAAGAGAATATAAAGGGTGGATTCCTATGCCCTGATCCCTTCGAAGGGTCCCTCTAAAGTGATTAGGGCGTAGGGATGAGCCCTTCTGAATTGAGCGCAGCGTGCAACACCAAACGGCTTCCCTGCTCAAAGGATAATTAGCTGAAGTATCCATCAGTTGTATTTCTCAAAATCCTTCATTTCAAAGGGCCCTTTAAATGCGGCCAGTTATGATCACTTTGGATTGGAATGAAACTTCAATATGGCGGCCATGATTTTTCACTCCAAGGTGCCCTTCAGAGGGCAATATATCTTGTTTGGAACACACAGATAGAGTAATCTTTAGACGGGCAATTTATGGTGGCTCTAAAGCAGGTCTGTATCTGCTCAGAATTCAGTGTAGACTCTACGCTGCATTAATCGATCTGCATAAATACACATTTTTGTGAATTTATGCAGCTTTAGGTTTAGTTTCTGTGCCACCTTTGATAAGTAAAGATGACTGTAGTTAACAAATTTGGCACATCATTGTTTCCTTGGAATATTGTATGATTACATTTGAACCACTGAAGTCACATAGAATGTTTTGACAATGTTTATGTCATTTACATTTATGTTTCGGACTTAAACCATTTCAGGACCATTGCTGTATATGGAAGATCAGAAAGATCTTAGATTCCATCTAAAATATCTCAATTTTGGGTGTGAAAAAATCTCAGAGGATTGGAACAACTTGAGGGTGAGTAATTTATAACATAGTTTTCATTTTTGGTTAAACTAACCCTTTAAGAGCAAGCATCTAATTAATCAACAATCACTTCCGGTCACTACAAAGATTTGTGAAACTTACACTCTGTCCACCCTTGTCTTGAAGTCTTTCTTCAGGTTCTCTTTGTAGAAACGCATTGAGGGAATGATGGAGCACGTGGTCCAGTAGATCATGACGTTTGTAAGGAGATCATCTAGGTTGAACTTTCTACAATGAAACAATATGTGAGAAAAAAAAACTCTTGAGATTTTGCTAGTTATGCATCCAAGTTCGGTAATGCATGGATGTCCAGTGTAAAATATATAACATTCTAAAGTTTGGGTTGGTAAGTTTTTTTTTTTTTTTTAACTATTTTCTAATTTAAGAATACATTAAATTAACAAAAGTGACTAAAACACTTATTTATATAATAACAGTATTATCTTATCTATATAATATTTCTCTTATTATATTAGAAATAATTTGTTTTCTTTTGATTACTATCACTATATAATTAAAAAATCCAAAAAAAAAGAGAGTGCTAGATATTCAGTACCCCACATACAACCCCTGCCATGGATTTAAACCTGTGACCTTTGGATCACAAGTTTAACTTAACGTAATTTAACCATTATGCCAGGCCTGAAAAAAAAAGTAATCAGCAAAAATAATTGCACTTTGTAAGTAATTAATCCATGTTCACCTCTCTAAACCTCCATCCTCTAAGTCTCTGTTTTCCAAGTTTGTCCAGGAGGAGAACTTCTCCAAGATATAGGCAGCCAATCCGACTGGAGAGTCATTCAGTCCACATCCTGCAAGAAGGACAGAATGCCCAGAATACAATATTTAATATATAAGTGTTAATCTTCTGCCATGACCCACACATAACATGCCATGCACTACCTGCTGTGTCTGGTTTAGTGGCTTGAATGTGTAAATAGCCGGATTCTCTCAGAATGTCAAATATATTCTTCTCCATGTATGGATAAAGTCGTCTGACATCCTCCTTTGTGAAGCCCACCAAGAATGGCAGGTAGCGACCGATGACCAAGGAGAGGAGCTGTGCAGTGCTGTCTGTCCTGGCAATGACCATGTTTAAGTGCAGGCCACGAACACACCTTATTTGAAAGAGAACACGGACACCTTTTTTATTTTTTTAGGCAAAGGAAAAAAGGATACATAATCTGAAGACAGAATGGTCCAAAATAATAGTTATCAGGATACTAAATGTATTTGTATTTCTTACTCTGGTTTCATCTGGGCCATGTTGCTGGTAATGAAGGCTCCCCAGTCTCCTCCTTGCACGTAAAACTCACTGAACCCCAGTCTTTCCATCAGCTTAAGGAAGATGCGGGCAGCCTCCATGGTGTTAAATCCTTCATGTGAAAAAACACCACAATAGCAGATCTATTCTCCATTTTGCTGATATTATATACTATCTGTATGCCTTTGTAAAAATAAATTCAGGTAATTTTTTAGTAATGTCAACCTTAAGTTAGTGCAACAATAGATATGTATAGTGATAAGGCATGGCACGATAATCGGTTTCAAGGTTTGGAAAAGTCAGTTTTTTTTTTTTTTTTTTTGTAGTATCAGTTTTAGTAGATGATGTAGTAGTATCACTAGTAGACGTTGTTGTAGTAGTATCAGTTGTAGTAGATGTTGTTGTAGTAGTTTCAGTTGTAGTAGATGTTGTAGTAGTATCACTAGTAGACGTTGTTGTTGTAGTATCAGTTGTAGTAGATGTAGTAGTAGTTTCACTAGTAGACGTTGTTGTAGTAGTATCAGTTGTAGTAGATGTTGTTGTAGTAGTATCAGTTGTAGTAGATGTTGTTGTAGTATCAGTAGTAGACATTGTTGTAGTAGTATCAGTTGTAGATGTTGTAGTAGTATCACTAGTAGACATTGTTGTAGTAGTATCAGTTGTAGTAGATGTTGTTGTAGTATCAGTAGTAGACATTGTTGTAGTAGTATCAGTTGTAGTAGATGTTGTAGTAGTATCACTAGTAGACATTGTTGTAGTAGCATCACTAGTAGACATTGTTGTAGTAGTATCAGTTGTAGTAGATGTTGTAGTAGTATCAGTTGTAGTAGATGTTGTTGTAGTAGTATCAGTTGTAGTAGATGTTGTAGTAGTATCACTAGTAGACATTGTTGTAGTAGTATCACTAGTAGACATTGTTGTAGTAGTATCAGTTGTAGTAGATGTTGTAGTAGTATCAGTTGTAGTAGATGTTGTTGTAGTAGTATCAGTTGTAGTAGATGTTGTAGTAGTATCAGTTGTAGTAGATGTTGTTGTAGTAGTATCAGTTGTAGTAGATGTTGTAGTAGTATTAGTAGTAGACGTTGTTGTAGTAGTATCAGTTGTAGTAGATGTTGTTGTAGTAGTATCAGTTGTAGTAGATGTTGTAGTAGTATCAGTTGTAGTAGATGTTGTTGTAGTAGTATCAGTTGTAGTAGATGTTGTTGTAGTAGTATCAGTTGTAGTAGATGTTGTAGTAGTATCAGTTGTAGTAGATGTTGTAGTAGTATCAGTTGTAGTAGATGTTGTAGTAGTATCAGTTGTAGTGGATGTTGTTGTAGTAGTATCAGTTGTAGTAGATGTTGTAGTAGTATCAGTAGTAGTAGACACTAGTAGTAGTAGTGGTTGTGGCTGTATGATGAGTATATTTTTTTTATATGGTATATAGGGTTTATGTTTCCAAATACTTTTTTAAGGGCAACCGTATATCCAGCAGCAAAGGAGCATCCACATCAAAAGCTACTGGTCAGTCCACGATTCAGCTAACATTTGAAAAACAAATAGCTTATGCACCAACATCCAAGCATGCTATGGACTTACTTTATATCCAAAGAAAACAAAGATATCCAAAGATGCCTTTTCAAGTTGTAAATAATCTGTTTTTGAATCCGTGTTAAAAATAGTCAATGCTTTATTTCAATTATTTAGCCTGACATGTTTACTGTTCCAAAATTAAATTCCATATTAAATGTTTCTTAAAATTAAATATATTGTGTTCAATAGGAAAAAAAAGTTAAAAATAACATATTTTAGAGCAATAATCTTAATACTGTGATAGTTTTGTCCAAGGTTATCATACCATCAGAATCTTTTACCGGCCCATGCCTAGTGTTAGTTTAGCGAAGTCATCTGCTTACATATTGCTAATATAGATATTCATTCAAATCTATTATGACAGTTGCAGATGCACAATCACAGTCCATTTCCCATTGCATGTTGACAGACTTACCTTTTTTATGTGGTGCTTCAGAGTAGCCGTAGCCTGGAATGGAGGGACAGATGACCTCAAAGACCACATTGGAATTGGTCTTAGTGAGCAAGGGTATTATCCCGTAAAACTCATAGAAGGAACCAGGCCAGCCATGAACCATCATGAGAGGGACAACCGTCTGGCCAGACTTCTGAAGAGGCCTCACATGAACAAAATGCACATCTATTCCTGAAAAACCCAACAGACACTAAAACGTGAACAAATGGATTGTAATATGCCTAAACACATTTGGTGAATGCATGACGTGAAAACTGAAAGGTGAAAATTGCATGCTTTTTTACAACACGCTTCATCTAGTAGAGTAAAGGATCTCCTTTAAAAGTGTTAGGTGCTCACCTTCAATTTTGGTTTTGAAGTGAGGATACTGGTTAATCACCTTCACCTGCTTCTCCCAGTCGAATTGGTGCCTCCAATAAGAGACCACCCGCCTAAGGTAAGTCGAGTTAAATCCATAATTAAACTTGCTATCCTCCAGTGGATCCGTGAAACGTGTTAGATCAATGCGTTTGTGCAGATCCTGAAGAAAACAGAGAAGTTAATAATATATAGTGCTTCAGTGAGTGTATATTTACCATTTGAACCTATTCATTCGATGTGGAAGTTTTGATTCACATACCATTCTTCATCTAAATAAAACGCTCCTTTTCATTACGCACTTATTTTCAGTAAGGTTATAAACTCACCTCTATCTCTTCCACAGAGGTCTTCACAACAAATCTGTGAATGGATTTATCCTCAGTTAAAGACTTCTGTCCAGCTCCCCACCAGCCGTCTCCTATTGGTATTGTTTTGGGGCCTTTTCTCCATGTCAAATAGCACAAAAGTGCTCCAACTCCAGCAGAAGAGAGTGCCAGAAGCTGTAGTTTGGACCGATCAAGGTTGCCAAGTGTCCCTCTAAATGTGAAGAAAGCCATACATTTAAAAGAATAACCACTATGTGACTTACAATTGACATGTTTTAAAAGATTGGGAACCATCATACTGAGCAGTATAAATCAGCCTTTTGAATTATTCCCAAAACAGCCTCCTACAAAAAAAGATCGCTTGCTGCCAGGAGACTTGTGACAAATGAAACAGTATTTGTTCTAAAACTGCTTCAGAATTTCAAAAATGTTTGACATCCTCCAGCTATAGATGTAATAATAATCTGAAGATAAAAATATACAGTAACAGTCTGTGTCCGTCATACACTGCACTTTTTGTTTTTATGCCCAAAATCTACAGACAGGCTATGACATTGATTTGTAAACTAACAATGACTTGATTAAACACAAAATAGAGAAGAAAATATGTAGTTTATTCCAGTCTTTAGTTGATAATTGTAGAGTTTTTTTATTATTTACTTTCTGAGTAAGCAAATACACAAACCGGGGGAGTTGGATTTATTTATTGATTCTTTTCAGTAAAGCATACACACAATGCATCACATAACAGTATGATGCATGAGTGTGCTCCACGCAGGTGAGTGGGCTTGACAAACCACCTGTAGGACACACTCCTCCTGTCTTAATGCACTAGACATTCTGTTAGAAACACTCATATGCCTTGCTCATATGTTTGCTTCTATGTCTGTTTATAAAACTATTTTCATTTATAACACTTGCATCTTGTTTAAATACACTATGAACAGCAGCTACGCTAAATATTTTCTTTATTCTCTATTTCCACCTGGGAATACTCATCTCGAGGGCCCTAGAGATTATGCAGCGCCATTAACGCGATCCAAGACCTCTGAAGAAATGATGCCAAGGTAAACATAATCCTGGACCAGGTCGTATCCTGAGCTAATGCTGTGGCAGTCATGGAGGAGCGGAGAGCATGACACCGATTCCTGAAAGACCACAGTGACAGACGAGTCTTCACAATGATCCCGTGGGCCAGCACTGGGACAAGTGATGCCTAATAAATAAAACCAGCCTTAAGGAAACAATTACATCCTTGTTTAATATATGATCTGTGGCCGTATGTGTGTTGGATATAATTTTGTATTTATGTATTGTGCATTTTAAGTCATCTTGGATAGCACACTCTCGTTTGAAGGTCACATCAATAATATTACACGTACTGCATATTTCCACCTGCATATTACTCGTCTCCACCCTTATCTCACAACCAACATCACAGCAATTCTCATCCATGCATTAGTTACTTCACGTCTTGACCACTGTAATGCACTTCTCACTGGGCTTCCTTCTAAACTTCTCCATAAACTCCAACTGGTTCAGAACCATGCAGCTCATGTCATCTCTAGGACTTCATCTCATGAGCATGTCACGCCACTTCTTTATCACCTTCACTGGCTTCCGGTAAAGTTTCGTATTGATTTAAAAAATATTACTTCTCACTTTCAAGGCACTTCACAATCCTGCTCCTCAATATCTCACCAAAATTCTCCATATTAACACCCCTTCTCACACTCTTAGGTCAGCCAACTCTTTCTGACTAGTGCAACCTCTTTTAGCTCCACGGCTATTGAACTCACTTCCCTTGGACCTAAGGAGCAGTGATAGTCTTCAAACCTTTCAATCTCTTCTCAAAACCCATCTTTTTAAGCAGGCTTTCTTTTGACCATCTTTTATTATGTTATTTTAAAGTCACGATGTGTTTGTAGCTGCAACTCCTTACATGCATGTAAAATTTAGTTTGGCAACGTTTTATTAATTGTTTTAATCTGTTCTGGTATGGCTGTTGATGCTTGTTGTAAGGTGACCTTGGGTGACCTGAAAGGCGCCATTTACAAATAAAATGAATTATTTTTCTTTTTTATTATAAGTGTTGTATTTTACATGTGCATATCTGGGAAACTCTTTGGTCAGCCATTTTGGCCAGGTCTCATATAAGAAGATATATTTTAGTGGGACTTTCCTAGTGAAATAAGAAACATGGGGTATTTGTAAATTAATTCAGAAACTATTACTTAACTCTTTCTTAAGTGCATTTTTCAAAGAACATACTATTTATTTCATATTGTTTATTCCAGTCTTTAGTTGATAATTGTATGGATTTTTCATAATTTACTTTCCGAATAGGCAAATACACAAAGCAGGCCTGTTAGATTTTTTGGAAAATTCTGATCCACTGTTCTACCACCATGCACTGGACAAGTGATGCCTAGTAATAAATAAAACCAGCCTTAAGGAAACAATTACATCCTTGTTTAATATATGATCTGCGGCCGTATGTGTGTTGGATATAATTTTGTATTTAACTATTGTGCATTTAAAGTGTTGTATTTTATATGTGCATAGCTGGGAAATTCTTTATTCTGCCGGCCAGGTCTCATATAAGAAGATATATTTTAGTGGGATTATCCTAGTAAAATAAGAAACATGGGTTATTTGGTAAACTAACTCAGAAACTATTACTTAACTCTTCCTTAAGTGCATTTTTCAAGAACATTTAAAATATATCAAAATTAATAAAAAAAATCTGCAATTTAAGTAAAATTAATTTGATCACATATTGACAATTACATCACATAAATGAATGAATGCCATGCAAACACATCTACAAACAGCTATAACGAATATTCAGCTAAATGATTCTGCATTGCACACAGAATTGCTATTATTCGAATTTGGAGGAGTTGCAGAAATCTGGTCGTGCACGCAATGACCTCGAAATGACTTGGCATACCGTTGCATGCCGAAGGAAATGGTTTAATTGCGCCCTAAACAGTATGATACTGCGCTAGCACAACTATATTCCTTGTTTAACAGATTTACTCACTTGACGCTTTCAATTGTCTGCAAAACAGTGTCCTGAAAACCCATCGTCAGTTATGCCGATGTGCGTTTTCCTGGCAAGGCGTCGTTGAATAAGACAAATATTAGGCTGTTATGCAATGTCCAAAGTACAAAACCTTCACCAAAACTTTCAATGTGCGCCGCGACAGCGAAGAAGGCGTTTTCTCCCCGCAGTTAGTTGCTGAAAACCCCGCCCCTCTGCCGATGTCATTGGTCAACACAGTAACGTCACCTGTCTAAAACAGCTCATCTAAACCCATTTTTCCGGAATATAAAGAATTTATGACATTGTATAATTTTCCTCTGCCAGCCAAATCCTTCAATTGTGTTATAAAGAGTTTGTCAGCAAGTTATGTGCATTTATTTATAATGTTTCTTTACTTCAATGAGAGGAAAACATTTATGCCTGAACGTTTTTGATAAAAAAATAAAAAATAAATCTGAAAACAGACATGTCAGACGATTGTTACATTACTCTGTATATATAGTTCCCCAAAATTTTTCTGGATCAATTTTCTGACAGCATTCAATGGAAGAGGTTATTAATTACCTGAAAAATTCAGCATGTCCAACAAAATAAGAGAGATACATTTTAAGATTTTGCATAATATTTATCCTACAAATTCCGAAATTGCTAATTATTTAGATATATCTCATTTGTGTACTTTCTGCAATATACATGAAGATAATTTATTTCACTTATTCTATAGCTGCACTCACGTTAAACTTCTTTGGAAACATAATTTTTTATTTATCGCCCTTATTTAAATTAAATTAATAAAATTTGTCTATAAAACATATATTTCAGTATTTCTCAGGTAATAATCATGCTCTCGATCTTATTGTTAATTTGTTTGTGCACTGTACATTTTTATACACAAAAATAAGTTCCTAAAGGCAATACCTAGATTAATACATTTCTTGCTGAAATTTCGTTCAATATTAAATCTCTTAAGCTTATTAATAATAAGAAGAATAATAAGTTTCTTAAAGCTAATGATCTTTTTTCTTAATGATTGAGGCTTTGTAAAGGTGTGTGTGTGTGTGTGTGTGTGTGTGTGTGTGTGTGTGTGTGTGTGTGTGTGTGTGTGTGTGTGTGTGTGTGTGTGTGTGTGTGTGTGTGTGTGTGTGTGTGTGTGTGTGTGTGTGTGCGTTGGTTTTTTTCTCTTCTTTAATTTTTTGTTATTGAATTTTTTCTTCAATGCAGTGATGTTATTATTCAATAAAAAAAAACTTTTTTCCCGTTGTTTTCCATTTGTATGTCTTGTTATAAGTGTATACAGTTGAAGTCAGAATTATTAGCCCCCCTGAATTATTCGCCCCCCTGTTAATTTTTTTCCCAAATTTCTGTTTAACGGAGAGCAGTTTTAATAACTCATTTCTAATAACTGATTTATTTTATCTTTCCCATGATGACAGTAAATAATATTTGACTAGATATTTTTCAAGACACTTCTATACAGCTTGAAGTGGCATTTAAAGGCTTAACTAGGTTAATTAGGTTAACTAGGCAGGTTAGGGTAATTAGGCAAGTTATTTTATAATGATAGTTTGTTCTGTAGACTATCGAAAAAAATATATAGCTTAAAGGGGCTAATAATTTTGACCCTAAAATCATTTTAAAAAAATTTTAAACTGCTTTTATAGCCGAAATTAAAAAAAACAAATAAGACTTTATTCAGAAGAAAAAATATTATCAGACATACTGTGAAAATTTCATTGCTCTGTTAAACATCATTTGGGAAATATTTAAAAAAGGAAAACAAAATCAAAGGGGGGCTAATAATTCTGACTTAAACTGTATATGTCTGTTTTAGAAAAAACGGTTAGTAACAAAGCAAAGCATAGGCCTACACTCAGTGCAGTACATAGCGGTATGACGCATGTTGTGCCCCACACATGATTTTGGTTCTCGTTTATATACACTATGAACAGCAGCTACGCTAATTATTCTCCTTATTCTGTATTTCCACCTGGGGGTACTCATCTCGAGGCCCTCAGACTATGCAGTGCCACTGACGCGATCCGAGACCAGCGACGAGATGATCCCAAGGTTTTCTGGACCAGGCCGTATCCTGAGCAGCTGCTGTGGTGGTCATCGTGGAGTGAGAGCATGAGACTGACTCCTGTGATACTCCAAGGACAGACAAGTCTTCGCTGAGGTCCAGCTTCCTGCGCCTAGACTGCAGCTCTGCACAAGACATTTGGCCATAGGGGAAATGGTCGTGCCCAACTGAGCCAGGTTTCTCTCGAGGTTTTTTAAATCTTCACTTTCGCCAATTGGTGAAGTTTTTTCCTCGCCGCTGTCGCCACTGGCTTGCATGGTTCGGGATCTGTAGAGCTGCGCATCGTTGGATTTGGTATTCAGTGTTTGGACTCTCAGTAGTTATTATTAACCCACACTGAACTGAGCTACACTGAACTGAACTTAAACACTGAAAACTGAACTGACACTGTTTCAATTCACTATAATCTTCCATGTGAAGCTGCTTTGACACAATCTACATTGTATAAGCGCTATACAAATAAAGATGAATTGAATTTAATTGAATTTACTGTAGTCGAAATCAAAGGCTACTGTATGTTTTACAGTTTATCATTTCAAGATAGTACTAAAGTATGCTGAAGCGTTTGTCGTGGAAATCTGTTAAAACAACTGGAGTCAGACAAGGGTTAGAGCAGAGATGCCCAAAGTAGAGCCCACGGGCCAAAGTTGGCCCATGGTAACCTTTGATTTGGCCCGCCATTCCATCTGAAAAGACAGGGAGAATGATGGGGAGGTAGTTGGGATGAATGCCTTTGACAGAGATCATAATTTTGAATTTAACGTAACCTTTTGTTTCTTTGTTTTATTGCTAAGCTACAAACTGAATTTAAACGATTCAATTAAATGTTCAGACTTTTAAAATGTAAGATATCTGCGAGCAAATCAAGGTAAAGACAGGAGCAGCTCGACTAGTGTATTCCGCATTGAACTCCATTGTGTTATAAATGGGATTGTTTATGTTTAACTGTTATAAATTCATTATTAAATGTTACAAATGACACTACATTACTTAATATGATTTAAAGCAATGTTTTCTAGTTGTTTTTAAATATTACTGAATATATCAGGAAATTACCCATGGAAAATTTTATTTATACAGTTTGGTATATACGTACACTGTATTTGGCCCACAGCCCCCAATCAAGTTTGCTTTCTGGCTCTTTTTAATAAAAAGTTTGGGCACCCGTGGATTAGAGTAAAGCAAAAATTAGTAATAGTTCTGCACGATGACACACACACACACACACACACACACACACACACACAAAGTAAATAAGAGAATGTGTCAGAGTCTTGTCAGCTATTAGTTGTACCCCTCAGTGCGCGTACACTCAAATTTGTGCCAAACTCCAGGAAAGTTTGTTTTAGGAAAAAAGAGCCTTTTCTTAAATCAAAGTAGTGTTACAATGTATGTGGCTTTGGCCTTGGCCGGTACATTCTGCTTCTCTCGGCTTGCTACAAAATAAAACAGCTGATCATTACAATTTTCCATCACACATTAATTAACAAAAACTTGTAAATACGGTTACATATACGGTATAATCCATTTGAATAGGCTATAGTATCAATCAAAAACACTATGATCTTTACTATAATTTACTATAGTATTTTTTCATGGGTCATTAAATAAATCATAAGGTTGCAGCTCTCTTCTGGACAGTTTATCTACAGGATCAGGGTTGAATAACTACTTTAAAGGCTCCAGGAAGAGCTTTGGGAAACAATGGTCTAAACTAAAAGTAAAATTTACAATATGCTAAAATCCTGCAGCCATTAATACAATGCCCTTTAACAATTCTTAGTGATTATACATAGACAATTATAGTTACATGTGGATCTTTAACTTAAGGGTGTTGTTGAAACCATATTGATGACGTAGTTTTTAAACAATGATGTAACTTCTGCCTGGTTTCCTTGAAAGGAAATTGCTGTCACACCTCTCTTTCTGCAAACTACAGTGATTGATCAGCCTGCTGTTAGTTTAGTTGTCTATTTCACACCGATTGAATTAGTTTAGTTGTCTGCTTACACTGATTGAATTAGTTGTCTGTTTACACTGATTGAATTTAAATTTCATGATGAGCCGAGACAAAGGATTTAACAAATGTGATGTATTTAGGAAAGGTATAACATTTATGAGTCTGACTCTGACCATGGTAAGTTGCGCTACATGGCTAATGTGTTGCATATAAATGTCCTTCAATATGTAAAGTGATGTAAACTCAAATATGTAAATGACTTTTGAGATCTTAGTAAATGACTAAATGACTTTTGAGATCTTTGTGAATCTAAAGTCAGTTGGTTGATTTGGATTGATATAATATTCGCTTATAATATTCATTAATTTTCCTTCGGCTTAGTCTTTACTTCAGAGGTCGCCACAGTGGAATGAACTGCCAACTATTCCGGCATATGTTTTAAACAGCGGATGTCCTTCCAGCCACATCTCAGTATTGGGAAACACCCATACACACTCATTCACACACACTCATACATTACGACCAATTTAATTTAGCCATTTCAACTATAGCGCATGTCTTTAAACTCTGGGGGAATCCGGAGCACCTGGAAGAAACCCATGCAAACACGGGGAGCACATGCAAACTCCACACAGCAATGCCAACTGACCCAGCCAGGACTCGAACCAGGGACCTGCTGTGAGGCACCAGTGCTAACCACTGAGCCACCGTGCCACCTGCTTATAATGCAATATATAATATTTGTCTTCTCAAACCTTCACTGAATCAACAGTGTTTATTTTTGATGTGTTTATTAAACTGGCACTCTTATGTTTTGTAGCTGTTTGCTGCACATTTGTCTTTGGCATTTGGGATACTAAATCACAGACTTTAATATAAAAGAGAAAGCTTTTGCATTGTGAAACCACTCATCCTGACTTGTTTGGTTTTGTCAACGACTTTGCAACCCGGAGGAGTTTACTTTTTTGAGCAACACACCTAGACTATGTATGAATGAGATTTGACTGTGAATAAACCTCTCAGAAGTAGAACACTTTGACAAAATGACAGACTGTTATTTTGAGTTACTTTGCCCTTATTTGGGTTAAAATTAGGCTACAACAGCAGGAACAGATTTATAAAACCAGTCTATAAGCCATAAAGACCTGCAAATCTTGCTTGCTTAAGCTGCTTACAAAATTGGGACAACCAAAATTAAACTGCCAATAGACAAATAATGAAACCACTCAGCTGACACTTGTTAAAATAGGCAGATCATTTTGAATAGTGGAGATAGAACATTTAATCAGGGTTAATATATACTGTCTTAAAGCTATAGGATAGTCCTTTTTCAATAATATTTTTTTTTTTTTTACATTAAAATGTTTTTAACCTGGGGCATTAGCTACAACACAATTTGTGTGGGAGATGGATAAATAAGAAAGCTAAAAGTGACATCCCAATAGTACAGTACTCAACTTGTGCAAAGACCACAAAGTAGGCCTAATGTTTTCATTTTCATATCCACTGCCCCTCCCTACAGCTGCGATTGGTGGACACGCAATGCTCCGCCCAGAGTGACGTTTTGTTTATATAATCTCAGACCAGATTTATTTAAGCCTTCGATTTGCCGACATAACAAAGTAAGATCAAGACAGATCGAGTCAATCTCTACAGTTCGACCATGTTTCTTAAGATGATTGTGGCGTTCCTGGCGGTGATTTTGGCCGTGGCGAGCGCTGGGCTGGTCGGAGGACCAATGGATGCGGATATGGACAAGGATTCTCAGAGTGCGCTACAGTTCGCAATGACCCAGTACAACAGACAAAGCAATGATGCGTATGTGAGTGATGTTTCCAGAGTCACCAAGCTCCAAAAACAAGTAAGTACTTCAATTTTAGTTGTGTAATCAGGGAATGCATTTTAATAACACCCAGTGATAAACATTCTTCCTCCTTGAACGCTGTCACGTATGAATGTGTCATCAATTCTGGTGTAACTGTCATAGCGGGGCCTGTCACAAGGCTGTACTATGAGTAATGGGTTGTTTATATTTGTAACATTTTTGTAACTTTTATTCCCATAGAGATTATTTGCGGTTACATAGATAGCTACTACTTTTTGTTTTAGTTAGCTATAATATCTTTGATGAAAAAAATGTTGCAAAAATATGCAAAAATCGTTTAAAAATAGTGTTAATGTTTTTAAAATGTTTTAATAATGAATAATTTTGTCTTTGACAAACTAAACTAAAACATCAGAACAGAAACTATTTCTAAATTTATAAGGGAAATCTGTATATTTTTAAGGTAAATAGAGAAAAGGTTTGTTCAGTTGTTGTTCTAGAAATATGCAATAACCTTCTCCAGCTCAATAAATATATGTATAAATAACTGAATTCAGTGTCCTACAATGTCTTCTTTGCTTTTATTGTTTTATATATATATATATATAATGCCCATATAAGTATTTTATTATGTTTTACTTTTAAACATCCGTTATTGTAGGTCTCGTTCATGACGCTTCATTAAATCACGGTTGTCCCAACTTTGTCTGAACATGTTTTTTGCTGATTTTCAGGTTGTTGCTGGGATTAAATACATCTTCACTGTGGATGTGGCCAGAACCACTTGCAGAAAGGGTGGAGTTGAGGAGCTGTGTGCCATTCATAATGACCCTGACATAGCACAGGTACACAACACAAATCTTATTTACAATTAAGAGGTTATCTGTGTACATGCCTCTGTTTATCATAAAATATATCTTTATTTACTTTTAGGTCAAGGAATGCAAAATAGTGGTCTGGACCAAGACATGGGAGAGTTTTATTAAAGTCACTGAAAATTCCTGCCTGTAGAGGATGCTACTGTTGCAGTTTGAAGTTTTTCGACACTCAAAGAGCAATATAACCCCTTAATATTGCTTATTATACCTAGCTTCAATTCTTTACTATTGATACAATAGGAATTGTGTTATATATAGTTGAAGTCAAGATTATTTTTTTTCTTTAAAAAATATTTCCCAAGTGTTGTTTAATGGAGATAAGATTTTTTTTCCAACACATTTTTAACCCAAAAAATGTTTCAACAATAGTTTTAATGTTTTAAAAATGTTTTAATGATTAAAATAGTTTTAATAACTAATTATTTTGTCTTTGCCATGATGACAGTATATAGTATTTTACTAGTTATTTGCTGGATGCTAATATTCAGTTTAAAGTGCAATTTAAAGACTTAACTAGTTTAATCAGATTAACTAAGTTAGGTTATTTAGCCAATCTATTGGATGACTGTGGTTTGTCCTGTAGTCAACTGAATAAATATATATTTCTTAAGGGGGCTAATAATATTATCCTTAAAAAAAGTTTATAAAAATTATTTATTTCAGCTAAACTAAAAGAAATAAGACATTCCCCAGAAGAAACAATATTACAGGAACTACTGTGAAAAATGAATTGGTCTGTTAAACATCACTTGAAAAATATGTGAAAAAGAATAGAAATTCCACAGGAGGGCTAATAATTTCGACTTCAACTGTATATTTAAAAGCTTCACTAACACATAAATGTGCAATCTCATAAATGTGTAATGCTCTGAAAGATTTACAATTTGTAAGAATTTCTAAATAATAAGCCGCGTGTTCTTATATTTGTTCATCCTTTGCTAATTAAAAGATAGTTGAACAAGTCTTGTCAGTGCTGCATGTGTTTATTTGGCTACAATCATTTTACAAAGTTAATTTGATTTAGTGGATAACAAAGTGTGATTTGTTTTATATTTGTAGAAACATAACAATTAAGAAAACAATATGTAATAATAGTTCTAGATATGGAGGCACCATAACTGAAATATGTGTATGTGTTTTAAATGTAATGTTAGTTTATTTTATCAAGAGTACAAAAACATACAACAAATGCCAAACACAGAACAAAAAACAACACTAGAACAAAAATATATAATGAACAGCAATGACAATCATAATAATAATGGTAGAATTAAATTAGTACTTAACATATATATTCATCATAATAATATCAATAATAATACTAAGATTGGTGACGATGAAAATGATATTCTGTGATGTTAACTTATCATAATAGTATGCAGTAATACTATTAACATTGACATATGCCCAGCAACACATACCACATTTATCATATCTTTTTCTGTTTTGATTAAGTTTTTTTTTCATTCCCTTTCCTATTCACGGTTTTCTGTTTGTAAATGTCATTATCCCATCAAAATCTTATAACTGCTTATGATAATACTAATAAATGTATTAATATTATTATACATACAATTCATGTATATGTATTCATTCAATGATTTTACTTCAGCTTAGTCCCTTTATTCATTAGGGGTCACAACGATAGTTTCGGCGCTGGGTCTATTTTTGCCGCGCTGCTCATGCTCAATTGAAGTGACAGTGCATTGATAATGACCAAAACACATTGAATGACAATAAAAAGTAGCAATTTTACCCAATATATGCATCAGTAATATCCACTGACTTATAGTCAATCAAATGAACTTAAACGCAGGAGAGGGGAAATAGAAGTGGCCGCTTTAAGACAGCTATTTACGGGAGTTGTAGTCCACAGCGAAGTGTATTGTGGGTAGTGTAATTCGACATGCATTTTGGATGATGTGAGCTCGCTGTGTGCTATGCAGTTGAAACAGAAGAAGAAATTTTTATTCGGCTTTGTTTTATGTTCACTCAAGTTATTAGCTCTGGGAACTGTTTGCTCTGTGAACCTGACAACACGAAAATAAGTAAAAGAAGGACATGCATTGATTACTTCTGTCTGTCTCATCCTTTGCACGAGCATCAATTAACGAGCCTTTACTCTGCCGCTGGACATCGCTGAAGCGGAGAAAGTAACACTATGATCATGTGTAAATATCATAACTATATTGTATAAATATTATTAAAACTAGGCCCACAACATCTTGACAATCAAAAACAAAATAACATGATGTCACAGGCGATTGTCTTCTGAGTGCACTAGCCGCACTCGATCAGGTTTTGATTTGAGTCACTTTTTAAAGGTTGCTACAAGTAGCCAAATGAATGTTAATATAGCTAAACTTATTACTTGGTGCTTTTTGTAAAAAAAATGTTGTAACGTTAGAATGAAAAGTTAAATCAAGCAGCAAAATTGGCAACACTTCAAACGAGTCATAGCCACCGCCTCTCCCTGCAGCTGCGATTGGTGTGGACACGTGAAGCTCCGCCCACATTCACAGCGCATAAGAGTGACGTTTGTTAATTTTAAACCTCAGATTTGTTCACGCTTTCAATTTATTTACCGACATAACCAGGACAGCTCAAGACAAATCACTGTTCAAGTATGATTCTTAAAACTATTGTGGCGCTTTTGGTGGTGAATTTGGCTGTGTCGAGTGCTGGGCTGGTCGGAGGACCAGTGGATGCGAAATTGGACAAAGAATCTAAGAAAGCGTTAAAGTTCGCAATGACCGAGTACAACAAAAAAAGCACAGACGTGTTTTTGTGTGATGTCTCCAAAATCATCAAGCTCCAAAAACAAGTAAGTACTTAAACGTTTAATTGTGTTATCCGGGAATGCATTTTCATTAGGCTACATCCAGTGATTAAAGTACATCCTATGCGTGAATGCGTCATCAAATCTGGTTTAACTGGGTCTGCATTTTTTTTTCAAGTCATAAGGCTCTACTGTGAGTAATGGGTTGTTTAAGTTTTTAACATTTTTGTTGCTTTTCCCTGTTGAACACGTTTGAGCTTAGTTCGAGTGTCAGCATTGGCAAACAAATTCAAATGAAGTTTAGGTTTAGTAGCTTATCTAATAAATTGTTTATTAGAGGCAAGAATACAAACCACAATTAAATAATGTATGTTAAATTATTGTCTAAACAGAAAGATGAGTACAATGTTTTAAATACAATGCTATTTTAATTTAAAGTAACCATTGTAATTTAATAGTTTCTGTTGTTGTTGTTGTTGTTGTTGTTTTAATCTTATTTCATTTGAAAATTTGTAGCCTGCTTGTCATTTTTTATTAGTTTTTTTAGATAGATAGATAGATCTATATAAACTGTACCTATTAATAATATTGTTTAAGTTGACCTAAAGGAATATAACTTTAACAACTTTACCAGGAAATACAATTTACTTAGAAATACAATTTATTATGTTTTTTTTTTTGGTTAGGTATCATATCTTTGATAAATCAGTACCCAACTAAAACACCAGAAGTGTTTGCCTTAACATACAACTGTTGAACATACTTTTAAGTTTCAAAGGGAAATGTATTTAAGGAAATAGAGAAGTTTATTTTCTAAAAATGTACAGTATCGTTCTTCAGCTTAATGTGTATAAACTGAATCCCTATGGCAATGTCTTTGCTTTTGTTGTTATTAATGCTTTACTTCTCCTTCATGACACATTAAACATCCTAACTACGTCTGAACATGTTTCTTGATGATACTCAGGTTGTTGCTGGCATTAAATACATCTTCAACGTGAACGTGGCCAGAACCACCTGCAGAAAGGGCAGAGATGAGAAGCTGTGTCCCATTCAAAAGAACCCCGCTCTTGCACGGGTATACACACTGTCTTATTTACAATGAATGGGTTATCTGTGTACATTTTTGTATTTTCATAAATGTATCTTTATTTACTTGTAGGTAAAGCAATGCAGAATAGTGGTCTGGATCAAGTCATGGGAGAAATTTATTAAAGTCACTGAAAATTCCTGCTTGTAGAGGATGCTACTGTTGCAGTTTAAGGCTTTTTTGACATTCAAAGAAAGTGCAATCTAACTCTCTTGATATTGCTTATTATACTGAACTTTAAATATTCACTATTGATAAAATAGGAATTGTATTTGTTCAGGTAACCTGTTGATGTCAGCTGCAAATCTTTATATATAAACGCTAACACAAGCTTTCCAACCCGCTAGACTCCATTGCTCCAAAAGGACTACAGTTTGAAAGAATTGCCAAATAAGCTGTGTGTTCTCATATTTGTTCATCCTTGGCTTATTAAAAGTTGGTCCTTCAAGATTTGTCAGTGTGCTTCATTTATTTGGCAAAAATAATTTGCAGAGGTAATTTGATTTGGTGGATAATATTATGATTTGTTTTATATATGTATACCTATAAAGTAAACAATGAAACTGGTTCCAGACTTTCCTCAGATGAGCATGTAAATTGACCCATAGCGCCATCTGCTGTCTTGGTGTTGGAAATTGCCCAAGTGCATTTGTGCAAGAACATTTGCCTCCATCCATTTGTGAGATCCGTCTAGATGCTTTTGTAAGAGGATTTGAATGAATGCATCCTAGAAAATCTGCTCTATATGCAGTGCATGTGCTTGTTTAAGGGCTAAATGCAGTTAAATACAGATTAACTGTGTGCATTTATGATAAATTATTTGTATTTGTAAAACACGTTTTATTTAACTACTGTTTTTTTTTTTTGCTCAAACTGACATTTGTTTTTTAACAGGTTCTTAAAAGGTACATTTTAATACCTAAAAAGTACAAATGTGTACCTTACAGTAACTTAAAAGTACAAAAGTGAATCTTAAAGTTACAAAAGTATACCCTAAAGGTACTAATGTCCACCAGTATGGTACAAAAGTGTATCTTTTGTAAAGGTGCCACCCCAGTGACAGATTTTGTACATTTATTTTTGAGACTGAAAAGGTCTGCCTAAGCTATATACTCATCCAAAGCAAATAAATGATGCGCTGTTGATTTCATTTTGAAGCTGTGTATCTATCTTATAACACGTATGGATTGATCATTGATGTAGAATTTTTTTTTTCTTCTTTCCCAGTTTGCATACCATATTATGCAAAATACAAACATTTAGCCTTTTTCTCCAATGGACCACAAGACAGCAGACAGTGCCCTTATTTCCTGGGGATAATCATTATTTTTTAAATGCTAATAATAATATAATATATGTATAAGTTAATGCGTGTTCTTTTAAGGACAGCTTTCCCTGTCAGACAATAAAAAACAAAATTTTATGTACATCTTGGTTTTAAAAACAAATACCATGAAAGTCAATGGTTACGGTTTCCTGCTTTCTTCAAAATATTATTTTGTTTGTTTGACAAAAGAAAAAAAAAGTCAAATAGGTTTGGAACAAGTAAAAGTTGAGTAAATGGTGACAGAATTTTCAGTTTTATATGAAATATCCTTTTAATGGTGAGTATATGATGAATTTAGGATGAAATCTCCTTTATTATATTTATTTATTAAAGTACAATTATTATTATTATTTAATAAAAAGTGCCTTTTTTTTCCACTTGAGCCCCTGCCCCTTAAAAGGTCTCTGCACGTCACTGTGTTTGTATGTATGTATGTACGTACGTGGTAATAATCCTCCACAGAACAATTGCAATGAATTTTATACTCGTACGTTTTAAATAGAGACGTTCGTGTAAAAACAAATCCTCAAATAATTACGCTTAAATATGTTGTAGGGTTCGAAGAAAACTTGCTTCTCAAATCCTATTTCAGGTCTTGGCCGGTCTTTTTTGAACCATTCTGGTTTCCGTATCCAGTTGCGCTTCATACTAACTTACGGAAGATGTAGTTTGATTGCGTAAAGGCAAATTCCGAGGGAACATAATCGACTAGTTTGCTTCACCTACAAAGAGCCAATCGTCACTAAGTGGCAGATACAGTTTACCTTTTACAAGCTGACTAAAGTACATGCAGTAACTGTCATACAAATTTATAAGCTACGAACAATTTGCTTCACGAAGGTTCCTTAAGCTTTACGAAGCAGTGATTCGAAAGTAGACATCTTTTTGACAAAATACATATCTCTACTAATTTACGATGAGGACTTTAAATTCAGATGAGTTAAAAGTAGCAGAGACTACTTTATACGCGCACCTGCCTAAAGCCATTAAGGTGAGTTGCTTATTATATTTTGCTTGTCACATTATGTATCGCGTATACTTGTTTTACAGTCGCACTAAAGTATATACCTTATGTTTTTCAGGTATATGGATTTGTTTTTGCCATGAACAGAGGAAAGCCAAACACTTTGGAGGTATTGGTGGATTCGTGGCCAGCTTTTACCACTATTATTGTTCGACCAGACCCAAATGTGAGATCAACCTTTTTAATTACCTCTTCAAATGTTTGTTCAAAGATACCACTTTAATGTCAAAATCACTAACGTTCCTCTGAAATCATTAGAATGGTCGAGCTAAAGACTTTATGAAGAAGGTGACTTTATATAGTACAGATGAAGAAGTACTGAGAAGAATGTTGACTGTGGAAAATGCAATTGACTGGAGCACATACTTCTTAATAGGAGGTATGTTTTCCCTGATTTCCCGAATCTGACTGGCTGATAGCCATGATATTCTGCAAAATCAGAACTCGTACAGCCTCCTTACTTTTCGGTTTTACTCCGCCCACATAGTGACAGCAGATTAATAAACTCACTACAGTTTGACAAATATTGCAGCTGTTGGACAACATAATGTACTTTTGAGGCTTTTTATGCGAGAATGTAGTTGTTTACATTCCAAATATGCAGTTTATTTATAAGGATAAAGCCTATTTTAAATATTTATTATTTCTGAGATACAGCAGAGCATAGACAGTTGATGTTGTCCATCCACAAGATAGCGACAGAGACAAGGTAATAAGCACTTAGAGGAGAAAAGATCTACGTATTTTGAAACTACAGCTGATCAAAGCATTATAAAATTGTTGAGTGACAGTCTATCTCTCTCTGTTTTATGTTGCGGTGCTGTATTTATACCATAGTAATTGTAGTGTATTGAGTGTGAGATGATACTTCTATATCGGGAATGTATCTTGTGTTGGCCACTCTTTGTATAACCCGGAGTTACTTTTTGGTTGGCCATCTGTTTGCTTCTAACGAGTCTCCTGTTTTCATTACTGCAGTAAAAAGAAAAAAAGAAGACATGCCCGCATTTGCGTTTTTTCTTATCGCAAGCACAACAGTAATCTGCTAGTGTTTGCGTTGCTTTCGCTTTTTCGGGGTTAATAATTGTGATCTTCCGATTGCAACAAAGAAATACTGGGAAATGTCTCTAGACTGATAGCATTTCATGCCGTTCAGCCTTATAATCTTAAAATGTGAGCAAAATGACGTGTTTTGTCATCACTTTAGACATTATGCTAGCGAATCATTTAAATATAATATCTGTAAAATGACGTTGGTGAATTAATAACGGCTTCTGCTGTTCTGACAACAGCTGCAGATGTGAATGAATGGTTGAAGAAAGTAGTTCATCATACTTGATTTTCTTTTTTATATACACTATTATGCCATCGTACTGTGATATAAACACAATATCACACGAGTAGCAGTGCGATATGGCTGTATATCATCACTGTTGGGACACTAAGGCACTCAGCCTGTGGCCTCATGCAAACGAACGCCTGCCACCAGTGCCGATACACAGCTATATTGCACAGCTACTCGTGTAATATATTGTATTATATTATATTAAATTATATTATAGTATATTATATTATATTATATTATATTATATTATATTATATTATATTATGCAGCTTCTGGTTAATTGAATAACATTAATTTCAGGATGTGATATACGTCATTCACCAATGCTGAAGGAAATTTCTGCAGCTCGGGGTGTTCGTATGAAAGGGCTCTCCTTGGTTCACCTTATGACATTACCTGAACCCAGTCATTTGCCTCACCTCATTACTAGGTAAGATGGTCAAAGTCAGCTGCTTTAAAGGGATCTGATATAAACTCATGAATAGCTATTTGTGTTTGTACAATGCATTTAAGCATTCTATATTGTTTAAATGAGTGTTTTCAACCACATTCCTGGAGGACCACCAACACTGCATGTTTTGGATGTCTCCTTTCTCTGTCACACCCATTACAGGTCTTCAAGTGTGTGCTAATGAGCTCATGATGTGAATCAGGTGTGTTTGGTTAAAGACAATGGGAAATGTGCAGAACTGATGATCCTCCAGGAACCTGGTTGAGAAACACTTGTTTAAATGATTCTTTATATCTTTGCTTCCTCAGTGATCTGGAGTCCAGAGTAACAGTTCTGAATGAGTCACATGCCGATGCAGTTAACAAGACTTGGAAATTTGGTGGGGATGACAAAGGTTACAGGAACATTCTGCATCTTATCAGGCATTTCCCCACATGCTGCATTACAGATGAGAACAACCAGCCTGTGTCCTGGGTGCTGTTATATGATTACTGTGCCATAGGGATGCTGTACACTCTACCAGACCATCGAGGGAAAGGCTATGCCAAAGCTCTGGTCACCACAATGGCAAAGAGGCTCCATTCTCAGGGCTATCCTGTGTACTGTTTCATTGAAGAATGCAATCAGGTTTCCAGCAAACTTTTTACAAGCCTTGGTTTTACAGAGGACCCATCTTATAGGGCTGCCTGGCATGAATTATTTTGTTAAAGTGAATGCACACCAGTTGATGAGTGACTATTGACAGTTGTCATCATAACATCAAAGTTGCTGTTATTTTACTCTCAGGCCATTCAAGATAACATTTGTTCTTAAGTTGAATATTAAAGAGGTTTTCTTTTTTTAAAACTGTGGTCAAAGTCAAAGGCTGCCTGCACTTTGATTGTCAAACATATACAGATAAAGCACATTTAATACATGTGGCTCCTCCAACTGAGCCAAAACTATCATTTTGTACAATAACTTTACCAATTTTTACAACATTTTACCAGTGCTTAATATTGGCTGGATCCAGTTCCAAAAAAATATCAGACTTTCATGTTTTGATTTCCATTATTTATTGTAATCAATCTGGCATTAACTTGTGTCTAGTGACTGCATCTGTGTGTGTGAGAAAGGGTAGCCTATGAGTGAAAAACAATGAGTTGTGTGTAGGTTATGTTTAGCTGTCGAAACCATTTAGAAACTTGATGCCCTTATGCTGTGTTCACACCAAACACAAAGCACTGTGTCACTTTTTCTAGTTTGCTCATGGGATGTTTTTACTAGTGCTGGGCAATGATTAATTTGATCCGAAATAAAAGTTTGTTTTGACATAATATATATATATATATAGAAATGCACGCATGCATGCAAAATAAATATTTATATTTAGACATAAAATATCTGTATGATACAAATTATATATACATTTAAATATATGTAACAAAATACATGTATGTGTATCAAATATACATAGCAAATATTAATAATACACACAAATATTTTGTCAAAACATTTTCTTATTTTGCATGCGATAGTCATGATTAATCTTAGCCCAGCACTAGTATTTACCCTGTATTATGACTTTGTGTGTAATTTACATCATGTGAATAGATAATATTACAAAGAATTTCATTGAAAAATAACACCAAATTCTCCTAGAATTCACTTTGAATTCAGTTAACATATCTGTATGGTTGACATAGGCTTCACATCTTAATTTATTAGCAAGTTTTGTTGCGAAGATTATTCATTTACAAATTAAACACTGATTATTATCTTTAAATCACAGATGCAATATTGTTCAGAGTGTGTTCACAAGTGGCATGCAAGCATCCTATTGAATATCAAACACACTTTATCTGTAAAACATCAATCTTCTCAACTAAACTTTTAACATGCAAATGTTAATCTTTTCTTATGCTGGTTGCAACATTCAGGATCAGCGCAAATACAATTTTGAAAGATGCCGTTGAATACTTATTGTAACTTGTATAAAATATTTTATACACAGCTAGAGAATTTTTATTATGCATTGATGATGACATTATTTTTTAAGAGCTTGTTTTATGTTTTTTTTTAATTAAGATAAAACCACCAAATGTTGTTTGAAAGCGCTGTAGATTTTGCATGTGTTGTAACACTAGTTGGTGTAAATCTGTATCATGTCAGTGGTTACTGTAGAATTGCTGAACAATTTTCATTTCAATTTTAAATACGTAAAGTTTCTATTCAGAGTTGTAATTATTTAGTTTCTGTAAGAAGGTAATATTTTATGCTGTGAAAAAATTCAGAAAATTTATAGAAAAATAAAATATATATTTAAAAACGTATCTATTGGACTTAACATATTGATTCACATACATATTGATACAATTTGTTTTACATCTATGATAGACATAAATAAACTATTCCACTGGGGGCACTCCATCCAATGCTTCGCTCGAACACTTGTGAAATATAAACTTTTACCTTTTCTAAATCACAACCACAATCTCGCATGCCTGCCCCCGTACAGTGTCATTTTTGTGTGTGTGTGAGAGAGAGAGAGGGGTTTAATGCGGTGCAAGCAACACAGACAGCAGACACCGAGCGAAGCACATGAGCAGAGAAACCTCGTAATGCGTCACCTGACAACAGAGGATCTGAAGAACCTGGAAGTAGACCTTAAAAACTACTTTCCACAGTCGCTGCAGGTTTGAAAGCGTTTATTAAAAGTAGTTCATTTTGAAATAATTGTGTCGCCAGCAGAAACACGATTTACTGTCCGTGTTGAAGAAGTCGTTGTCGTGTTCTGCAGCCTGTCGTTTTGTTTTGCTTAATGTATAATTCCTCTGCACTGTATACATAAAGGCATATGGGTCCATTGTGCTGCTGAACAGAACTGGGCAGAGAGCTGATCCTGTTATCGTGCTTGTTGACCAGTGGCCAGAGTTCAGCGTTTTACTCATTAAACCAGAATATCGTGAGGTATTATGAACGTTATAAAACATAACCAGCAGTATTTCAGTACAGCTTAGGATAGATTGAACAACCAATTTCTCATTTTTCCTACAGAAAGGAGATACTTTCAAAGACGTGACTGTGTTTTCCAAAAACGATGATTACCTCAGAGACCTGCTGGCACAGAGAGATGTCATTGACTGGAAAAAGTTCATCTGCTTGGGTATTCAATTATGCCTTGTTTGATTTCACATCAGCATGAATCACTGAAAATCTTTAAGGTCTCAAACACATTTTTAACTTTAAACTTTGTCTCAAGCTGTTGAGCTTAAACATGAGAAAATGCTGGAAGCTGTGGCAGTAAACAGAGGTGTATCTATGAAGAAAGAGGCAGTGTGCCACATGTTTGTTCTACGAGATCCATCAAAACTTCCAGCATTTGATAGGTGAGTTACTGTACATCAACTATAATCATTAACGCCACACTTTAGAACATTTTATGACAGGACATAGTTTAAGTCAGCCTATAATGCTGTAATATGTCACTTAGCACAAGCACCATAGCTGAAACATAACATATTACAGGTCTTCGGTCATCATCATTTCAAATTGCTTTTAGCTCTGTGGTGGACTTTGGTCTAAAGTTTTTTTCAGTTTATTGAAATAAAACATTTGTGACACTACTGGAGAATTAAAAAGTGCAATTTTAAAAAAGGATAAGTTGTCTTGGCCATTAACATGCATTACTCAAATTAACATTCTTTTTAGCTAAATTCTGATGATTAAATTAAACATACAATGGCTATCATCATAGAGTATCACTTTGATTTTATTTAATATACCTTTTGACTGCCAAGGATAACAAGTGTAAGAAATACGACAAGGGTTAAACTAAAGTTTTGTTTTGTTTCCCTGGCAGTTCATCACTGAAGATTTCCTCCCTCAATGAGTCTCATCTTGAACTGGTCAACAGTAACTGGAAGTTTGGCTGTGAAGATAGCAAAGTAATGATTAAAAATATGATTGCGAACTTCCCGTCTTGTTGTGTCCTGGACTCAGATGATCAACCAGTAGCATGGTTATTAACTTATGTCTCCTGTGCACTCAGTATGCTTTACACGCTTCCAGAACACAGAGGAAAAGGCTATGCAAAAGCACTGGTCACCGTTATGTCTAACAAGCTTCACTCTCAGGGTTGTCCAGTGTACTGTTTCACAGAAGAAGAGAACCAGTTGTCCTACAGGCTCTTCACAGGCCTGGGTTTCACAGAGGAACAAGATTTTAGAGCAGCATGGTTTGTCTTCAATGATTTATAATTAGATTACCATACGAGCAACTCAATTAAATAGTTTAATTTCAATTAAGATGTGCGCTATGTGGTTATGTGAATGTTTTCTGATGTAAAACTTAACAAAAATAATCCATGAATAAAATGTGTAAAACACAAATGTTTATTCTTTGCATCAAATGTAAAACATTTACAGTTGAACTACACATTGTGTAGCATTAGCTAGAATTTTTGATACAAGTCAAAGGGGTTTTATTTTACTGCATACTCTTCTAGTCGAAGAAGCCATTTCTCCCAGAATTGCTTAATCTGCTTGGAATTCAGAAAGTGAACATGTGCAGGTGAGCCGTCTTTGTAGGCCACCACAATTAAGCCATTTTCTACCTGTACAGAAACAACATGATATAGTTCAATAGGATAACTTGAACAGTACATCTCAAAGAATAAACATGCTGTTCATATCTAGAATTAAGATAAATCACACGTATAGTCAAACAAAAAGTTTACACTATGTGCTATTAATATTTTTCATATTTTATTGTATTTGAAAATGCAATGTTACGCTTCAACTTCCAGACAATCTAAGATTATGTTTGACCATTTTCTTTAAATTGTGTTCCTGACATCACTCTATGCAAATGTATTTTTTGGTTTTAACGATAACACCAGAGTAATAGTAATGCCTACCTGGTAGCTGTAGTTGTTGTCACTGTTCAAGGCACCAGTGTATGCAGCTACTTGTAATGGATTGTCATAAGTATTGTGAAGTAGAGGCTTCGGCTTCTCTGAGGTCTTCCAGTCAATGACACACAATGAACCTCTGTTTGAAAGCACACAAGCCTTAGTTTTAGGGTGAATTTGACATGACCAATATAGCAAAAATGAAATTAGTATTAAATGTCAAAATATGCAAAAAAAAAAAAATCCAATGAAATGCCCCTGGCATGCTATTTGAAAAGTTGCTAATTTTTTGAGGTCTTCTATAATGGACCCTTTTCACAAGACTGTTATGTGATTAATGGTCATCAGCATGTAAAATCCTTGAAAGTTTTCAATATTTAGATTTTTTTTAAAAACGTATGAACATTTTTATGTATTATATCATCTTTGCATCAAACTACAATAAGCTAATTACCGATAGTGTGAGGTGTTTGTAATGCAGTGTCTATGGGACAGGACAGTAAATTTGAAGTTCTCTCTCTGCCTGCCGTTATCAGTCTCACACTATTTTTTTTTTTTTTCATTTTTCTGAAAGTCGTGATAACACTATTGTAAAGTTTTTTTTATTATTTCAGCAAATAGGATTGTAAAAATATTATTTGTTGTACTCTCCTATTCACTGCGCTCTAGGTTTACCCAACTATGACGCCTTCTGCTACTGAGAAAATCGGAAATATGAAAAGGGTCCATATGTTTATTCTTTTCAAAAAACACTTGGATTTTTTGCATAATATACACTGCAGTATCACATCTTCCCCGTGTCTAAATTGTCTTTTTCAAGGATCTCCTTTTCCTAAACACCTCCTTTCTGAGGGCTTACTCATCTCTGATTGGTCAGATGACCAAATGTCATCTGTCAAATGTCAAAACCAGTTGTCTATTACCAAATCTGAGGCTTTTAAACAGTGTTTACAGTCTACAGATAGTGTAGAAGTCCTCATGCTTGAAAAATGTAGAAAATTAGCTTTCACGGAAAACATTAACCAAATTCTTCCATGTCTCTGCTTCAACTACAGTGTTTGACTATCAACCTAGACGTTGCTTGTGTTGGGAGACAATAAATCAATTTAATACAGGGGTGTAGATTCAGCATGGACGAACGGGACATGTCCCCACCAATATCCACCAACTACTGAAATAATTCAGTAGTAATCTCCATTAATAATTTAATTCACTTAAAAAATAAATTGCGCTGTCAACATTAACCTGGACATACAGAAAGGCTTAAATCCCTATTTAGCTGCCTATTACATTCAGATGTAACAGTTACAAAACTGCGCAGGGGAATTTGCCTGTGCAAGAATAAGGTGTGTGAGGTGGGTGACGCAAGTGAGGATGGTGGCAGCAAAAACAAAAGGTGCAAATTGCATAAACTCAAGTTTGCTACTGAATACTGTCCATTATAATAATAGTAACATTAATGCTAGTGTTTTTTCCCCTGCTTTGACGCACAATCTAACATTATAGCAGGCTGATATAGTCTGTGAATAATAAAACTAACTGCACAATAAACTGCTAAATGTAAAAGTATAAATAATATGATCCCTGTTAGTTCTTCTAATCTCTGACTTGGCTAGCATGTCAAATTTCAGTTGAACCTATATCTCAGAAAAACTTCAATCTGTGCTCTATCTACCTTTTATTAATACTGATGTATGAGGCATATATAAAAGAAACACAAGTCTTTACCAAACTCTCTCTTTGTAAGTTATTAAACATTCCTTTAACATTACACTATTCATTAATTCAACCTAATGAATTGTTTTAAGAGTGGATTCATATTTTCATACGTTCCCACCAAAGTCAAGAGCAAACTATGCCCTTGATTTCATAATACACTATATGAAAAGCTAACTTTAAAAAAAGCATAACAGAGGAACCGTATAATCTCACCTGTATTGGGCAACACAATCTACAATGCCCAGATACTGTAATGTTGAATGATGTACAGCGCTTTCAATAGCTCTCACTCCCGTTATATCACTCAACACATGAGAAACACTCTCCATATATCCGGACACCTCTGCTGAACACTTAGTGTCCTCCTTAGAGACCGTTTCCTGAGTGAAAGTGTTCTCAATAGCAGCATGAAACAGCTTTCCTTGTCTAAAAATGTCTAAAAAAAAAAATACACAGTTAAATGAGGAGGTCTGGTTTGTTTAATATGTAGTCTAATAAAGTAAATAGTAGTTCTTACTCAAGCTGTATTCTTTAAACCCTTCCTCTCCAAGTTCAGCAATCATCCTTCTCTTCCACCTCTCCAGGTAAAAGGCCTGTTCAGGTGGCATCGTCTGCTGGAGGATGCGGGTGACACTGGGTATAGATGTCTTATTAGAGTCCCTTTCTAATGGTATATGAGCCAAAGGTCCTGGAACATACTCCGACAGACCTTTGGCATCATTTAACAGTGGATGCAGGATTTTAGGTTCTCTGGGCTGCTGTGAAGGCGGTTTGGATCTTATTACTGGTCCGAACAGCTTAGAGTCTTCCTCCTCGATGCTTTCAGGAGTCTGTGAGCTAGTTTTTGTCAACACCGCACGAACCAGGGATGAGTAGCGCTCCGTGTCCACTGTGCTGTACTGACTGGCCTTTTTGCGTGCTCGCCATTGACAGCTGGTTGAAAAGTTATCCACCCTCGAGAACCGACCAGAGGTGAAGCCTATTGATCTCACACACTTGTATTGTGCCAACTGCCTCAATAACGTTACCTGCATCGTATTAGCCGTTATTTGTTCTCGTGCTGTGTCTGTTAGGTTGTTTAAATATGGTTTGGCATGCTTTGAAAAATAAAATAATGGATGTATGAATTAAAATAAACAAACCCAAAAGTTTTTGTGCGGATTAGCAGTCATGATGTTGCTACATTCCACATTCAAACGGAGCGCAGATTGAACTGGATATACTGGGGAATTATGGGAATTGTAGTTCGAACTTCAACAAAAGAACGTTGGATTCTTTTCCAAAAAACTACATTTCCCTCAATGCAAATATTTGATATAAGCTTGGAAAGTCTTTCACAGCCCACTTAATTTTTCTTTTACTCAAAATACACGTTTACTACATAACTATTGTACATTTGTTTACTGACTATCTGAAGCAACAAAGCCGTAAACCAATTGTATTGAAATTTCCCAATGCCTTTCAAACGGTTACTACCATCTGGCGGTGAAAACAATGAACATCTATGCAAAACAATAAGCACCTGTGAGCCATTTATATCTTAACATCTTACAAGCAACAACATTTCATTCAATGTTTTACAGTTTTGAAAACTGGGTGTGCGGTATGTTTTTATATATCTTTTAGCGATGAAGTGTCAAGAGTGAAAAGTTAAAGCGAAAATTTTTATTACACGACTTTTATTTTGACATGCTGGCAGAAAAAATATTCGAGCCGGATGTCCACAGTGACAGGCGAGAGAGTGGAAAGTGAGGAGCGAGCTTGCAGCTGGAAAGTTAAAAGTGCAGTTTAATGTACAACCCAGAGACGATAAAATAAGCGAAATATCTCCTGAACATGACGTCTATTTCAGAGGACAGCGATAAGGAGAAGGTGAGTGTTGTCATATCTTTCAATTACAGGGACAAAACGGAGAATTTTGAAGCACTTGCTAGGCTGCCTAATAACCGCCCAGCTCCGCTTTGCACTTTTATGAGTAACTTGGATAATAATCATGTGCTTTTCGCTCTCCCTGGCTCTAACTCTCTCTAGCTGTTAGTGTAAACATTTTGGAGTGATATTGACAGCTACTACGTTACTATTTGTATTTAATTTGTCAATAACTCAAGTTTATTTGGTAGAACGATGTTTATGATAAAGACTCTTTTTTTGTTACAATGATTTGGGGAAGTTTCTCCAACTGACAGATTTGGTAACAGATTATGATCCATGGACTGAATTTACATAGCATAGACAGCAGACAAATGTAAATATGCAGAGCAGTGAGCAAAAAAAATATTTAAAACTTAGAAACAATTGATTGCATATTAAGACTCATTTTGAGCATTACAATGCAGCTCCAAAATGCTTATTAGTTGTAATTTAAACCTTTATGATTTGTCACTATCCTTAAAAGTTTTTAGTTATTGAAAGTTTTTTTTAGATATATGAAATGTTATGTGATCACCTATTGCTTTTGAAAATTTAGAAAGTACAGCTCATGATAAGTGTGTTTAACTTTTACATAAATATATCTGTTACATTGGATGGCAATGTAACATTCTTCTTTTTGTGACGATTATTTTCACAAATGTGATTTGAAACAATAAAGTAGACCAAAAGGCTTTCCAATGTATATAAAATCACTTTTGTAAGTTTAGTTATGTATGCCTTTATGGAAAGGCTCGTTTTGAAACCATTTATTTAATATGTTTTCAATATTATTTTTCTCAAAAGTCAACCTTGCAGACTACACGACATGACTTTTAGTTGTGTATCTTTTTTTTCATGATTTGTCAACAACAATAAAAAAAGTGCTTGGGTTTTTATCAATTTCTTTTTTGTTATAGGCACGTTCTGTATCAGTGGACTTGAACAATGATGCATCTCTCCTCATTGATATCCCCGATGCCCTCTGTGAAAGGGACAAAGTCAAATTCACCGTCCACACCAAGGTGAGCCAGCCTTAATCTCATATTTAAAGACATTCAGATAACTCATTTAGGGATGGGACGATAACCGTTTTCAAGAGATACAGTGGTTTGGAAAGGTCAATGTTTTAAAGCCGCCAAAATGTTCTGTTATACTGTTCTTAAGGTATGTGTAAGATTTTTTATTTACGTTTTATTTTAGGACAACACTATCTCCAGTTGAAAAGATCTCCAAAGATAGGTTCGGTTAGGTTAGGTTACTTTATTTATACCCGAAGGTAGATTTGGCTTGCAGTCAAGAGTCCTTATCCCACAACAGTGCCACACAAAAAAGCTCACATAGTAACAACAATAAATGAACATTAAGACATAAAACATAAACATAAAAACACCTATAAAGAATAAATAAATAATCACTTCAAGTGTTCCCCCCCCCCCTAAAATAAATGTTTAAAACAATCTAAAAATATACAAGTCAACGAAACACCTCTGCTTTAGTCTATGCCTTATTTAAGTGTCTAATTGCTGCTGGTATGAAACTATTTTTATATCGTTTCGTTCTACAGCTTAATACTAGAAACCTACGACCAGAAGGAAGGTGCTGAAACTCTTAGTGTAGAGGATGAGCAGTGTCACTTAAAATTGAATTTGTAATTCTCTGTAGCTGCCTGGTGTACACAGCCTCTAGATTGGCTAGTGACACCTCGGTCAGCTTACTGGACCACTTAACTATTGATTTAGTAAGTTTTTATGATGCCGTTTTAAATAGTAAAGAAATCTGTGTTTTAGAAACTAATGAATACAGCAGAAGTCAATGATTCATTTGAATTATTCAGCCTGATGGGTTTACTGCTCCAAAATATTATAAATGTTTCTCAAAATAAAATATATTGTGTTCAAAGAGGAAAAAAGTTGTTGTTTTTTACCCAGACATTTAAAAAGAGCATATACTGGAGCAGTAATCACAATACCATCAAACTGTGATATTTTTATCCAAGGTTATCTTACCATCAGAAACTTATACCAGCCCGTGCCTAAACTCATCACTTGTATATCTAATGCCTAGTTTTTGACGGGGTATGTCCTTGAGTCATATTCTCGATTTGCTCTTCACTTCCCCTCAGACCACACTTAGTTCCTTTCAGAAGCCGGACTTTTCTGTGCCACGACAGCATGAAGATTTCATCTGGCTCCATGATGCAATTGTGGAGACTGAGGAATATGCTGGCCTCATTGTAAGTATAAAAATTATATTCCTATTGTCTAGATATATAAAAGCTCATCATCAGGAACACGATGCAAGTGTCTGCCAATGTTCAAACCACCAAGTGTCTCCGATGACCATCAGCCTGCATTGTAGAGAGTTGGAATAGCCAAGTAGCCTTATATTTAATTGAATTGTCTTGCATTTACAGTACTTTCCTCCTTTCTCCCTTCCAATATTTCTCAGATCCCTCCTGCCCCACCAAAACCTGACTTTGAGGGTCCTCGGGAGAAGATGCATAAGTTAGGAGAAGGGGAATCAAGCATGACAAAGGAGGAATATGCTAAAATGAAGCAGGAACTTGAGGCGTGAGTCTAACTCTGTAATAAACAAACAAATGAATAAATAAATAGTTATTTTTGCACATTAATAGCATTTAAATGTGTTTATTAAAGCCTGTGTATTATTTTAGGGAGTATCTTGCTGTTTTTAAGAAGACCGTGCAGGTTCATGAAGTGTTTCTTCAGCGACTTTCTTCCCACCCCAGCTTTAGGCAGGATAGAAACTTCCAGATATTCCTGGAATATGATCAGGATGTGAGTATTCTGCTTTGTCTAGGCCAGGCCTATTCTTCCCAGACCAGGAAACGGAGAGACAGTGAGAGGGACTGTTGGCATTGCTTATTTCCTGTGAAGCTGCAATGTTGGCAGTTTAAACACAAGTGGAGAGAGGTTGGAGGATGAGTGCAGAAGATAAAGAGGGAGGGCATATTTTACTCAGAGAGCCACTTCCTGCTTAGTTCAGCTTAAAAAATGATTCATGACTGGACTATTGCTTAAAAAACTTTAAAACTAAGCCTTAATCTGTAAGTCTTGTATTACTCTGATAAGTGTCTGTTATGCTGATAACAAAGACAAGTGACCTTTTTGGATCTGAGCCAGCGGTGATAAAGAGCATACACAGTTCTGATTGGTTCATATTGTGCATGACTCTGTAATCCTCTTCTCATTTGTTGTTTAGCTCAGCGTGAGGCGGAAAAATGCCAAGGAAATGTTTGGTGGTTTCTTTAAGAACATGGTGAAGACCGCTGATGAGGTCCTCATCTCAGGGGTCAAGGTTTGTCATCAAGAAAGCTTCTGTGGGGGTGTTTTTAATATCATCTCATGTCATAAAACACCAGTTTAAACTTTATTTTGCAGGAGGTTGATGAGTTCTTTGAACAGGAGAAGACTTTTCTGTTGGATTATTCTAATAAAATCAAAGATTCCACAGCTAAGGCTGAGAAAATGACCCGTTCACACAAAAGTGAGACCATGAAGCAATCGGCTGGATTCTTATCATTTATTGGTTAATGCTGACATTTAATTTCATTAAATGTTGTCATTCTTTTCTAAGATGTTGCTGATGATTATAACCACATTTCCGGGGCTCTGAACAGCGTTGCAGCTGACAACAACTCTGCCTTTAAAAAGTGAGAAATTTATTATATTTCATATTTTGCAGTGAAAACAGTATTTAGCGAAGCAAAACTGTTTAATAATTCATAAAACAGAATAGCTTTTGTGTGATGTATGTTCAGTTTTAAATATATTCTATGGTAACTTCATTAAATTGTATTATTTTCAGTTAGAAATGACAGTATTTTAGGGTATTTTAACAGTATATTGTGGAGTCTTTTAAAATGTATTCAAATGTTTTTGTGGATTGTGACTGTTTAAATTTGAAGGTGTAAGAATTTACACTTTTACTGTCTTAATTTTTCATTTTTGTTTGCTTTCCAGGCACTTGGAAAAATGTGTTGAAGTATTTGAAAAGCTTAGAGTGAGTATCGATGTAGGAGTTGCATACAAACCAACTGTCACCATCTTCATATAAGGTCTTAAGAAATGTGATGAGGTATGTGTGGTTTTGCAGAAAGTCGAGGACAGGGTGGCATCAGATCAGGAGCTCAAGCTGACAGAATTGTTGAGATACTACACAAGAGACATCCAAGCTGCTAAGGTAAATATTTCTCCCTCTGTTTTTGTACAGAAGCCATGTAATGCGATAATGTAACATGCATTGAATTGTATAAGTCAATTAAGTGCATTAGATGTTATGTTTTACAGTGTTTTTTCCAGATAGAGGTCATTGTGGGATTTTTTTTGTGCAGAGAGTGTCCCAGTTTTACAAGCCATCTATATTTTTGTCAGTCCATCAGACATGCATGCTTATAAACAGATAGTTCACCCTAAATAAATCATTTACCCATCCAAATGTTCCAAATCATTGCTGAACAAAGGAGATATTTTGAATAATGTTGGCTATTAGTTTCCAAAATTCTTCAAAATATATATATTTTTTTGTTTGACAGAAGTAGGAAAGGTTTGAAATAAGTGGAGGGTGAGTGATTGATAAACTGTGCCTTTAAGTTCTTAAAATGCACATTATTGGTCCCAACAGCAACAGAATCTATTTTGAATTCAATTATTTTTGTACAGTAGCCTGACTCCCACTGCATAAAGAGTATTTGCCTTTAGCTGACCACCTTGGGTCATTGTTCACCAACAATACTCAAATAAGTTGATTTATCCTGATTATTCATTTATTTTCTTTTCGGCTTAGTCCCTTTATTAATCTGGGGTCGCCACAGCGGAATAAACCGCCCAACTTATCCAGCACATGTTTAACGCAGCGGATGCCGTTCCAGCTGCAACCCTGGGAAATATCCTGATTATATGTTGAGCAATTATGCATTCCATTCCCCAGGACCTGTTGTATAGACGTGCACGGGCACTTGCCAATTACGAGAATTCCAATAAAGCTCTCGACAAGGCTCGTCTAAAAGGCAAAGATGTCCCACAGGCTGAGGAGAACCAGAAGCAGTGTCTGCAAAAGTTTGATAGGCTTTCAGAATCTGGCAAGAAAGGTGTGTTGTGCATTCAAAATCTTTTTTTTATTATTTGACTGTCAAATAACCTTGATGAATTATTGTGATGGTTGAAGTTAACTGTATATGAGGAGTTAATGTAGACAGGGCTGGAAGCCAAAAGATTGTAGGTAGGAGTTCTCCAAGGGGTAATTTATAAACCATTACTGTTATGCCTAGCAAAGTGATTCATTGCAGAGAACTGTTGAATGAGACTGTTGGAGAGCTAATACAATAAAAAATACATGTATTTTTTTTTTTTTTTTTAGCTTTTCAGATAACTGTCATTCTAAACTAAAGGGAATTCTGTTATCTGGGTTGATGTTTCACATTGCTAATAATTTACCTGTGGTTATTGTTTAATATTCTATTTTACACTGTACGTTGTTTTTACACAAAACCATTGTTATACATCCATATATATCATGCTAGTGTCATAGATAGGACAAAGATGCATAAATAAATACTTTATTATTGTGCATCATAATATTTTACATTTACCATCTTTGTAGATTATAAAGGTAAATACCACTTAAAGGTGCTGTATGTAAGTTTTTGACTCTTCTGAAGCATAAAAATACCATAATATGTGGGCAGATATTTAAGAAACATCTCAAGTGAACATACTTGTTTAACTGAAAAACAATGCTGAAGTCAGATATTCTGCTTTGAAAATGTGTTTTCCGTGCCGGAACGCTGTCTTTGTTTAGATAAATTTCATATGCACGATGCCAGTTCAGCCAATTATATGTCAGCACCCTGGGTTGCCTTGTTGGAAAACAGCGTATTTCATTCATTCATTCAGAAAGACTCTGAAAGCATGCGTCCGTGACCAAAAAGAACAGTATGGGAGACAGATTCAGTTCCACATGAGGTTATTAATTAGCAAATTACATAAATATTACGAACGTAAACATTAGGTGAGCAGGTTACATTGTAACCGCGTGTCCTAACAACACGCTGTGACGAGAGAGGCAGTGATCAGCTATTTGGCTGTTTGCACCAGACGAAACACGGCAGAAATGTAAATACAGCCTTTCAGAAGCACAGAATATGCACTCGCTCACGAAACGGTAAGGTTTAGAATCTATTTAATACATGTTAACCCACTTTAACATCAATGTAGATGCTGAATCACTCATATGTGTTTTAGTTCTAAAGTTCAATTTCAGACGGTTTATTGTATTTTCAAGATCTGAGGTGAACTTCCCTGCTTTCAGTATATGGCAACAAATGCCATGTAAAATGCATTCAAACTCGCATTGTTAGCATTTAGCACAGAATAAAGCACACAAGGCTTACCTGAGGTGATCTAGCTGTCATAGGTTTCTGTTGTTCAGCTGTGAGAAATAGAAGCCATTTCTAATATATCAATTCGAGGTGTTGGTTAGGACAAAAACTCCTTTTAATATGGAAAATATTCCCTCTATCGCGTGTCGTTGCTTTTATTTAGAACACAGTTTAAATCACTCGCTCCTGTACTCAATCTGGCATCCCAGCGTACTTTTATTATGATCCAGGAGTGCAATACCTAGTTCAACCACTGGGTGTCAAACTTACATACTGCACCTTTAATTTTCGTCCCTCAAAAGTTTATAAGACCTGCGGTGTTTCCCTTTATTGCATGAAGCATGTGAATATGAGCACAATCGGGCTGTAACATTAGAACACTGAGTCGTTTCACACTGCAATCTCCCAATCCAGTGTGGCTTTAATGTTGCGAAGATGGTGTAATCATAACCCCAGGTAAAAAGCAGGCCTAACCTTTCTTCTAAATTCATTCATTCATTGATTTTCTTTTCGGCTTAGTCCCTTTATTAATCTGGGGTCACCACAGCGGAATGAACCGCCAACTTATCCAGGATTTGTTTTACACAGCGGATGCCCTTCCAGGCGCAACCCATCTCTGGGAAACCTCCATACACACTCATTCACACTCATACGCTACGGACAATTAAGCCTACCCAATTCACCTGTACCGCATGTCTTTGGACTGTGGGGGAAACCGGAGCACCCGGGAGAAACCCACACGAACCCAGGGAGAACATGCAAACTCCACACAGAAACGCCAACTGACCCAGCCGAGGCTCGAACCAGCGACCTTCTTTCTGTTAGGCGACAGCACTACCTACTGTATCACCTTCTAAATGACAAATGAGAAACATTTATATACCTGGACATTTAGAACTTTGATAACCCAGGGTTAAGCACAGTGTGAAAAATCATATCATCATAATGTTCTAATTTATTTCTTGTTTAGAGCTCACCAGCTTCAAGGCAAGACGTGTAGTAGCCTTTCGTAAGAACCTGATTGAGATGACTGAGCTGGAAATAAAACATGCCAAGGTGAGGATGACGATTTGTCACTTGTATCATGTCTCCATGGAAAAGTCTGGTAGTATTAGAGAATTTAAAATTTGGGTGATTTCCAGAAATGTTTCTAGTTTAATTCTCAATATTTAAATATATGTGTGTTAAACAGAAGTTATTGGTCACCAAACTTTTAAAGACTTTTTTTCAGCAATGCTGTATTAAAATCATCAGTAGTCATTAAAAGCATAACATTCTACATGTCAAAGAAAAAAATCTATCATAGTTTTAAAGTATTAATCAGCATAGTTATTTTCAAGAGTGATCATAAGAAATCATTCTTGAGCACAAAATCAATCCTTGGGAAGGATTCCCAAAGGACCATCTGTCAAAAAACTGGAGTAATGATACTAAATTTTTGCTTTTGTATAGGAATGAATGACATATTTTGAAAAAAATATGCAAATAGAAACGTCACTTTAAATATTAATATACACAAAATATGCTAAATGTTTGATCAAATAAATGCAGCCTTGCTTTGTGTAAGAGACTTCATACAAAACAATGTAACATCTTACTGATCATTAAATATTTCAACAAATTTTTAAGATACTTTTTTATTGTTTCAAAACATTAAGAAACAATACATATATACTGTATTAGTAACCAAACACCAACCAAAGAACACTCACCCTATCCCAACAGAGCTATAAAAATATATACACGTGCACAAATGAATAATAATAATAGTAACAAAATAATAGTAATAATAAAAAAAAATACAATAATGACAGTTCAACACATTTACATTCCAATGAAAGTGAAAAATATATAAAAATAAGTCATAACAAACATGATTTAAATTTTTTTTTTTTAAACTTAACTTAGAAATTAATTTTTTGTAATAATCATGATCAACTTAGAAAATCAAGATTTTGTGTCTCTTCTGTTCTCTCGCTACAGAACAGCATGTCCACTCTGCAGGGCAGCATTGAGATGCTAAAAAGCAACTGACCCACACGATGATGATGTCGCTGCACCATCTTGAGCTCCTAGCATTGTTACCAGCCCATTAGAGTGGAACCTAAATGCACCTACTTCAATTATCTGTAACGTGGTTCACTAACCACTCTAAACATGAAAAAAGCAACCGCAGTGTTTACACTTTGCCTCGTTTTTTCCCCGCTTATGTTCTTTTCACTGCCAGTATCTTTTCATGAAATTAAGGCAGCGAACACTACCCAAAAGCTCTCTAATATTTTCACTTATTATGCAGTCACTTATTATGCAGACACGTATAAAACTACCACTGTGACAACAAGTGGATCATTTCAGTCATTTTTTTCTGTTGTTTTGACTGCAGTTTTGTACCTTTAAATGTGATTAATCTGCCTTTTGCTGGCACACTGGAAAGCTGATGCATACTAATCAAACTATTACACAAAACTTGACCTGTGATGAGAAACAGAGCAGTATATAAGAAGTGTTATGTGAGATGGAATGCTTCAGATATCTTTTCTCCTCATATTTTTCTGTTGAACTGAGATTCGTCCAAATGCATTACCCTGCGTCACAGATTACTGCACAAAAATGTACGTTACAAGAAAATGCTGACATTAGTTTACGATCAAATTCTTTGCCAAATTACACTTTCCTTTTACTTTAAATGAAAAGGGCTGACTGATTTCTCCAGTTGTGTGTGAAATGAGGTCAATAAGTGAGTATCAATAGTAATAGTTCATCATATTGTTTATGGTTTACACAGTAATGAATAAGATGGTGCTTCCATATATGAGTATGCAAGAAACTTTTCCTCAATTGAGCTACATTTTCACAGAACTCGTCCTTTTCTGAAGACTTAAGTTCAATTTGATACTTTCGACACTTTTTCTATTCGATATAAATCAGCATTCCTTATTCAAATGTATGTTTTTACTCCGCTAAATGTTGTTACTAAAACTTTAAGACTTGCTACATTTAAGTTCAGTGGACCAAAATTTGTGTAAAGTTTGGTTTTGTGGAGTGCCACAAAAATATGTACTGCTGTTCTGATTATAGAGATTATGTTTTGTAAAGCACTATTGCAATCACGTGCAACTCAGAGAAGACAAATTTTATAAATGACTGAAAATATGGGAAGTCATTTTCGTATGGATTACCCTTATTTTTATGAAAGCTTGCAATAATGAAAATAAATATTCCCTGTTTTCCCATTTTGTGGCTTATTTCATGTCTGCTTTTTGTAATATGTAAGTATAAATTTTATGTGGAGTGTTTGGTCTAAAATGCAGATCTATACACTATACAGGGATCACCAAATTTGTTCCTGGAGGTCCGGTGTCCTGCAGATTTTAGCTCCAACCCTAATCAAACACACCTGAACAAGCTAATCAAGGTCTTACTAGGTCAGGGGTGTCCAAACTCGGTCCTGGAAGTCTGGTGCCCTGCAGATTTTAGCTCCAACTTTCCTCAACACACCTGCAAGGATGTTTCTAGAAAGCCTAGCATAAGCTTGATTAGCTAGCCCAGGTGTGTCTGATTGGGGTTGGAACTAAACTTTGCAGGACACCGGCCCTCCAGGACCCAGTTTGGACACCCCTGTTCTAGGTAGACTTGAAGCACCCACGCAGGTGTGTTGAGGCAAGTTGGAGCTAAACCCTGCAGGGCACATAATAATATAATCTCATTCTTTTCATTGAGATTAAGCATATTTCTCACCAGAAGGTGGCAGTGCTCATGTATTTTAATGACATGCCAGTTCAGTTGCTTCCTGAAAGATTTTTTAAATATCATACATCGTAGCTGAGATAGATTTGGAGACACTTGCTGCTGATAAAAAGACTTATACAGGATGGTTTATGATATTTTATAGATTCCCTCAGAGATTGAAATCAATTAATGGGATGAACAGACACATCAACTGCACTGACTTCCTCATTGCCTTTTAGCTAAAAGCATATTGATTGATTTTCCCCAGTGTCTTCCTTCTTCCTTGTATTTAAACCGTTTGCTTTCCACGTTTGGACTTGTAGGGCTCATTGCGTTTTATATGTGTTTTTTTTTTTTTTTTTTTTTTTGAAGATGAGAAGAGGAACTTGTCTGTTATTTGATTATATCTCTGTCAGGCTTCGACTTTGCACCTTTCGGCTCTGTTTTTTGCTGATCAAATTTCCCACAGACATAATAATATTAATTAAATGTTTGTTCTTAAATGAAGGTAGCCTGTTTGTCTCATGAGGAAACTATTTTCCACCACATAAGTGATGTGGCATTGCTAAATGGTGATAGCTGTTGATATTATTGAGTTTGAATATAAAGAAGAGAGGTCTGTTTAAACTCATCATAGCATTATAGTGATGTATTGTACATCATGTGACTCATCATGACTGTCCCATCCATGGATTTGATAGCATATATCATGTTCTGACAAAATAATAATAATATTAATAAGCTTTATTTGTTAAATCTATGGCAAGCAAAGCTGGATTCTCTTACAGGTTTGTAAAATGTTGTTATTGCAGCCAGGATGTGGGTCAGCTCTTCCAAACCACACAATAGATATGGATCATGTCAGCAGTTGAGGTGAAAATTTTGTGGTTTTGCATTTGAATTGTACATGTGTGTAAAGTTCCTCATCTATTGTATATCTGCAGGCAGTCCAGTGACCACATTTTACAATCCACCATTTCAATTGTGTTTATAGCATAATTATGCAGGCTTGACAAAGCCAATATAGCCTACTAAATTCCTGTTTAAGGGGTCATCTTCTTCTGTGGCAAAATTTTAAACAGGGTATCCCACTAGAATCTTCTAGACCTTTAAATTGTTCTGACCAGGCAATGACTTTGAAAGCAAAGCAGAGTTGTGATATTTTTTTTTTCCCTGCTGAAAACCCCCCAGCTTAAACCAACCTACACTGTAAAAATAAATCAGATATTCACCCCAGCTGCCGGAAAACCCCCCAATAAAATAACAGATTTTTTTTTACACTGTAGGCTGGTTTTAGCTGGTCGACCAGCCTGGTTTTAGAGGGATTTTGGCCATTCCAGGCTGGTTTCCAGCCATTTCCAGCCTGATCTTAGCTGGTCAGGCTGGAAGATGACCAGCTAAAACCAGCTTGATAGCCTAGCCAGGCTGGGAGCCCAGCCAAAACCAGTTATGTCTAGCTTAAACCAGGCTGGTCAAGCTGGTTTTAGCTGGTCATTTTCCAGCCTGAGCAGCTAAAATCAGCCTGGAAATGGCCAAAAGCCCTCAAAATCAGGCTGGTTTAAGCTGTTTTTTTCAGCAGGGTTGTAAACCAGACTATCAAAATTATTAAAGCAACCCTCTGCAAAATGCTAAATAGAAACATGATATGAAATATGATCAAACATTAGGCATGAGTTAATGTTGAACATGCTAGAATAGAAAGTTATTAGCCATATGTTAGGCGATGCTAATGCGTGCTAGCAATTGTGCTAATTCATACTAGAAAATGTTAAAGAATAAACATGGCATGCTAACAACACTAGTAGCTACTTGCAAAATATTCATACTTTAAGCTTTTCAAATTTTAATTAAAGCTCACATTTTTAACTGTCAGACTGGCCTTTCCAACCTAACACAGAGTGTTTACGTCAATACCTGAATGTATACAATGTATACAAAGTACTTGATTAGTGTTAAAATATTTTAGTAATGACCCTAAACTGGTAACTAATGTGCCAGTTTCACATCTTTTGTGTCACCCAGCTGCCAACATGTAATAATATAATTTCAATAGAAAGTCATTGTCTCTAAAATCTTGTTAATAGTCATATAAACAGTGTGATATTGTGAGTCTGTTATCGAAATAGCTCTCAACAGTATGATTGGGGCCCTGAAGGGAGGTGCATCCTGTATATAGGCTGAATATATATTCTCCCTTACATACACAATACAACGTTGAGCAGCTGAGGCAGAAATATAAGACGTTAAATGGGTCATCCAATACAATTCCACCCTCTTTGCAGTCATACAAGACTTTCATTATGGTCTTACAATGCCATTAAATCTTTATATACTTCTGTCCTAGTTTCCTTTCAACCACAATCTAAAAATCATTTTACGGACCTACTTTCCTACAGAGTTTCAATATTGTCTCTGGATTGCCCAATCACATGTCAGAATTCTGGGTCAGAGTGTCTTGTCCTGTGTCAAATGACTTCACCTGCAAAACAGGAGACACAAGGGTAGCACGGGTCGCCCCACCTCACTGATGTTTGGTAAAGCCTTGAAAAAAAAGACTGTAAATATTCAAGTGTATTTTAGCCTCAGGTAAAATTCATATACATGGATATACTGTAGCTACAGGGTTATATTTGCAGTTGACTTATAAGTTAAAAATCATTTGAGTCGATTGACAGTTTAACATTTATATTCCTTTGGTGTGAAAGAAACTAGATCTTGAAATGAACAAAGAAACAGGACAGTGAAGTTGACAGCAACACAATGTAAAAATGTTGCAATTTTTAGGAAAGTTCACCCAATTATATCAATAGTATCTGGATGCAGCCTTGATGATGCAAGCTGAGACTGCATATCTCAGTGATGCAATGTCAGACACAGTGCACTCAATGGAGTTAGTGATGTCACTGCCCAGGTAGCAAATAATTTTGGCCCAGATTTGGCATAAATCTGGCACAGCAGGCATTCATCCGGCACTGGTATACAGCATGTGGGCCAAACATGGTCCTGGTTTGGCAGAGGTGGCATCGTTTTTAAGGTGGCTCACAAAACTTGGGCCAGATGTAAAATGTAGTATTTGGCCCAGATGTTAATAATTGATATGTGGGCCATGTAAGTTTGGCTTATCTTGACCCACATTTAAAATACATTTTTATTATTTTTGAACAAAGAAAAAGAATTCTACTAATCAGGTCACTTCGAGAAAAAGCATGCCCATAGCACACCTAAAGTGCAATGATTCATGGGTTTATCAATTTCATTGCAGTCGTGACACACCAACATATCTGGCCCTGTTCAAGCTCAGTTATGGTTTATTAACTTGGCTGAGACTTGGCCCAGATATGGTCCATGTTTGGCCCTTGTCTGGTAGCCAGACTTGGTCCAGTCATGTACTGTAATTCACTGCGGCGTGTGGGCCAGAGCTGGGCCATAGATATTTTGCTATGTGGGTGGGATGAGTAGGGTTAGGTAAAAAGCATTGGATGCAGCTCAGATCGCACTGCACCAGGTCTGTATCCAGACCCCTCTCAATTATACCTCGGGCTATCTTGACATGTTGCAACTTTTTTTTAACAAGAACTACGGTCCTTGGTGATCCATAAAATTCAATGTGACATTTTGATGGCGGCACCTTCAGCGGACATCTTGATGTCAAAATAATGTCAGAAAAACGTGTCAAAAATGCAAATTGATTTGATGTCAGTTGACTACCGACATCAAAACTGTCATCTAACATTGGCATCAAAAAACAGGACTGTCCTGTAATCAATTTCTGATTTTTTTTTTTTTTTTTTTTTTTTTGTTAATGTTCAATGTTAAAATGTTAGATGTCAATTTGGTGTTGTTTTGACATCAAGGTTGTTTACATGCATTCTAGGGATACAAAATAAAGTGTGATTTTATAATTTGCAGTGGAAGCTTTTAGATGAATAAACATTGTCTTATACAGTTGAAACCAGAAGTTTACATACACTCTAAAAAAAGGAACATAACCATTTTTAAAAAAATGTCTGATGGTAAATCATACAAAACGTTTACTATTTTAGGTGCGTTAGGATTACCTAAATGATTTACATTTGCTGAATGCCAGAATAATGAGAGTTTATTTTTTATTAATTTCTAGACAGTCAAAAGTTTACATACATTATTGTATTTTTTTAGCTTTGCTTTTAAACTGTATAACTTCAAATGTCAAATGTTTTGGGTATCCTTCCACAAGCTTCTCACAATAGTTTGAAGGAATTTTGGCCCATTCCTCCTGACAGAATTGGTGTAACTGAGTCAGATTTGTAGGGTGTCTTGCTCGCACAAGCTTTTTCAACTCTGCCCACAAATTTTCTATAGGATTGAGGTCAGGGCTTTGTGATGGCCACTCCAAAACATTCACTCTGTTGTCCTTAAAGCATATTTTAAGTAATTTGCCAGTATGCTTAGGGTCATGGTCTGTTTGGAAGACCCATTTGGGGCCAAGTTTTAATTTCCTGGCTGATGTCTTGAGATGTAGCTTCAGTATTTCTACATAATGTTTTTTCTTCATGATGCCATCTATGCTGTAAAGTGGACCAGTCCCTCCTGCTGCAAAACAGCCCCACAACATGATGCTGCCACCCCCATAATTCACAGTTGGGATGGTGTTCCTAGGCTTGTAAGCTTTCCCCTTTGTCCTCCAAATGTAACACTGGTTATTATGGCCAAACAGTTCAATCTTCGTTTCATCACACCACAGGACATGTCTCCAAATATTATTCTTTTTCCCAGTGTAATTTAGCAAATTGTAATCTGGCTTTTTTGTAGATTCTGACTTGTTGATTTTCCCATGTTGTCACACAAGGAAGCAGTGTGTTTGAGGTTTTCCTTAAATACTATTCTACAGTTGTGCCAATCAGAAACTTCCAAAACCTTGACGCCATCATCTGAGCTTTTTCAGAGGCATAATAATCTTATTGTATGTAAACTTGACTTTCAAGAAAAGTTATAACAATTTCCCAAAAAATATCTCTCTCATTATTCTGCTATTAAGCATAACAGAAACAAATTTGATAATCCTAACTTACATAAAAGAGAAAAAGTTTAGTCCCATCTGACTTTTTTTTTTAATGGTTAAGTGTCTTTTTATACAGTGTATGTAAACTTCTGGTTTCAACTGTATAATAATTCTTTTTGTTTCATTATTTTGGTGGTCAAGGAGAATTATGTTTAGATGTCAAATGGATGTCAATGTTTTGACATCAAATCGATTAGCATTTTTGACATTAAGCTTGATTTAAATTTGATGCCATTTTAATATCAAAGTGCCCGATGGGATTCACTCATTCTTTCATTTTTCTTTGGCTTAGTCCCTTATTTATCAGGGGTCGCAACAGCGAAATGAACCACCAATTATTCTATCATATGTTTTATGCAGCGGATGCCCTTTCAGCCGCAACCTATCACTGGGAAACACCCATACACTTAGGCATTCACACACACTCATACACTACGGCCAATTTAGTTTATTTAGCACATGTGCTTGGACTGTGGGGGAAACCGGAGCACCCGGAGGAAACCCACGCGAAGATAGGGAGAACATGCAAGCTTCACACAGAATTGTCAACTGGCCCAGCTGGTACTCAAACCAGTGGCCTTCTTGCTGTGAGGTGACAGTGCTAACCACTGAGCCACCGTGCTGCCCCTATTAATGGGATAGTTCACCCAATTATACCTTGGGCCATCTTGGCATATTGCAACTTTTTTTGAACAAGAAAGATTTTTTAGCTGAAACTGTGGTCCTTGGTCCAAATTCAATGTGACATTTTGATGGCAGGCACCTTGATGTCAGAAAACATGTTAAAAAGCATGTCAAAAATGAAAATCGATTTGATGTCAGTTATACCTTGATGCCTTAATGACATAAAACCGACATCTAACATTGGCATCAAAAAACAGGACTGTCCTGATTTTTGTCCTGCTTATTATCACCATTGTGGTGTAAATTTGATGTTGCTCTGACATCAAGGAATAGTTTACATACATTCTAGAGATACAAAAATTAGTGATTTTATCATTTGGAATGGAAGCTTACAGATAAACAAAACTTTTGTAGTACTTAAAAATGAAGAAAATGTGTAATCAATACTTTTTGTGTCATTGTTTTGGTGATCAAAGGAGGATCATGTGTAGATGGATCATGTGTCAAATGGATGTCAAGGGTTTTGACGCGTTTTTTACATTAAGCTGATGTCAATTTGATGTTTTGATTCCAAGGTGACCAATGGATAAACAGTCAACACAAGTTACTTTTTGATGAACAATGCAACGTGTCCTCCTCTTTTTCTGTGACTACTCTACACTCTTAGAAACCGTTTCCTTAGACCAGGGGTGTCCAACCTCAGTCCTGGAGGGCCGGTGTCCTGCAAAGTTTAGTTCCAACCCCAATCAGACACACCTGGGATATAATCAAGCTCTTACTAAGCTTTCTAGAAACATCCTTGCAGGTGTGTTGAGGCAAGTTGGAGCTAAAATATGCAGTACACCGGCCCTCTAGGACTGAGTTTGCACACCCCTTGCTTAGACTGTGCGTTAAAAGTAGTTCTTACACAGACTGATTTAATTTAGTTTATTTCACTCTCAAATTTTAGCAATCACCAAGAATGGTTTCCGCTAAAAATCTCTTTTAATGTTCAGTGGTTAGTACTGTCGCCTCACAGCAGGAAGGTCGCTGGTTTGAGTCCCGGCTGGATCAGTTGGCATTTCTTTGTGAAGTTTGCATGTTCTCCCTGTGTATGAATGAGAGTGTATGTTTCCCAGTACTGGGTTGCGTCTGGAAGGGCATCCACATGCGTTAAACATATGCCGAAATAGTTAGCGGTTCTTTTCCGACCTCTGAAATAGAGACTAAGCCGAAGGGAAATGAATGAATGAATGTTCTGCTGGCAAAAGCATCCCCTACACCTGCATGAAGGTGAGCAAATTAACAGCTAATTTATCATTTTTGGATGAACTATCCCTTTAAATATTTTTTGAACGATGTTATGAGGAGTGTTTTTCAAACCAATAAGATTTGAATATGGGCAGGACTACCCAGATAATCAGTAAGGGCTAAATCCATTATGAGCATTAGCACTGGCAGAATCTCAGTTAAACTCAGTTATATGAAGTATTGCACAGTGTTTTCTAAAGTCAGTGGAGGGCATCTGCTCTGGTCCATTGAGACGAGAGTGGCGGTTTAGCATAAGTGTACTCTCAGTATCGCTTCAATAAACCCCATAAGCAGTGGTCTTAAAGAGACAGTTCACTCAAAACAAAAAAAATCTGTGATCATTTATTCAAACCTCTTAGAGTTTCTTTCTTCTGTCTGAAAAATATGGTAAAAACTGGTAACCACTGACTTCCGTATTTGTTTTTCTTACTGCAGAAGTTACTGGTTTTCAACATTCTTCAAACTATCTTTTTGTGTGTTCATCAGAAAAGGAAAATATTAAAGGTTTGGAACCACTTGAAGGTGTGTAAATAGTTAGTAAATACAATTTCTTGGGTGATTTATCTCTTAAAAGTCACAAACGAATCAAAAAATTAAATATAAACATTTATTAAAATAAATAATAGATTAAAAAATAAAGTTAATAGAATAAAAATATAGCATAGATTCTTTTATATAACTTCAATAAGCAGATCAGTTTATCCTCTTCTCTTGACAAAGCAAGCGTAGCAGTTCTGTTTACTCTGAACTGACATCAAACACTGCAGTAACAGCTGAGACTCCACCATACAGTCATTTATAGCTTATATAATGTTCCATCTGTGTTCTATACAACAACGCAAAGGAGCTTCAAATTGTGAGCTATTTTCTCTGTGTATTGTGAATAATACATTTAGATATCTGGAAACATTACTAAATATGAAACAATGGTAACATTTAATAATTATTTTATTTTTATATGCATGAATTCTAATTAAAAAAGGGAAAATACTCCTTTGACAATTACATTTCTAGACCATGTGCTACCGCAGCTTTGACTTTCTCACTCACTACGCAAATAGACCACGTTGACTTGACCTCGAATGGCTGACCTATAAATTGTGAGTCAGCAGTAAAACTACAGTTTCATGCCAGTTATTTCCATGCATATGGGATCAGTTGTAAATCTCTAAACTCTGAAGCAGTTATATTTCGTGGGCAGTTTGTTCTTGTTATTCCTGCAGATGAACAAACATATGAATATATTAAAAAGGGTGTTTGTGGATATTTATATTTTATTTTTTAACTATCATATATTTATCTTGTAGCTTGTGCAACATGTGATTATGCAATTTTAAGGAAGGAAAGAAGGCATTGATAACACAATGCATATTGCTGCCACCTGAGAATATATTAGGCTGAAGTATGCACTGCAATGAAACTAAAAGAATGACAAGACAATTCACCTGGTTATTAATTTTAAAGCACGTGTTAAAAGGTGTGAACTGTCGTAACAAATTCAGGTATATCTGCTTGACTGTATACACTTTTAAACGCCCTTTTATTCAAGTTGTTGATGTACTATCCTTCTTTACACCATAAAGTAAATAATGTGGAATGCATATGACATATTACACTTTTTTAAAAGCATGATATGTTTTGAAGCCTCATTTATAGTATAAAAATCATTATAAAATAGTTCAATATTAATAACATTTAAATATTTAAGACATTCTACTAAATGTTGTATGCCACATGTGCAGATTGAAACCACACCCATTGCTAAGCAAATGAATGTAACACCACACACACCTAACATAACACAACCACACCAAGGAATAACCTTGCAAAAGTAAATTAAGGTGTTTTTGGTAGTCTATGTTCTGTAAACAGCGTCTTAACTAAGGGTAATAGTATAAGCTCAAGTCAAATAAAGATAAAGAATATAAATATTGACTTTTGAGATGTTTATAATGAATGTCCACTTTAGCAATAAATAATTCACACCTTGATTTATACACTAATTGTAAAACAGCTTTTAGTCAGAGTATCTTACATAGTTTAGGATTTACAAACCTTAAAGTCTTAAAAGTCTTTAAAAAAAAACTACAGCTGAACCATACCAACCACAAATCAATATTGTTTTTGCTAGACTACAGTTTAGACGTGGTATTATGGTAAATCTGTGTTGATAATCAGTTTGCTGAAAGCCGTGGTTACTTACTACACTTTTACTATAATAAAACCAAGGAAATATTTGTATTGAAAGGGTCACATATAGCTGAAATCAGATGAAGAAGTAAAACAATTTAGTTACTTTAGCTTCCTAGCTTTCTCCTTGTATATGTTCAATTATTCAAATGTTATTTCCACACAATACAAATTGTAGCCTATACAGTACACTGTAAAATGCTGGGTTCCACGCAATTCTTTCATGTTGTCTTAAGACAAATCGATTACGATAACTCAATTGTTTTTACAAATTTAAGTTGATTGAACATAAAACTATTAAGTTATGCCTGAAAATTTCAACAATTTTGTTGATTTAGCTTTTTTTAAATACGTAGTTTGAAAAAGCAGCAAAAGTATATTTTCTGAGTGCATGTTCGATGACGTTTAAATAATAGCTTATTATTTAAATCATGTAAACAAGTAATATTTACAGATAAACAACCAGTGTGGTGATAAACGAGAAGTCAAATTAAATCGTTTGGCAGTCAAATCTGTAACTTTTCTAAGAATTGTTTCAAACCGAGCAAAAGACTACAACTCCCAGAGGAGTCAAAAAGACCAGCCTTCTTTTAGAATTGCAAAATCCTATTGGCTGAAAGCAGTTTGACTGACTTTACTCTAGCCAATCAGCTGTCTCCGGAATGGACGGAATGTGGGCCACTGACCGGCGTAATGCCAGCGCGAGAAAGTGCCACGACTCCACACAGACATCGACTGACTCCTCAAGCTGGGGATAAGATTTTTTTTTTGTTTTTTTGCTGGCGTGGTAAGGCAGTTGGATTCGAGATATTCTGCTCTATATCAACTCTTCCTGAAGTGATTCATCAAACGGAAATCTGCCGCGAGAAAAGGTGAGATTTAAAGCTTTTGTTTCGGCGTTATGCATTAAATGCTTAAAAGATTTTCAGTAGCAGTTAGCCCTAAACTTTGATCTCTCTCATTTGATTTCTCCTATCGTTAACTTACTCGTAACACAAGTGGGATGAAAACATCTTATTGTAGTTAGGAAGCGAATGGCATGACTATAATAAGTGGTTTCACATTTTGGTTGGGGTGATGCTCGGTTGTAGGCAGACAGTTAATATCAGCCTTTCCTTTGTGAGCTAGCGAAGAAAACTCTTCAATAAATAACACATTTCAGCTTCTGTAACAGCTCTAAAATCTGTCGATATTAGTCAAAAGCGGTTTATAAGCACATTTTAAAATGCATCTGTAGTTGTTAAAAAAAACATTAATTTCTTACCTATATACACTTATATTAATTGAACATTATAAATACTAATCAAAGGGCAGAATGAACAACAGGTATTGCTTTAATTATAATAAGTGTTTTGATTCACTTTAAGTTCAATAAGGTTGAGTCTATCCCTCAGTGTTTTTGCTCTTTAAATGTAGTCATTACAGATTAACCATGCTATATCATTCAACTTTTAAAAATACTTTAAATCTTTTATAACAACTGTAAATATGCAAGAGAGAACAGAAATCAACCTAAAAGAGGGCCCCATAATCTCCTGTTGGCCCATTTTGCTTTAAATGAATAGGTCTGTCTGTTATACTGTAAATTAATGTGTAAGGAAAGCACATAATGCAAGTAATCTTGCCTTATTTATAATAGCATTTTATTTGCATTAATATTAGAGTTTTTCATTAATTGGTAGCTGATCAATGGATTACACACACGCATGCACGCACGCACAGTTGGCGAATGAATGAATAATAGTTATACATTATATAAATCCTTAAACTAAATAAATTGAACTTTTTCTAGAGATAAAAACCATATGAAGCTGCTGACCAGCTTCACACCTTTCTCAGAATATGAGTGTAGGGCTGTGAAATTACGTGTCAGGTTATTCCAACAAAAGTAAACAGTCAAGGCCTATGCAAAATAGAGCAGTTTATGTGCAAATCTGTTTCCCCAGAAATCTAGCATACCTAGTACACGGGTTACAGGTGGATACTACAAATTTGTATTTTTATATATTGTGATTTGAAGGCTGCCTAGGCTGCTCTTGCTTTTGGGATGCTGAGAATTCACATCTTTTATTGTAATTTATTTGTGCTTTGGTGCACATTTGAAGTGTGAGATTGGTATGGCAAGAATCCCATAGAAGCGGCAGAGTACAGAACTTTACTTTGGCAGACAGCAGCACATGCTGGAATGGAAGTCTATGTTGCGTAACTCAGCCTTCTTTTACCAAATGCAGTGTTTGCAAATTGAATGGAAGTTTTTTCTTTAAAAGTTATAGTCAAATGTGAGGGTATCATGCTTGGTTGTCTTTTACTGGTTATGTCTGGAACAGAAAGCCATTGTTCAGTTTAAAGTCTGAGTTTTCTCTCTTGCCTCCAAGTCAACATTCATAAGCCAACATTAATGTCCTTAGTATGAATTTTAAAATATGTTGAAAATATATGATAAATATGTTTATTAAAGGAAATCAATGAAATTCTAATGTAAGCTCTCTCTCTATGTATAATGCCATAAATCATACCTCCTTTTTCTTTTTAATCAGAAAGGACACTAGCAGTCATGGACATCTATGATCCTCAGACCCTTGGAATTGTGGTGTTTGGTGGCTTCATGGTGTTCTCAGCCATTGGGATTGCTTTGGTCTCAACATTTTCTATGAAAGAGACGTCATATGAAGAGGCTTTAGCCAAGCAGCGCAAGGAGCAAGGGAAGACCCAATCCAGCCAAAAATCAGACAAGAAGAAAAAGGACAAGGTAGCTGAGAAGAAGAATCGTAGTAAGAAAAAGGAAGATAAACCTAATGGGAAACTCCTGGAGTCAGAGTCCACTACTGAGGTTTCAGAAGTACCAAATGAGGCTAGTCTTCCTGTTTCTTTAGCCCCAGAACAAGTTGCTGTGCCAGCACCTAAACAAGAGGCTTCAATTCAGAAGTCTGTCCAACCCACCTCTTCTCAGAAGACCACTTCACCTGCCCTGGCTCAGAAATCAACCCCAGCTGTCCAAGCTCAGAAGTCTGCTCCACCTGCCCCGGCCCAAAAGTCTGCTCCACCTGCCCCAGCCCAAAAGTCTGCTCCACCTGCCCCGGCCCAAAAGTCTGCTCCACCTGCCCCTGCCCAAAAGTCTGCTCCACCTGCTTCATCCCAAAAGTCTGCTCCAGCACCTTCATCCCAAAAGTCTGCTTCAGCACCTCCCACTCAGAAAACCTCTCCAGCGCCTCCAAACCAGAAATCCTCTTCAGCGCCTCCCACCCAAAAAACCTCTCCAAATCCTTCTGGCAAGAAATCTGCTTCTCCTCCTCCTGCCCAAAAACCTGCTTCATCTGCCCCAGCCTTAAAGTCAGTTCCAACTGCCCCTGCCCAGAAGTCCACTACAGTTGCTCCATCCCAAAAGTCTGCTTCAGATGCTCCAGCCCAGAAAGCCACTCCTCCTGCTCCAGCCCAGAAAGCTGCTCCACCTGCCCAAGCTCAGAAAACCACTTCATCTTCCTCATCCCAAAAATCTGCTCCACCTGCTCCAGCCCAAAAATCTGCTCAGCCGGCCCCTACAGAAAAATCTGCCAAAGCCCAAAAAGCTGCTCCAACTGCCCCAGCTCAGAAATCATCTCCACCTGCCCCATCTCAAAAACCTGCTTCAAATCCTCAGCCCCAAAAAGGCACTCCACTCGCCGCATCCCAGAAATCAGAAACACCCACAGAAAAATCTGCCAAAGCACAAAAAGTTGTTCCACCTGCCCCTGCTCAAAAATCCTCTCCACCCGACAGAAAACCCAGCCCATCTGCCCCGGCTCCTTCACAAAAGCCTACTTCAAGTACTACCCCTGCTCCACCCTGTCCTACCGTTGAAGATGCCCCACCTGCTCCATCTCCTAAGGGTAAGAGAAAGAAGAAAAGCAAACCAGAGTCTGCTTCTGCTGAGGTTCAGCCCAAATCAGTTGCTCCATTGGAGGTGGTGACTAAAAAAGTTCCCGTCATGGCGGTGCCTCCAGTGGGCACTCAGAAAGCTGCAGCAGTGACTGTTGTGCCAGTAAAGGCAGAAGAGCCTAAACAGGATGTTCCACCCAAGAAGAAATCAGGATCCAAGAAGAAGGTAGAGCCAGGTATGCAGTTATCTTCAAGAAAATGCACACATTAGGTGGTCAGATAATTACTAGACTAGTGTTTGACACTGCCCTCTCCTGGTTTTTGTAAAAAAATTCTATTTAGATTTTCAGACATTTTTCTTAATTGAAATAATAATTTGCAGTAGTAGTCAGTATGAGGCAACAAGACATCATCAGTCTTCAGGAGTCTTGTTCTTTCTATTAGTTCTTTTCATTTAGCTTTTAATTTTATTACTTCAAAACATAAACGTGTTGAGTTGGGGAGGTGTAAAAGGAATTATTCTCCTAAAAATGAAAATGTACTTTAAGTGATACAGAATTTTTCTGAGTGTCTTAATTCTGTTGAACATTAAAGAAGATATATTTTTTTAAAAAGATGAAAACCTGTAATCGTTGACTTCCATAGTAGGAAAAACAAATACTATGGAAATTGATTGTTACAGGTTTTAAGCTGTCTCCAAAATATCTTCTTTATTGTTTAACAGAATAAAGACACTGAAAAAAACATTCTGTATCACTTGAGGAAGAAACGGAAACTGAAAAAAGAAAAACAAATGAGTTTGAACCAAGTAAAGAGTGAGTAAATTATAGAATTTCCAGTTTTGGGTGAACTATCCCTTTAATAATGAAAGACCTCATGTTGTGTATTTTTAGGGGCTCTGCGTTGCAGCACAGCACACTTTAATGATTTAACCTAGTGGCCTTATTAGATTTGTCTGATCTTCATTCTCATTTTCAGAAGAAGGCAGTGTAGTAGTGTAGCAGATGCTAAATTAAGCATGGAAAATGAAGTAAACCAGTCCAAATAATTCTGCAGAACCTAGGTATGTCTTAAAGGAAGTTTGCCTCAGTATGAAAAACAGGATACTGATTCTGATTGGTTTTCCAGACCCATAAATACACAGATTACTGTTTTGGCTGGACCACACAGATGACATCTACGTGTAATAAACTTTCAAATTGAGTCTGGAAAACTTGAACAAATGGTGTATGTGAAGTGGCTGACTTCTGAGTTTATATGAGTGTCACTTCCTGATGTCATTCATCTAGTTCAGAGTACCGTCTGGATTGTCTCTGCTGACAAATAGCGCTGATGTGCTCTATTTCCTTTGTGGGCGGGGTGTTGAAAAAGCACTACTCCTTATTTGCTGATGTTGGCTCTGATTGGCTGCCGAGAGCTTAGAGTGGGCTTGTGTCTGAAGTGCTACTCACTGGGGAAGGGAGGCAGTGAGCTGCATTTTTCTGCTCTTATGCTGGATTTCATGCACAGTTGTTCTAGCTCACAGGCATATGTGATGGTTTGAGTTTCATAATAATGATTTAATTAAGAATATGGTTCATAGTCTAAATGAATCTCTTGATTTTTGTGCATAATATTGCTCTTTAGTTGCTCACTTTTGTGTTTCTCTTTCATGCGCACTTCTTTGCACAGTGAGCGATGTGCAAAAATGCTAATTTGTACTTTGAGTTAATAAATAATATGTTTAGGAAATTAAAATGATTATTTCTTAAAAAAAACAATAAAAAGACAAAATAAAAACTAAGATATGTTGCTAAAAAGTTAAAATGCAAAGAACAAAAATTGCAAATACTATACTACTATATTAACGATACTAAAATATCATTTTAGTACTTCACTTTTCTCATCATCTCAGTCAGTAAATTTTCCCCCTCACTTGTAATGAGGTATTATTGTTTGCATTAGAGAATGCAGAGTGTTTGTGACGGCACCCAGGTGGGTTTCTAACTTTCTATACACCCAAATTCCACTTTATGAGGCACAGCCCTCTTGGCCCTGTTCAAACAATACTTTTGCTTCGGCTGCTCCATTAGTGTGGCACACAAAGGCCTTTAGTGACTGGACAATAGGAGTTTATTGCCAGTCCTGGGTGCCGTCTCACCCTGGTGCCACACTGCACACATGCCATGCTGGCCCTGTCTAAATAACACAGGGAGTTAATAAAAAGAACATGATAGTACATGCACAAAGCACTGGATAAGACTCTAGTTAGCTGTATTGTACACAGAAGATGCACTTCTTTTGGGATTTCAGCTTTATTTTCACTACTGTGCTGATCTGAACTTGAGGGAACATGTTTGATTGGATGCTGAGGTGTAGATTGGGTTTAAGGGTTGTTTAGGAGTGCTATAAAATGAATTGGAGAACTTCCTCGTAAACACAAGGAGTTTAGTGGGCACCCTGCTGCAAACAAAAACCAAAGCACTTCATCAGCTTTCTGATTTGGTGCCCATCAAACATTTTAATGTATAACCTAAATCTATGATCTTTTCTGTTTCTGTTTGTCTCCAGCAGTGGCTGCAGACACCGCAGACAGTCCACTGTACCTGCCCTATAAGGCCCTGCTTTCCACGGTGAGGAGTATGGTGTTCAGTGAAGGAGAAGCTCAGCAGCTTATTCAGATTCTGTCTGATAAGGCTGGTATTATTCAAGACACTTGGCAAAAGGTATGGCCATAAATGGTTTTATATTTTTAAATGAGTTTTATTAATACACTAGGGCTGTAGGATTTCCTTGTGGAAAACAAATTGAATCATAGTGTGTGAATAACTCGGTAGGTCATTAGATCTTATAAACGCCATACAGTCTAGTGTCTGTGAAAAGCCATAAATATCACTAATATATATGTTTGCATGTTTTGTGTGTGTGTGTGTGTGTGTGTGTGTGAATAAATAGTATGGTTTTGTTTACTCTTTGTACCTAGATGCGTCTTGAGAATTCACAAGCATTTTAAAGGATTATTTGAGGAAGACTATCATTTATATAATGAAATTTATTCTTTACAGCCTATTAACACATAGATATGGTATAACTTGAAAATGTTATGAAAGAAATATGGGCATTTTAATAATGTACAGACTACAGCTGCACAATATTGGAAAAAATCAGATATTGGGATATTTAATTTTTCTGCAATAAATATTACTATATGAATACAGTTTCAGAAGGTGGTTTAAATATCTCTATTTGACTGTTTTCTGGGGAATCTTACAGTATTCGGGTACAGAAATTGAATAATCACAATGCAAGAAAAGCTTTTCCTACTTTGTTTTGTCTTGTTTCTAGTCCAAATATAAAAAAAAAATAAAAAAATTTAAACCAAGTAAAAATATTGTTTAATTTTCACCGTCAGAAGAAATAAGTGAAAATAAAGTTGTTTTTTTTTGCTTGTTTTATGGAAATTATAATTTTGTTAATTAAATTAAATATTTTTGCCAGTAAGGTAAGTGAAATAATCTTGTTTTCGCTTTAATGTAGATATTTGGTCTAGAAACAAGACAAGAATTCTAAGTAAGAAATGTTTTTTTGCATAAATCATATAAATTCCATATAAATACAGTGATTAAATACAATTCTGTAGCTCCTGGTCAACTATAATTCAGGCAGGACATTGCATATCTTTGTGATGTGACTATTGCGTGTGCACACATTGCGATATCGATGCTGAAATTATATATTGTGCAGCCCTAGTACAGACCCATGTGCTTCTAAATGTAGTAATAATATTATGTTATTTTTTATGTTGCTCATGTTTTGTTTTTAACAGCAATAAAATGGAATTTGAGGAAAAAATAAAGTTTCCAAAAAATCTAAATGCCTACATTGTAAAATTGTATAAATCTAATTTTATATTAAATCATATACTTTTAATCATTGCAAAATTTCGAATTTGAAATGAAATCAACAACAGTATAAATGTATAAATCAAGAAAAAAATACTGTGTGATTCATTGTCTTCTTACATCCATCACCTTATTTAAACTAAAACTGAAAATTTGTCTAAGCAGTTTTGTGCATGTTTATAGGCCACACAGAAGGGTGATCCGGTAGTTTTGCTGAAGAAACAGCTGGAGGAACGAGACAAGCAGCTGGCAGCTGAGCAGGAGGATGCAGCAGCTGCTAAAGGACGACTAAGGGATTTGACTAAAGTAAGCCCTGAAACACTTATACCAGTCGAAAATAATTGTGTGTAAATTAGGAAAAGTTCTATATGTGCTCATGCATCAAGAATTAGAATTAATAGAAAAAATTACTTTTTTAAAATTGCTATCTCTTCTTATCAGTTTAATGGCCTCGCTGAATAGAAATATGCGTTTCTATTCTTTTTAAAGCCACACTAATCCAAGACTTTTGAATGGTACTAATGTGCAATTGTTTACCACTTCAAATGTAAAAATGTTATCAAATTCGTTTGTTTGTGGTTTTTAATTGTATATTTATTAATGAAATGTTTGTGCCATAAAAATAGTCTTCTTTGCTGACATGGCATTAAATAAAAATATATGATATGATTTATGAGCACTTCAGATGCATCCGTAGTATTGTAGTAGCATGTTTTCACTCCAAATAGTGACCTGTGTTTGTTTTATGTGTACAGGAGCTGTCTGTGGAGAAGTCTAAGGTGGCGTCTATAGAGACCAGGCTGAGCTCTCAGTTGAGCAAGCGAGAGCAGGACATCATCGCACTGCAAGCACGCATGCAAGCCAGTTACCAAGACCACCTAGCCGAGTCTCAGCAGCTTAATGCTAAAGTGAGAACTTTATTCTCTGCTTTTACACCTGCATCAATATTTATTACACACAATCATGACATCTGGCTAAATATTTATTTAATATGATTAAATATATATTTTTAAATTTTTATCGTGTATTAGTGCTAATATCGTGTTTAATTTATGTATTCATTTGTTTGTTTATTTTTAATTGTATTTTTATTATTGAAATGTTCTTGCCATGAAAATAGAATTGGTTGCTGACATGGCATTAAATAAACACATTAACATTATTTAGTATGACAGTAGTTCAATCTCTAACAATCTCTAATCATCAATTTATTTTATTTTTAAATATGTATTTATTTATAATGTATTGTTTAAATATGTATATTAGTTTCTATAGGTTTTCTTATTAATGTTAGATTTAAAGTGCATGTATTAAGTTTAACAAGATTAGATGCTTTTAATTAATCACATTAGTGAGCTTTGGCAGCTCTGATATTGACATGACTTCACTAATCCCCGTCTTTTGCTTCTCAGGTCTTGGCTCTACAGGACCAGCTGGAGAAAGGCCCTAATGCTCAGCTGGCCCGACTGCAGCAGGAGAACTCCATTCTCAGAGATGCACTTAACCAAGCTACCAGTCAGACGGAGAGCAAGTATGAACCTTTAGTTCCAAATACGTTTACTCATTTAGCAAGATGCTTTTTATTTTAAAGAGTTTTATTTGCAAATGAGGATAAAAGAAGCACTTTAAATCACCAGAGAACAGGAATATATAGATGCCTTAATAGGTCTAAGTTAGTTTAGCTGATTAGTTAAAAGAATACAATCTTGTTAAATTGAATACATGCACCTAATTTAAGTTTTTAAATCTAACAATGAGACAGTGATCGCCTTTGAAGCTATCTATGAATACCTGCATAAATGCATACATGTATATGGATAAATACACACATGCATACATGCACATAGAGAGGAAAGAGTCTCTTCTACAGGCGGCTTGTAAAGCCCACTCACCAGTGTGAAGACAAACAGAACTGGACAATAATTAGTTTGGTTTGCTTAATTTGTCTGTTTCACAATAGTGACAGGCATTATTTTGTATCAAAGATCATGCCTGTTCAGAACTTTTGACAAAAGAGTTTGCAACAAACTTCCTTGCATGACGCATCAAATATAGGAACCAGTAGCCACAAAATTGTGTTGGTGTAATGCTGTGAATGGCAAAAAAAACTTTGCTCACATTTGTTAAAGTCTTGCCTACTATTAAGCTGATACTTTTTTCTCATTTGTAAAACTTTTTATTCTTTCTGTTGTGGATGATTCACCAAAATACATTACATATATCTTACAATACAATATATATATATATATATATATCTTAAAGCAGGGATGTCAAACTCAATTCCCTGTCTTAAAGGCAATGATGTATGTGTACATCTTTTATTTTTTATATTTATCTCATTGTATCTGCTTTATTTTTGTCTGTGAATATTTAATTTAAAATGTAAAACGTTTGTCACACCTTTACATCCTTTCCTTCAGCCACTGGTACACTTCTAATACATAACATCCATTTTTCATGCTATCAGTGGAGTCTTTTTTATGGCAGAATTCTAAAGCAAGATACTTCTTAAATACCAAATGGTAAAGTTTGCTTCAGCCCTACACAGTACTTTTACCCCATCCATTTAATCATATATTTTTTTTAATCCATCAGACAAAATGCTGAATTGGCCAAACTGCGTCAGGACTGCGTTCGACTGAATAAGGAACTGGCGGAGAAGAACGATGCCTTGCAGGCTGATGAGCAGCTAAGGAAAAATCTAGAAACCAAAGCCGCCAGCACTGAAAAACAGCTAAACCAGATCCAGGTCAGATGCACTCCTTGCTAAAACCGTTCACTGCACCGCATATGCCATTTCTTAGTGTTTAGTTTGTCAATTTGTAATTAGTTTTGTACCAAAGAGCTAAAGCGACACCTCCTACGAAAGAGCTCAAAATGACACTCTAAGTATTATAAAATATCTCCCAGCACGAGCACAAGCCTCATTAGTGCTTTCTGCTACCTCTCGCTGGGCTGTTTAGCCTTGCACGTCTGCAGGTAGGCGAGCTTAGATTCTTCAATCTGCGTGTGCATTAAAGAAGCTTGATTAGGCTTGCTGGTAAAGCTCAGGCTTTGACCCCCCAGTGCTGGTGCCTCTGCTAATGGGATTGTTCCCATGCTGGCAGAACATTTGATTGCCAGTTTGATCGCTCAGCAGTGCGCTGTGGGTTGGAACATGGCCCGCACTACAGGGAAGCGCTTCTTCCAGCGATCTGGAATGTGAGCCTGCCTGAGCAGTGCAGTTTCAGACAGAAGCATCTGATTATCTGTACTGGAAGGAGTGATAACAACGATTTAGCTTCGAGAACAAACTGCGTCTCTTTGCTAATCCGTTGCTACAAACCAAAAGGCCACAGAATAAATAGCAGCCTTGTGTTAAAGTGTGTCCTGAGCCCATTTTGAGCATCTAGACGGTGTACTGGATTAGGAGAGACATGGGTAATGTCTGGAGAATGTGAGTCAGTCATCTTAATCATTAGTGTGGAGCAAGCAATAGGGAAACTCTCCTTTTGTGTAAGGTCGTGATGTAATTCTGAGTAATGAAACAGAATTAGTGTTCACATGTTATATTTGAAGGGATGCTGGTGAGAAATTAGTGTTTAACATTAACCTAACATTAATTTTAATATAGTGTTCATTTAATAAAGAGTGGCTTTCAGTGGAAAAAATAGTTTAAATAGGTTCTCATTCGTTTTTTTGAATAATTTTATTTGTCAATTTAAGAATATCATTTTTTCATAATATTAATGGTGGTGATTATTATTATTATTATTTTTATTTATTTATTCATTTTTATTATTATTTTATTATTCTTGTTGTTGTTGTTAAAGGGGTGGTCCACTACAATATCATATTTTAAACTTTAGTTGATATGTAATGTAGCTCTGTGAACATCTCTGAATGTAATCCGCTCAAAGTTCAATGCAAAGGAAGACATTGGCTTTTACAGAGTTAGCTTAGTAAAGCCTACAGCAAACGAAGTTTGGGGTCCACAAAAAATACATCCGGGCTAGTGAGATCACAAACACTTTAGGTTACGTGGATTCACCATGCGCATACACCCCGTGCAGCAAAGGGGCGTGGCCAGAGGCACTGTAACGTTTAGCAGAGTAAGCTAAAAAGTCCAAATGCTGCTATTTCCACAGAGCTTGTTCTGTTTCTGTATTTGGGCTTCCAAAAGACAATACACAAAGAGAGAAGTGCTTAGTATTTAAGTTTAATTATGTTCCAGAGAATTATAAAAAATATATAGCTAGCATTTGACGAAGGACAGCTTCCAGAATCTCTCCCAGCAGCGCGTGCTATTAGAGCGTGTTGCTTTTTCTGGTGACTGAAGCCAATCCGCGAATCACAGCACATTATGTTAGCTGACCAATCAGAGCCACTTGAGGGCTGGCTTTTCAGAGGAACTAGGAAATATGGCAGTCATTTTTATGTTAGCTGAGTAGCAGTATATAATAAAAAGTATGGTATATGAATAAATAACTTGATTTTGGATTTATTTTTTTTTTTCTCAAGTGAAGCATGAGCACACATTGCTTTGCATTTTAAAAACACAACCAAGCCTTAAAAATACACTCTGGACCACCTCTTTAAATTGTACATTGTAAATTTAGATATGTAATATTGTAACTAAATCATAAGCAGAATCAACAAATATTCAACGAAGTCTAATTTCTTTTGGCTCAAATAAAATATTTTTTTTTGTAATTTTAGGGTCAATATTAATAGCCCCCTTCATTTTTTTTCAGTTGTCTACAGAACAAACTACTGTTGTCTAATTAACCAAACTTGCCTAGTTAACCTAATTAACCTAGTTAAGCCTTAGGTTGCACTTTAAGCCGAATGCTAGTATCTTTCAAAATAGCTAATGAAGTATCATGGCAGAGACAAAAGATATTATTTATTAAGTTATTGCGTTTAAAAATGTGTTGAAATATTTTCTGTTAAACATCACTTAGTGAATATTTGGAAAAAAGTTCACAGGAATGCTAATAATTTTGTTTTCGACTTTGTTTGATTGTGTATTATGATCAAACCTGCTTTCTTCATAAAGACATGGGTGGTACTGCGTGACCAAACCTGACCTGTATTTTCTGTGTTCTCATGTTTTGTCCCCTGCAGGCGAACAGGGCGAACGCTGAACAAGCTCTGCAGAAGCGTCTGGAGGAAGTGAGTGAGGAGCTCAGACAGACCCAGAGCAGCAGAAACAACCTTCAGGCACAACTTGAACAAGCTCAGAAAGACGCTGCTGCTCTTGCAGGTCAGCACCCACTTTGTGTTTCAGAATATAAACAGCTTGTAGAACAACAAGATACATCCAGATTGTTTTGAAAATCTTTTAGAAAAGTGATGTAATAGTTAAATCTGAGCTTCAAGTCCTGCAAGGTATTATTTCTTGCAGTATCACCAATGTGTCCTTGTACGCAACACTGGTGTACTGCAGCTTTAGGCAGACGCATTATGAATTAGTAATTTGAAGTAAGTGTTTTGTTCCACACTGCATTGCTTTAGAGGCTAAAGCTCGTGTGGCCAGTGTGGAGGTGGAAATGAAAGAGCGGACTGGACATTTGGAGAGTCTGCAAAGCCAGCTGAAACAGACGCAGACAGAGAGAGAGCAGCAGCTGAAAGAACAAAATGACAAATCAGAGGTATCTTTTCAGATCTCTCTCAATGTATAATAATTGGTTGCGTGTCGATAGATATAATCATTTAAAAATCCTAGTGGTTTGCCCGAGAATTTGCATTACCTCAATTTGCATTATACCAAATGACAAGCCTAGTCTGAATGGTGAAGCTACTACTTTAGCCTTAATTGCAGGATATTTATTGCCAGTCTAAATCAAATAATAATTTTATTTATCTATTTTATGTACACTCACCGGCCACTTTATTAGGTACACTTTTTTTAACTGCTCGTTTATACAAATTTCTAATCAGCCAATAATATGGCAGCAGCTCAATGCATTTAGACATGGTCAAGATGATCCGCTGCAGTTCAAAGCAAACATCAGAATAGGGAAGAAAGGTGATTTAAGTGACTTTGAACGTGGCATGGTTGTTGGTGCCAGACGGGCTGGTCTGAGTATTTCAGAAACTGCTCATCTACTGGGATTTTCACGCACAACCATCTCTATGGTTTACAGAGAATGATCAGAAAAATAGAAAATAGTTTTGTGGGCAAAAATGCCTTGTTGATGCCAGAGGTCAGAGGAGAATGGCCAGACTGGTTCCAGCTGATAGAAAGGCAACAGTAACTCAAATAACCACTCGTTACAACCGAGGTATGCAGAGGAGCATCTCTGAATGCACAATATGCCAAACCTTGAGGTGGATGGGCTACAGCAGCTGAAGACCACATCGGGTGTCACTCCTGTCAGCTAAGAACAGGAAACTGAGGCTACAATTCACACAGGCTTACCAAAATTGGACAATAGAAGATTGGAAAAACGTTGCCTGGTCTGATGCAGCAACTGCGTGATGCCATCATGTCAATAGAGACCAAACTCTCTGAGGAATATTTCCAGTACCTTGTTGAATCTATGCCACGAAGGATTAAGGCTGTTCTGACGGCAAAAGGGGTTCAACCCGGTACTTGTGGGGTGTACCTAATAAAGTGGCCATGAGTGAATAATTATTAGCCCTTCTGTGAAATTTAATTCATTTTCAAATATTTTATAAGTGATGTTTAACAGAGCAAGGACATTTGTATGTCACAGTATGTCCTATAATGTTTTCATTTAAAATAACTTTAATGGTCAATATTAATACCACCCTAAAGAAATACATTTTTTGATTGGCTCCAGAACAATTACAGAACGCAATGTCAAATGACTTAATTACTTACAACACACACCTTGGTTTTGTACCGTAGTTTACTAAAACTGTTAATAGGTGAAATTATCAAATGTGTAAGAGCAATTAACTCATTTACATTGGTCATTGTTACAGACTGTGACAGCTGAACTGGAGCAGGCAAAGAAGAGGTAAACATGACTGTTAATGTGTTTATTTAAAAATGAGTGTTTTTGTTATTATTTCCAATTACAAAAATCTAAATATCCTTGAGAAGTATTGTTAATTAAGACACAAAATAGCATAAGATAGGACTTAATTAATTAATTTTTTTATTTTATTTATTAATTTAATTACAAATTTTTATTTAATAATTTTCTTTTTTTTTGCATAAATGTCATAAAATTGTAGTATGATTTATAATTAAATTAGATTAAAAAAGTATGATTTCATCTCTGCTTTACACTTGTTTGTTGAACATTAATTCACCTAGAGTGTTTAATTTCTAGCCTGAAGGAGAAGGAAAGTGCAGTTTCAACACTTGAGGAAGAGCTGACTCAACTCAAAAACACCATCTCCAATCAGGTGAATCAGGTACTGCTTTTTTTGAAAGTTTTTGACATTTTCAACTCATTTTAGTAAGTCATTGGTAAATTTGACTAAGTGTATGTACTTTTTTTTTTATTTATTTATTTTTTTATTTAACAAATCTTTTTCCATTGTTCATTGTTAGGTGGATAGCACAACAGACGTGCAGCATTTACAGCAAAGGTACAATGTTTTCTGTAGCTTCTCTAATACACTTCAGTATCTTAGTTGATTTTTATGGTTTTAATAAGTTTATTTTGTCTTTTGTTTTGAATATAAGCATAAAAGAAAAGGATACCCAAATAGCAGCACTTCAGGGAGAACTACAACAGGCTAAAGAGAAAAGTTCAGACCTAAACAGAGTAAGTTTATCATAAGAGATTTCTAAACCTTGAACAATAATTTAAATGCTGAACTAACTGTTCATGTAATTCTTTTGAAATTATCCATAGCTTGAAAACCCAGAAATGCTGGAACAACTACAAAACAGGTACGCGTCATTTGTAATCCAAATAAGATTTCACTTTTATAATCTGTTATTAAGATGTTTCATGTTTCTGTAGTTTGAAAGAAAAGGAGTCTCGTGAGGAGTTGTTTGAAGAACAGATGAGGCAATGTAAAGAACAGTACAACACTAAAGTAAGTGAGGTTTTCCTGTTATTATATGTTTGACCTTCAAAGATGAAGTGTATATTTATGGTAAAAATAGCTTTGAACTGTGTCCAATAACACACTCTTCATTTACAGCTGGCAGACAGCACAGCCCAACTAGATTCACTACATAAAAGGTACATATTCAGTCCCACTGAAGGCCACTGCATGTTTATGTGCCTCCCCAGCCACCCACGTTCGCATCATCCTTTGATTAAATGCCTTCCTACACGTTCGAGTTTTTTTTCATCGTGTTTTTCAGCATATCTGAAAAAGAGAGCTTGATGACATCACTACAGCAGGAAGTACAGCAGCTCAAGGAACTAAACCAGTCACAAAGCAAGAGTTATGTAAGTAGCTAGGACAATTGTGGACGTGCATGTCATTATCTTGCAGCATGTACACAATGATTCATAAAAATATGCGCAGGCACACATTATCACATCTTGTCGACAGGGTTTATGGCCTTACTGCGTAAAGGAGATTGTCACAGTGCTCCTACATTTCCATTTCAGGAGTGTTGACGTTAAAAGCACTATACACAGGTCTTTCTGTGTGTAAAATGTAACCGGTATTACTGGTATCGAATATAGTGACCTCAATAAAGGAAGTTTTGAGCGTCATCATGTTACTCAGCAGTTTTTACATTTCATTTGTTACATTTTATTTTGCTTAGAATTGTACTTAGAGATTCAGAATATGCATTTTTGTTGAATTTAAGTGCTTGAATTAGAATTTTTGTTTAAGCTGCTGTGGTGTTAATGTATTGCGTTCGGTTATTAATAAGCTTATAATTGTATTACAGGAGAGTTTGGAGGATATGCTGAAGTCTTTCCAGGGCGAAACTAAAGAAGTTCTTCACTCTCTTTTCCCACACATCAACATAGAGACAGCAAAGGTATTTAGGGTTTCCGTCGTCTCGTAGTTTCATTTCCCAGTTTTGTTTTTCGGATCCACATGTAATATTGGCTTGTTTTGGAAACATGCATACACATGACCTCAGTCTCTCTGTATGTGCATCACTGTTCAAAAGTCTGGAGGCTGTAAATACTTCCATTTCCAAATGATCTTTTGGAAATCATTGTAATATGATGATTTTTAATAATAAAATCACTTTATTTTTACAAAATTCTTTAATAAATACAATTTTTTTTTAAAACAAAGCTATATATTTTTTGTTCTAAACTATGTTTTAAATGTATACATTTACTATATTTGATCATATTAACATATTGTTACTTGCTTTTTTTTTTTCACACGAAAAGTTTCACACTTCTTTGATGCCTCAAACTTTCGAATAGTAGTGCACTTAGTCTTGTCATAAACAGTTAGTGGAATTATTGTTAAATCAATGTACAAAACCACTCCAGCTCTTCTATTTACATTAGGGCAGCACGATATTGGAAAAATCTAATATTGCAATATTTTGTTATATTGCGATATGAATACAATTTCACCAGATGATCCGAATAGCTCTATTTGAAAAGATTTCATTAATTTAGATCAACTGGAGTGATCCGTCTTTCTACGCCGTGCATCTGCATTAAATATAATAAATTACAAACATATATAAATACGATGGAGTAAAAATAAGTTAAATTAAACAGTGGCTTATGGTTCTCTAGGGAATCGGACAGTATTCAAATGTAGAAATTGAACAATCAAATGTAAAATAATAGAATAATGATGTTTAATAACTATCTTTAATAAATATTCTTATCCTGTGATGTGACTATTGTGGATACATTGTGATATCGATGCTCACACGCACTGAATGTGAGCTAATTCTTTTCCTTCAGACCAAATGGCTGCAGGACTTCGCTGTAAAAGCACAAGAGCTTTTAAATCAGAAGCAACAAAGCCAAGAATCTCAGCAAAGCACAGAGATAGTGGTAAGCATGCTGCAGTTTCTAACCAAATGCTGTTTCTAACTTAAAGTGCTTATTTGCAGCCCCCTAGTGGGGATATAAGAAATATTTTTCATGAAAACACCTGAAACAAAACACCATAAAACTCAGTGCTCAACCATTTGTATTGAAGTTTCTTCTTTATAAAATGTATACTGTATTAAACAATATATATTGAAAATGAAAACAGATGAACGTTAGGATCCAGGTTGTGACTTTTGAGCACTGTATGTATGTATGTATGTATGTATGTATGTATGTATGTATGTATGTATGTATGTATGTATGTATGTATGTATGTATGTATGTATGTATGTATGTATGTATGTATGTATGTATGTTTGTATGTTTGTTTGTTTGTTATGACAGTGTTTCCTTGCTTTATAGGAGATAATGGGTAAACTACAGGCAGCCCAGGAGAGTCAGTGCACATTACAGTCTGAGTGTGAACAGTACAGGACCGTTCTGGCGGAAACGGTAAGATTCTGCACCAGAGAATCTGTTTCAGCAAAGCCTGAATGCCAATGGGCCTGATGTTTTTCCTGTTGTTTAATAGGAGGGGATGCTGAAAACACTTCAGAAGAGTGTAGAGGAGGAGGAGAGTGTGTGGAGGACAAAGATTTCAGAGTCTGAGGAGAAACTGAGAATGGTGAGGTTTGACATGCATAATTCTGCAGACGTAGTGTAAATACAAAAGAAATACTGAATGAATATTCCTTAAAAGTTTCCACAAACATGGAAGTATCACTGTTTGTGGGTAATTTGAAAGTTTATTCCACTGTCAAGTGATAACAGTTTCAAATGATCATTTTGTTTTCGTAGGCACTCAAAAAGGTGCAAGAATTAGAAGAGACAGCAGAGAGCTTGAGAACAGAGAGCCAAGGCAACCAACAGGTATACAGTTCTGTGTGTGTGCGCTGTATACATAAACCAACTGCATCCTGAAAGTATCCTATCAATATTTGTACTTGTCATACATATAGGAACTTATCAGACAATCTAAATAAAGGAGTGTATTTGAACACTTCTCCTTAGTGATCTCCAAGACAATGAAGCATTAATGAGCTATTACACATGCAGTATTAGGACTCTAATGCTTTGATGTAGTACTGGTATAGCAAAGTTCCTAATTATCTTTTTAAGAGACCTTCAGTTTGGGCACAAAGTGCAGGAATAAGCCATTTAAATGTAAAATATGGTTATTAAATTATAATTGCAGAGCTACAGGTTTGCTGGCTCGTTAATAAAAACACATTTATACCAAGCGATTGCTTATCTTAGGGCCAAACAAGGTCTGCGGACATTAATTGCTATTTCTGCGCAGAATTTTACAAAGTTCTGTGTATTTGTGGGAGTAAAATTAACTAAACTTGTAATCTGAAATATAGAACAATAACAGATGTCCCATATAATATCTCTACTAAAAGACAGAAAATATTACTTTGGAAAATGTATTGTATATAAATCATACATACAAACATTTGAATATTAGTTAACTAAATAATTGAAATTAATATAAAAACTGAACAATAAATATTTACACATTTAGAAAAGTAAATAAATAGACTCAACAATAGGCTAAAAATCTAAGGATTTCAGCGCATGCAGATTCTGTGTGTGTGCCTATATAATGTAGTGTTGATGAATTACTGCAATGTTTGTTTTGTTTTTTTTTTTCATTATATGTTGTAGATCAGGGGTGTCAAACTCTGCTCTGCACAATTTAGTTCCAAACCTGCTTCAATACACTAACTTGAGAGTTTAAAACAAGTCTGATGGACTCAATTAGTTTGATCAGGTGTGTTTAATAATGGTTAAAGCTAAACTGTGCAGAGCTGTGGCCCTCCAGGAACTGAGTTTGACTCCTGTGTTGTAGATTGGTTTTAACAGTGAATATTATCTCCCTCGTCTGTTTGAGTGAGAAGTTGGAAGTAGGAAAGCATAAAAATTAGAATCGCAGTGTAATTTGGAATGGTTTATAATCAAACGTACAGCATAATGCATTACATTTATTTCCCCTCCCAGTCAATCGTGTTATTTTTATCACAGAGTAGATTTTTAGTAGTAGTTTTTTGGTATTTAGTTCAATGTGAACTCTTTTAGCTTTTCTCCATTTTAAGACTAGGAAACATTTTAACCACAGTTTATATAGGTATATAAGTTAAATCTGTATAATGTGTATGTTTTTGTATTTCATTGTGCAGTTCTTAAAGATCTTTTAAAAGGCTTAAATTTGATTTTTAAAAACCCTGAAGATTCTCTACAACCATAGATGTAAAAAAACAAGCATTTTAGTTCATGTACAGTTGAGGTCAGAATTATTAGCCCCCCCCCTGTATATTTTCCCCCAATTTCTGTATAACGGAGTAATGATTTTTTTTCAACACATTTAGTTCAACAATAGTTTTAATAACTAATTTCTAAAAACTGATTTATTTTATCCATAATGACAGTACATAATATTTTACTAGATATTTTTCAAGAAACTAGTTTTCAGCTTAAAGTGACATTTAAAGGCTTAACTGGGTTAATTAGGTTAACTAGGCAAGTTGGAGTAATTAGGCAAATTATTGTATAACAACGGTTTGTTCTGTAAACGATCTAAAAAATATTGCTTAAGGGGGCTAATAATATTGACCTTAAATGCTTTTTTAAAAATTTTACTGCTTTTATTCTAGATGAAATGAAACAAATCAAACTTACTTCAGAAGAAAAAAATTATATTGGAAATACTTTGGAAAAATCTTTTAAACATTTGGAAAATATTTTTAAAAATATAAAAAAAATTTACAGGAGGGCTAATAATTTAGACTTTAACTGTCGTTGTATATACAGTAGAGTAGTGTGTGTATATAAAGAAATGCATTTTCAACAGCACTTAATATTCGTCTTTGAATCTATACGCGTATCTAATCATTTTCTCCTGTGCACAGCTGCAGGAGCAAGTGAAGCTGCTGGAGGCTCAGTTGGAGGAACAGCTGCAGTCGGCTTCCACCGACAGTCAGAGTCAATCTGAAGAGATGGCACACGTGAGTGCACACTCCTATTATCTAAAGCACAATATGACATACAAAGGCTGAACAATTATCCCAGTCAAAGTCATAAAGCACGTTATACTGTAAATTGTGCTGTGTGTCGACAGACATGCATTGTGAATAGGTCACTCTTTCTCTTCTGACATTTTTCCTTTCTGTCATTTGTTTTCAGTTGAAGCAGGTTTTAGCTGAATCAGAAAGCCAGTTGAATTCGGCCCGGAAGGAGGCACAGACACAGAGGGAGGAACTTTTACAGGTTAGTTGGTTTCACTCAGAGTCCAGTGCATGTGTTAAAAATTGTGTTTATCCATGATCATGAGCAGGAGGTTTTGCCCATGAAAAAAAACACACACAAGTTGGTTTTGTTGAGTTGAAGCTTCCTTTTCCAGGTCAAGCAGCAACTCAACGACGTGACAAAACGAGCTCAGGGAGTGGCGGAGAACGGGCAGCCTGAGGCGGAGGAGTGTCAGGTTAGGGTGCGACGCTGAAAGGCACCCTGCACCTCACTTGGCAGTACTTGATAGAGTCTTTAGTACTATAGCTGTCTCTCAACCTAGCGCTGTGGACAGATGAAGTTTTTTGTAAAAAATGGTCAGCTAAAATAATTCTTGCTGTTTTGATTAGAGAAAAGATGTAGAGACAATTGGCAAATGTAGTCATTGTGGGTATTTTCTTAAATTAAATATGCAATTTATTATTATCGTTTTTGTAATTTGTTATTTTTATTTAATATAATATTAATACAATAAAATGTATATATATTTTTTTCAGAGATGCACTAGTTATTTGCATCCAAATTAAAAGTTGATATGGATAATTGCATTTTCTCTGTGTTAAAGAAAGTACAATTTAATCAAATAAAATGTTGAAAGTATAGTTTTTAGACCATAATAATAATTCTCAAGTCAAGTTGAGCTTTTTTTGTCATTCCGCTACATGTGTGGACATACAGAGGAACGAAATGTCGTGTCTTGCAGGACAACGATGCTACATAAATCAGTCATAAATACAACACAACACTGGACATAAGAGCTATTGTTAAAAAAACCTATGCATAACTAACATATACTATAAGATATTCTATTATGGATATTCTATTATTATTGATATTCTAATAATAATATCAATAATAATAATAATAATACTAATTTTAGTATGTACAGTGCTCCGCATATGAGTACACCCCACACAAATCTGTCTTTTAAATTAATGTTTTATATGTGACGCTATACAATATATTTGTGTATATACATAACGCCTGATTCACACGGGGCTTCAGCGTCAACGCTTGACAGAAGGCGTGTCTGAAGTTGGGGCTGACGTGATCGTCATAGCAGCGTCAGCCAATGAAATTAGTCAGCAATCGATTACTGCCTGAGCTGGTGTATTTGCATAAAGCGATCTGATTGGCTGACATGTCCGTTGGCACTTGAGAAGTTGAGAAGTTCCCAACTTCTGCAGCGAGCAACGCCGCTATCGCGGCGCCGACGGATCCACAATGCAGTTCGGCAACGCCTGACATCATCTATTCAAAGTGAATGGAAAGAGTTGACGCTGACGGGGCGTTAGATAAGTCAGCACTGAAGTCAAATCTGGAGCTTATCTAACAAAAAAGTATGATAAAGGTTAAATTTGTACACTTAATTGAATATTAGGGTAAAATATTTTTTTTAAATGTAAAAAAGAGGAAAATTAACAAACAAAATATATTAAATTTAGCTGAAATTTTGTAGTTTGACTTTTTGTTGCAATATTTCGTTTACATTTAAATGTTATCTTTCTGTTTTGAAAGATAAGGTGACCAAATATTATTTAAATGAATATTACTGTTTAATGAATCTGTTTTGTTCAAATACACCAAAATATATGAACTATTTTCACTGAGAAATGGATAAAAATATTCATTTTCAAAATAGGGTGTACATATGCTGAGTGCTGTATTATGTATGAGGAATCCATCAGAATCCATATTCCGTGAAAATGATATGAATCAGCAGGAAAGTTTGAATTAAGGAAAAGGTGAAAAATATTTGGAATCGGCCTATAGCGGTTTATTAAATTTAGCACTGGCCCCAAATTTTCTTTTTCATAAAAGAGGCTACATAAATTCAACATTATACACATAAATACAACTATTTCTAGTGCTACTATCTAGTGCTGCCAACAATGGGAACGTCTTATTCATAAATCTAATCATTCATATTTCAGCATTTTGTTTCAGCAGCTTCTGTTAACCCAGCCGGCCGTTTTCACTTCTGAATATCTGCACCTTTGGGTTCTTTCCCTCATCCTCTCCTTTTATAACCACTAACATTTATCGTTTGCGTTGGAAACTCACACTTCTTCGATCTTGCTGTTTTTGCAGGATTTTATGCTTGTTTCACACTTTTTTTGAATGCAGTGTGCACTAATGCAGCTCTTGTGTTGGATGGCATGGAAAGGGTTAGCAGTAGTTCTTGTATTAGTTACAGTAACTAATTCACTGTTTCGGTTTGCTTTTGTCAGGTCCAGGCTCAGCTTGAACAGACATTAGAAAAACTGCAGGGTGAACAGGCTCTAAACCAGCAGCTCTCTGCGGAAGTGGAGCAGGTACAACAATCTCCATGTCTTTTACTCTCAATTATTATTTTTTAACTATTGTTCAAAATATTTATTCAACTCATACTTTTTAGGCTCAGGAGACCCTCAAGAATCATCTTCAGAGTCATCTAGAACAGATGAAATCAGCTGAAGACACTGCAGCCATGGGAGATGTTGTTCAGCTGAAGGTATTTACCATTGTTTTTAGCAAGATTTGAAATTTAATACGAAATGCATGCAAATCAGTACTTCAATTTTACATTTAAAGATTAAACGTAGTTACATTTCTAAATCTATCATCTGAAATCATCTAAAACTTGCTGCGACTTGTATTGCTAAGGATTACTAATACATAGTTCAACATCAAACCAAATTTGCACAAAGAATGCACATTTTTGTGTTCATGCCGAATGAGAGACGTGTCAGTATTTGTCTACAACATTTCTACATTTTGTAAATCAACATTTTCATTCACTACAAGTTTCAGTTTTGCTTTAAATTGTTCTGGTTTGATGTTTGGGATAAATGTAGCATTATCCAGAGAATAAAATATTTGGCCATGAATACAAACTTTGATGTTGACATGGCAATAGACATATGATTTTTACACTTATTCTGGAAAAACATTACATTACATTAGGAGACTTCAGAATGTTCCATTCAAATATAGAAATCTGAATCGTTTGTATTTCAATTCTGTTTGCATAAAATAGATGCACAAATAAATTTCGACAAATGCATTATACCTTGAAAGTACACAGTAGGGCTGCACGATATTGGATAAAACTGACGTTGCGCTATTTTATATTTCTGCAATATATTTTGCAATATGAATATAATTCCACAAAATGATTTGAGCAACTCTTTGGAAAAAAATCATAATTTTACATTGATTGGGATGATTTTGTAGTGGAGAGCATTTGTATAAAATATCCAAAAATAAAAAAGTAATAATTAAACAAATTAAAGCAGATATGAAAACAACAGAACCAAGATAAATCTAAATAAACAGCGCTTTATGGTTTTCAGTGGAATCTAACAATATTGGGGTTATATACCTTAATGGGCCGGTATAAGATTTTGATGGTATGATAAACTTGGATAAAAATATTACGGTTTCACAGTATTGTGATTACTGCTCTAAAATATATTCTTTTTAAATGTCTGGGGACAAAACAAGAACTTTTTTCCCAATTTGAACACAAAGGCTGCGTCTAAAATTGCATACTTCCATACTATATAATACGCTAAAAACAGTATGCGAGCCGAGCAGCATGTCCGAATTCATAAAATTCAAAAAACAGTATGCGAGAAGTACCCGGATGACCTACTACTACCGGCGAGATTCTGAAGTGCACATTTAATGGACGCTAAGCTATCTCATGATGCATCGCGAGAGAATTCATGAACAGGAGTGAAGCGTGTGTGTCATGAGATCATGATAAAATGGCAGATGTAGTACGTCCATGCTCCATTCATGCTACTTGCATTCATACTGTATAGAACGTACTTTTCTATCAGTCGAGGAGTAAATTCAAATGCAATACCTACTGAGTCGTATGCAATTTTGGACACAGCCAATATATTTTATTCTGAGAAACATTTATAATATTTTGGAGCAGTAAACATGCCAGGCTAAATAATTCATATCAATTATTGACCTCTGCTTTATTCATTAGTTTCAAAAACACAGATTTAAAAAAGCATCTTTGGATATCTTTTGTGCTGAAGATACTGTAAAAAACAAAACAAAAAATCTTACACGTACATTAAGAACGGTATAACAGAGAATTTTGCCGGTTTTAAAACCTTGACTTTTCCAAACCACGGTATACCTTGAAATGGTTATCATTCCATGCCTAAGTGAGGTACACAAATCCAATTATCAATTGTAAAATATGACTATATATTAATTAAACACAATTATTCTTTGTAAAAGCGGCAAAATTCATCATTTCTTGTGCTAGATGGTTTAAATTTGCTTTGAATCTTAGAGTCGCAGGCCTTAAAAACATATTCAAGTAAAAATTATATTATGGTGAAGCATGATCATTTTTTCATATAGAGGTTTAACTCATGGGTCTCAAACTGGATTTCTGGAGGGCCGCAGCTCTGCACAGTTTTGCTCCAACCCAAATCAAACACAGCTGATCTAACTAATCAAGTTATTCAAGACTACTAGAGACTATTCAGCAGGTGTGAGGTGGTTGGAGCTAAACTATGCAGAACTGCGGCCCTCCAGGAATTGGGTTTGAGACCACTGGTTTAAATATTAAAATATTACGGTTTCACAGTATTGTGATTACTGCTCTAAAATATATTCTTTTTAAATGTCTGGGGACAAAACAAGAACTTTTTTCCCAATTTGAACACAAAGAATTGTCTCTGTAAACTTTAATGCTTGTTGTTTTAGGAGTGTCTTGAGAAAGAGCGAAAGATGACCAAAGATTTAGGCCAGGCAGCCACTAAACTTCAGCAGCTGCTGAGAAACAGTCAGGACCAACTTGCCAAAGAGAAGGAGAAAGTCAGAAGCCTGCACGATCAGTTGCAAAACAAGGTAAACAATCTTTCGTAATAATAAAGGTTTATAGGAGGTACAGCTGTGTTGTGTGCTTATGAATTGATGTGCTTTGTTTTCAGGAAGGAGATGGAGAGCTGAAGCAAGGCACTTCTGTTTGAGGTGGAAAGCAAAACATTTAGCCAAAAATTGCCTTACAATGACCAAAATGAAGCATTCCGATATGTTTTTTTTTATTATTATTTGTTTTTTTTTGTCGTACTGTAGTCATGGGAGAAATTGTATGAAGACCTTTGGAGAAACCTAACTTTTATTATGGAGATGCGCTGGAACGATTTACACTTTACATTCCATCTAAAACCTTCTGGCTATGTCAGAAACAATGCCTTATATATCCTTCGTGTTCCTGCATTTCTCCTGATGTCAGTGTTAAAAGGGAAACCGTATGTACGTTATGCGTACATCAACTAGTGCAATTAATTACTTGGAAGTAAATGAGTATGGATAATTGTATGGTACATGGATTCAGCATTTGGAATGCCCTCTCTGTAGCTGGCTTCAACACCACTGTGTAAGTTTGATAATAAATAATAAACAGCAACATAGCTACGGTTTACTGTCTTTTATGAGAGTTTACCTAAAAAAAAAAAAAAGCATTTCATTTACTTGCATGATTGTGTTGAATAATGACCCTATTGAGTTTTGACTAAAATAAAGGGGTGGTCCACTATATCATATTTTAAACTTTAGTTGATGTGTAATGTAGCTGTGTGAACATAAACCACATCTCTGAATGTAATACGCTCAAAGTTCAATGCAAAGGGAAACGTTGGCTTTTACAGAGTTAGCTTAGCAAAGCCTACAGCGGACAAAGTTTGGGGACCACAAAAAATACATCCGGGTTAGTGAGATCACAAGTGCTTCAGAGGAGCTGTAATGTTATAGCAGAGTAATGTTATAGCAGAGAAAGCTAAAATGCTGTTCAAACGCTGCTATTTCCACAGAGCTTCTTCTATTTCTGTATTTGGGGTTCCAAAGATATAACTATCATTTGACAAATAACAGCTTCCAGAATCTCTCTGTTCAGTGCTGGATTTGGCTAATAACTCCTCAAAGGAGTAGCTCCAATCATGATATAAGAAGCTGTGGATTGTGTAACTAAGTTTGGAAACTGTTAGGATTGGAAACTAAGTTTTTATTTGTTAAAATGGATCTATTAAATGCACAGTTTCTAGCATTCACGGTATGTTGTAGCAAGGATGTAAACAAGGATTTAAACAATGGGAAATGCTGTTTGGCACCATTAACAATTTAGCTACAAATTCATATTTATCCATCAAATCGCTGTGAACAGCCACAACCTTCAGCAGTGCTGCAGTGTCTGTCTATGCTGCCACTTTCTATGCGTTTTACATCTCAAAAAACAAACTCACAAAGGATATGTAAACGTTTTATATTACTTACACATGCTTAAAACCTAAATAAATGTGAAAGACACTTGTCAGATTTTATTTTAGAGAGGAGGCTTGAGGTTCAGCGGTGTCATTTTCAGTCTGATTCAGACTCAGCTCAGATTGATACAGCTAACAGCTACTCTGACTGACAGTGTTTCCACAGAGCAAAAGCGCGTGCTTGTAGGGGTGTGACGCTTTTCCTGGTGATATGGAGCCGATCCGCGAATCACAGAACATTATTTTAGCTAACCAATCAGAGCCTCTTGAGGGGGGGCCTTTCGGAGGAACTACAAAATATGAAAGTCGTTTTCATGTCAGCTAAGTAGCTGTATATAATATAAATGAAGCATGAGCACACATTGCTTTGCATCTTACAAACCCAACCAAGCCTTAAAAATACAATTTAGACCACTCCTTTAAACACACAAGGATGAACACATTGTGCATTCAAGTCAACAATTTTTTGGGAAAACATTGATCCCAAGTTATGACACATTCAACATTTATTGAAAATCGTATGATTTTATTTCAGTGTACACTTTTGCTTTTGATAACAGTCCAGTTATAATTTGTAATACAGGATTACGGTCACTATGCTTTGTAAAATGGTTTTTCATTGAAAACAACATTGGTATTAATGAACATTATATGCAAATGGATAAACAAGTGAGTTCTCATGGTCAAATTACAAATACTGGTCCCAATGAAATACAAAGTTTCTCAACATATCTAAAGACGTTTTTAAGAGGTAATCTTTTTCATAATGGCCGACAGACTGACAAAAGGCATTTGGGTCAAATTTTAGACAGGCTTCCCCTCCAAAGACGTTACAATTTTGTTTCCACCAAGTTTTTCCACAAGACTTGATGAATCTTTATCTGCGTTGTCATTAATTTGCCACTCAAACTTCATACCTGTCAAAAGAAAAAAGAACAGCAATGAACACAAAATGTTGCTTTACATATGTGAACATAGTTTTCCTTTAGTTTCCCCTTTTCTGTAAAACCATTAATGTGCATTGTAAGAGAATGAATCACAGATAAATCTAAATATTGATTTTAACAGTAACAAACCTGGCAATTTGGCCTTCAGAGCATTCTTTGAGCTCGCGTACAGCATTTTACTCCTCATGGGGGCATCGTCAGGGGCACTGTACAAAAAAACAAAAAAAAAAAACAAAAAGCAAGAAATTAGAGCTATACAATAGCCTGCCTCACAAAATGCAGTGTTGCTTCTTAGTGGGCTTGTATGAAAATGAGTAGCAGACATATTTGACTGTTGTACTGTGTTGTGAATGTCACAATTAAAGAGTATGAGAACAGTATTTATCAGTGATGGTGTTGTTGGATGCTCCCATTTCCATCTGACAACCCTACAGCCTAAATATTTGGAATTATTCTGAAATAAATTTCAAATTTACTCCACTTACTCTGGAAACAGGTTTAATGCAAGCAAACAGCTACACAGAACACATACCATCACGAGCTACCAAACTAGTTTCAATGAATGAAAATGGTCTCTTACGAAAAGATGAAGACCAGGTCCTCCTTCACACTCTCCTTGTTAGTATATTTGCAGTCATACAGGGCGTAGCGACACTCTTTGGGAGGAAGCATACTGATGATCTTTTTGAAGAGATCCTTTTCCTGCTCCACATCTTTGACTTTCAAACAGTTTTTGTCGTCCACTATGATGGTCTTTAGGTCATCACTCAAACGCATGACCACCAATTTAAACCTCTGTTTCTCATCTGTACCCTGGAGGCGCACCCGGATTAATTCATAGTGGGCTATCACTTCATCACTGATCGCTACACCTGAGGCCTGCGGGACAAGTGGGAAAAAAATGAAACATGCAGAAGTAAGAACTAAACAACCCAATTAAGATATTTTCTTCATAATGACTCCGGGGTAAAACGCACAATGCTGGTCATTGTTTGAATCTCATAAAATTATACATATTAGATTAAGCAGACTATTGCTAAAGTATTTTTTTCAATCATCATTCTATAAGGGCTGTCCCATCTTTATACATAGGTGTTCGTTTAAAACGTAAGAGATGGAAATCTGAACCAGTTTGCAGCCTTCACATTCCATTCCTTAACAAACAAGTCGAAACAAGAAGCCGAGTTACACCTCAAGACGCTCTGCTGCTTCGTTCACTCTGGAATGTCTCTGAATATCCTTTCCTTAGTAACAATTTAAATTAGTGTCCATGTTTTAAAATTGAGGTGCTAAAATAAAGCATTCCACATCAAACTTTCAGCCCACAGAATCCCTTAGTATTCATTTATCAGGAAGCTCTTTAAAGGGATAGTTCTGTTGTCCTTTACTCTCCCTTCACTTAGTTCAAACCTATTTGTCTTTCTCTTTTTTTTGTTTAACACAAAAGAAGATATTTTGAAGTATGCTGGAAACCATTGATTTCCATAGTATTTGTTTTTCCAACGGTGGTTACAGGTTTCCACCTTTAATTGAAATCTCTTCTTTTGTGTTGAACAGAACATAAACTCAAGATTTTATATTGTATATCAAGATATACATCAAGAAGGAACCACTTGAGGGTGAGTATTTTCCCTTTTGGGTGAACTTTCCCCTTAATGTTTTCCAAGAACATTTTTTAAAAGGTCACTGCAACCATATAGACAAAGAAATCTTAAGTTAAACAGTATTTCTCAGCCGTCCCATTGGAGTAGAACTCTGATACTAGCAATGAGCTACTCTAGACTTAAAGTAATAACACACTGTAGCTACCAGCAGTTCATTAGCATTACTCAGAGCTTTTGACATGAGAACATGTATGATGCAAGGTGTGGCTCAACACATTCTGTCCTGTCCAAACAATTATCTACAAAAGCATTACACAAATACCAAAACCAATCTTTAAATGCGTCTTACCAACATGTCAATGAGCTTTTATTACTTAAAATCCATTATATTTTTTCTTATCAAGTTAGTTTAAACATTTTTATAAAATATAGGTGTTTTAAATAAATAAAAAAGAAGTAGTTTACCAATGAACAGGAAACCATAAACCTCGCATGGATGAATTGGCGTAATAGATTTTATCAAACGCTACTCTGCGCTAAACAGTTTTAATGCAAATTACCTTAACTTCATTAACATATTTGAACACTATAGTACAGTCCACAAAACGTACACCAAAAGCTGAGCACTTACCATGTCTGTCGCTTGTTTGGAGACGAAAGAGAGAAGTGCGTCGTTGCCCTGAACTGTAAGAAAGCGACTCCGAGAAGAGCGCGGATGTGAACACACCCTCCTCCTCCTCAAAACAGATCAGTCCTGAACGACCTGACTTTCCACCTGCTTCGCCTGTCCGCGACTGCACACAACTTCAAATACTGGATGGTTGTGTTGGAGTATATCCCGTTGTCGCAAGATTATTTATATTTTGTGCTTGTGATAAAAAAGGTGTTAAAAATTATGCGTTTATGGCACGTGAAATGGCTCAGGTGAGTCAGACGCAGATTTGGAGGTGGAGTCTGAACAAAACGACCTTATAAGGAAGACAGAAACGCAACAGAAAGCCCGACAAAAACCCGTATTTGGTGAGAGGAGCTCAAATACTACATTTCGCGTATGGGAGGATCCAGGTGTGAAAAATGCACGGAGCGTGACGTGGTTTCATGATGTTTAGCGACAGACCAGCAACTTAATTTCAATGTTTTGCGTTAATGATTATGTCTTCAACTACTCATTAATCATGACATGGTTTTTCATGAGTAAGAGTGTCAGGTACAGTTGTGTTTTGAAACCGTATATGGCGATTTAAAATAAACATGTACACACTTTTCAACACAATGTGAGTGTAATACGGGGAAAGCTTCTTCATTTAAAGTAATTATAAATCTTACCCGATAGGGATGTCTATATTTGAGAACATTTTTGTTAAAACAAAAGTCTTTTTTTAGATGTTAAGGATTAATACATTCTGAAAATTAATATTAATTTAAGGCTTACTAAAAAGTCAGTTTGCTTCAAAAGATCAAAACATATGTTTCTTGAACATAGCTTAAAAAAATGGTTAGTTATGAACCAAAAATTCAAATAATTTTAGAGCAAAGCTATACTTTTTTCGTTTCCTTTTCCAGCATAATCACTGGGGTGTTTTTTATTCCCTCACCTACCTGTCTGAAATTCATTCATTCATTCATTTTCTTGTCGGCTTTGTCCCTTGCGGGGTCGCCACAACGGAATGAACCGCCAACTTATCCAGCACGATTTTACGCAGCAGATGCCCTTCCAGCCGCAACCCATCTCTGGGAACTTCCACACACACATTCGAACTCATACACTACGGACAATTTAGCTTACCTAATTCACCTGTACTGCATGTCTTTGGACTGTGGGGGAAACCGGAGCACCCGGAGGAAACCCACGCAAACGCAGGGAGAACATGCAAACTCCACACAGAAATGCCAACTGACCCAGCCCAGCCGAGGTTCGAACCTGCGACCCAGCGACGTTCTTGCTGTGAGGCAACAGCACTACCTACTGCGCCACTGCGTTGCCCTGTCTGAAATTATAAAAGCAAATTTAGGATTCACACTTGACAGATTAGATTAGTCTTTGGCCTTCGTAGGTGTCATTTGTGTAGGTCTTATTCGCTATATCACATTAGTATCTTTTAAATACTTTATTTTGGGATAGCTGACTGTGGGCTATGTAGAATTTTACAGATTTATGCACATTAGTCTCAAATGGGTTCTCAACTCTAAAAAGTGAAAGTACAGAACAGCAAATGTAAACGTGGCAACACCAAAGCTCCACAATATATCATGTATTAAAAGGCTATCACATAGCATGTAATGATTGTTGTCTGATGTAAAGCCAGTGCGTTTGAAATGTTCCATGCTATGTGATCACTTTTTAATAAACTTTTATACATGTTGTTGGAGCTTTATAGTGTTTAGAATTTTAAAATGCTGTGGAAAAAACCTTTTGTAACAACTAATAAAACAGTAACCCCATACAAGTTTTTGATATCTTTCAGAAAGAAAACAGCTTCATCGTTTTTTTGAACATCAAATGATTTTATTCTATTACACATTATTTAATTGGTGACTCAGTCCAGTTGTAATTATTGAATAATTTCTAATTCAGAATGGCTGTCATTATACTACTTTAGATAAGATGGTCTTTCATTGAAAACTGTTGGCAATAATGATTGTTGGTGTAATTGATAAATTACAAATGCTGGTCCCAATGAAATGCAAAGTTGATTTAAGATGATTCTAACTGGTCAAATGTTTTATAATGACCACCAGACTGATAAGAAATGTTGGGTGATGTAATTCTGCTTTTAAGCATCTCACGTGAACACCATAATGTCTTATTTATATATTTTCTCTGTAAATTGCACCTATCAGGCCTTAAACACCCTTGATTTTTTTTGGATGCATCAGTTCTCGTTTCCAGCTGACCAAGCTGCAGCTTAAATGTGTCTTATTATCATAAGTATCAGCCATCTTTATGTATGCTTTACTTTAAGGTATGAGAGAAAAATGTGAACCAGATTGCAGCTTTCACATTCCATTCCTTTACAAACAAGTCGAAACAGGATGCCAAGTTACACCTCAAGACACTCTGCTTTGAGTAAACGGAGTCTCTTAATTCATTAATTTGCTAATATTTTCTGTGTCTTTAATTTTATGTGCTACAGTATAACGTTTCACCCTAATATCTAGACTAGAAACAGGGATTTTTTAATGATTCAGAAGAACTGTGGCAACATCACCAAGGCGCTTCAACAAAGCACCCTGGCTGAAATGCACAAGTGTACCTAAGGGAAAAGTTTTAAACTCAAATGGTGATTACACCAAATGTTGATGTAATTTAGTTAATAGAAGTCAATTCATAAAAGAAATATTCATGCTATTATTTTAAAAAGCATTTTTACTCATGTCTTATACACTCTTTAAAAGATGGTTCTTAAAATGATCTTTGTGTAGTTAGCACTGTGGCCTCACACCAAGAAGTTCCGCTGATTCGAGTCCCGGCTGGGCCAGGAGGCATTTCTGTGTGGAGTTTGCATGTTCTTCCCATGTTTGCGTTTGTTTCCTCCAGGTGCTCCGGTTTCCACCACAGTCCAAAGACATAAGGTGAATTGGGTAAACAAATGTGGCTGTATGGTATGAGTTTGTGTGTGTGTGTGTGTGTGTGAATGAGAAAGTGTATGGGTGTTTCCTATAACTGGGTTTTGGCTGAAAGGACAAATATGCAGTATGCCAAATATATGATATATGATATTGATACCAAGTTTAAAATATATGCCAAAGTGAGTGAGCGAGTTAGTGAGAGGTCTTTGAATTTAGAGCTCTCAATTTCTCAAATCTGTATCTGACAAAGTAGTTCATTATTAGTTTTCTGAAGCTCAAACATCATAACTACACTGTCAGCGCTCAACAGGTACATTAATAATTAATATTCACTGCATATATTTCCTGTTAGATTTTTTTGTTTCACATATTTATTAATGTTCAATGTCAATTATTATTTATTAACATATTTAATAAATGTTGCATGAGCACTGCCATTTTGGTTCCAAGTTCATAAAGTTTTACAAAGTAAACAAAAATTAATATAAATACTAACTCGCACATGCTTTTGGGTTTCTACGATGTGTTTTTTTAATGTTATTTAAAACCCTAAAGCATGTGAGATATAAGACTGGACACAAAAATGACAGATAACAACAGATATTAATGTACAATTTTATAAACTGATGCTAATAATACTACTAATAATAAATTAAGTACTCTTTATGCTGAAACTAATGACAATATTATTTAAGTATCTATAAATTTCTTGATTAGCTTTTTCAACGTATGATTCTTAATGGAACCCTGAAAATGGTTCTATTTAGCAATAAAAAGGGTATTGTTAGAAGTCAAGAACCCAACATTGATACTGTTTAGAACCATTTATCCTAAGAGTATAAAGCTTTGCAGTTATAGATTTTCTTGAAATGTTGCCACAGTTCTTTTGGATCAATCACTGCATGTCCACATGTATGATATGTTGTTTGGATACCAGCACTTACATTAAACCAATTTTAAGAAATACAGGGAGCGTTGAGATTAAAAAATGGAAAAGTAATTAAAATCAATAATCAATGTAAAATATTATTCACTAGATGGCGCTACTAGACCTCTAAAAATAGAATTTTAAAAGGTTTCTTTTCTATTACCCAAACATCCATCTTATAAAAATGCAAGCTTTTCCACATGCATTTTATAGATTTTATTAATTTCACTATGCTTTTTTAAACTCTACAAATTTTAATACTCATTCCAAATTAAAAGTACCATCAAAATAATGTAATGATATACAATTCTAACAAAATAATAAATTGAAAAAAAAATGTCTTTAAAAATGCATGAATTAACCTTTAAAATAAGTTGTGTAAGAAATCTGTAAACACTTCTTAAAAGAAAATTATGGCACATGGTCAGAAGAGGGCAATGTAACACTCCGAAAAAGTCTTCAGCTTTAGGGAAATATTTTAGTCCCCATTGTCTTTGGGCTGAGTGTTAACGTTTGCCTAAAAGTTATATAAACTCTACTGTGCTCCAAAACAATGACATTTAACAAACACGTGCATTCAAAATAATCTTGACCATCAAAAAACTTCTCATCAAATTTTCTATACATCAAATAACAATTTTTCCTGTAACGTTAGTAAAAGTACAATTGAAAGAGGGAATCTAAATTACATTTCAATTCACCTGTTACAAGCAGTTAAATGCGGTTTTGCAGGGCTGTGACGTGAAAGAAATGAGACACTTGATATGTCCCATCTTGATTGTATTAATGGAAACCATGCCAACACACTGAATAACACTGCCCTTACACAATATACCAAGCTATTAAGTCAACCAAACTTAGAGCAAAATCAACTTTTGGAAGCTGTTTGGACAGAAAAGTGTGTAGGTACAGTCCCCAGTCATATTGGAGTGACATAAACACAACGAGTCTCTTTTTAAAAATTTCCTGACATTAAAATAATATCCAAATCCCAGCGATTTTGTGGCCCATGACCATAAGTGCAGTTATCCCCGCCCACCGATATTGATTGACAGCCGTGTATAAACATGTCTCGTAGTAAGGTGTGTAATCAAGTCTTCAACAAGACAGGGTTTGCAAAGAAATTTGGATTAAAAGATCTGTTCCAACAGTGAGCCAACTGCACTTCAAGAAGCAGTAAGTTGTACACGTTGTATATTTAAAGCATTGTGATCTACGTAACCGTTAGAATCACAGCTGCATAGTGTACACAATATAAACATGGACGTCTCAATCACACAGCAACAGTCCAGGTGTGTGGATGTTAAATCAGGTTTATTTTTATATAGTAACTTAGCTATAATGATTCTTTTTACAGCAGCTTCTTGTCACATTTGCCACCGAACAGATGAGCAAAACAGCTCAATTGCTTGTGTGTGTGCGTGTACGCGCGCAAAAGTTGTAACGCCATTTGTTTGTGGCTCATTCATCTCACTGTGGTATTTGTGACCGTGGGTCTCTGTTTCATTATGTCTTAGTTGCTTCCTATCGTTTTGCTTTGTACATCCTGACAACCCTGGTTCTCCTTCTCTGAAACGAAATGATGAACAGTGGACAGGAAGAATCAGCTCATTTTCATTTCAAGGCACGTCAAAAACAACAATTGTCTTTGACCATGGGTGCCAAAACTCGGTCGTGGAGGGACGGTGTCCTGGAGAGTTTAGTTCAAACTCAATTTATACACACCTGAACCAGCTAACCAAGCTCTAATACTAGAAACATCCTGGCAGGTGTGAAAGTCCCCCCCCCCCCTCCCCCAACAGGGTATAATAAATGATTTACATTCAAGCCCTTTAAGGAAGACATAGTAAATGAAACTGAAAACAAAAAGTGTAATGAACCAACAACTGTAGTTGAGAATCAATGCTGGAGAGGGATTTCAGTTCTCTCTGAGGACGCACACAGTTACACACACATACGCACACAAATAGTCCACCTTTACTTACCAACTTGTTTCAAAGCAATGTGTGTTCCTTTTCAAAATTAGATAATTGACAAATATTGGAACAGTTTTTTTTCTACATTTTCTTTTCTTTTTTGCCAAACATTCTTAAAAATATCTTATTTTATATAGAAATATCTTATGTTCAACAGAAAACAAATCTTATGAAGGCTTGGGATGACTTGAGGCTGAGTAAACTCTGAGTAAATTTAAAGGGATAGTTCACCCATAAAGTCTGTAATTTGCTGATCCTCCAATTGTTCGAAACATTTGACTGTTCTTAGTTATGATGAACAAAAAAAAGATATTTTGGAAAAAAAAACTGGAAACCGGTAGACATTGACAATTTATTACCTTTGGGAGTGAATAGTTATCTGTAACCACCATTTTTTAAAATATCTTCTCTCATGTTGGAACCACATAAGGGAGAGATGATGAGTAAGGACGCACTCACACTAGGCTATCCGAACCATGTCCAGGCGCGTTTCCTGGTTCGTTTGACAAGTGTGAGTGCTCTGAATCGGGCCGAGGCATGGTTGAGTTAGTTGGCCCTGGCCCAATTGGAATAGGTGTACCAGAGTGCCGTTGGTTTGGGTTTTGGCGTGGTACGCTTGTAGTGTGAGTGCAAAGCATGCCTGAGCCCGAAACTGAAGACTCAACGTCACTTTTAAGGGACCGTTTCATACTGATTTATTAATTATTCTTACTTTTCAATGAACACGAATTGTCATAGTTTATTAAAGATGCAAACCCCTCTCTGCACATCAGCCGTCCCCTTCTTGGACAATCGCGCTTTGGCATGGTTCAAGACAACTGTACCCATTGTAAGTACACCTTTAATCTTTATTTTTGAGTGAACTATTCTTTTAAATTTGTAAAAAAAAAACAATTATAATTAATAAAAAAATGAAAACAGTTTGTCCTCTTTGCAACAAACAGAGCAGCATGAATATTACATATTTCTGTGAAGCATAACATATATCTGTCTTACTAAACACTCAAACAGAATCTAACCCTTAATCTGAAAACACATTGGCTGGAGAAATAGTTTTCAGAGAAAGCTGTTGTAAACTGTTCTAGGTTTTATCCTCGTGCAATACTTATTTTTTTCTGCACATCATGCCAAAACTTCAGCACTGTAATTGTTCTCTAGTCGTACACTTGTGTAAGTGTGTGGTTATGCACTTTTGCAATGCTAATTTAAAATGTCTTTAAGTTACGGAACCGTTGCTCAGTAGGCCTGTGCCGAAGTGACTGTTAAAACGGAGTTACACACAGCGTGCAGATGAAGCAAGTGTGACGATTGCTCAAAACACTCACAGGGTAGGAGCAGGGTTTGGATTATTGGTATAAAAGAGATAGTGGAAGTCTGATTGGCTGCTGAGAAGGGGGCCGTTACCCATCTGGTGCAGAAAGAGATGATCTCCTTGAACCCTGTCAGTTCAGGGGTCTCCCGGGCTGCTGCGAGCTTTCACAACAGGCTTGATGTCCACTGAGTCTTATTTGGACACGACCAATGCATTTTCTCAATCAAGAGGGTCCTATGTGTACAAGTGTGTGCATGTGTGAATTAATCTGCCAGAAAATCAATCTAAGCTTTGGATTCATTTTTATGTGTGTGTTAATGCTACTACGAACTCCATCACCCGAGTGAGGGCAGGGGAGACGAGGTCAAAGGTTATTTCAACACAACTGTTTCCCCCCTTCAAACTCATTTTTCAACATGTGCAACAATTAAAGATGATGACAAATATCCAGGCCCATGTGAGAACATTTCTGGCTTCTGGTGGCTTTGGAAACATCTACCCTTCCCTGCTTTGTACACTGTAACTGTGTTATGTTATGTTATGGTATTATTCTGAAAATGGCAGTGCATTCGCATTCTTTGGGGGCTGTGGTTTAATGAAGTCAGTCTTGTGGTTGAAAATCTCTAAATGAAATGGCAATGTGCTTGAACAGTGTCAGTTTTAAAAATGAAGATTACACTGTATGTGTGCAGGAGTGACTTTAAGCTACTTGCACCAAGTGTGTAGAGGTTGTAAAAAAAAAAAAACGGCCTCACTTTAAACCTGTGAATGAGTGAATCTCAAGTTACTATGAAGAATACACACACACACACACACACACACACACACACACACACACACACACACACACACACACACACACACACACACACACACACACACACTGTGTGTTTAAGTTGCAGTTTATTGAGCAGCTGCTATGGTTACAAAGCAGAGAGGCTGTGAAATGATTTCACTGGAGTCAGATAATGATTTATGACTTCATAAAAAGAGAGCAGAGAGCTGATTAAAAGAGTGTCATGGAAAACAACATGAAGGGGTGCTGGTGCCACCAATGGACCCCCTCTTCTTTCCTTCTCGTTCTTTTCTAGCTTGCTTTTTTGTGGATGGTCTGGAAAAAAGTCTTTTGGAAAAAAGAACTCTGTGAGAATAAAAATCAGTGGCACTTTTAAATGTTATTTTAAGGGTCTGCAATACAGTTGGAGTTCACCCGTCAACTCTTTTCATCTGAGACCTCAGGCACTTTTATAAACAGTTTGACAGTTTTCTAGCTGCCAATGAAAACAATTTTCAAAGATTTTAGAAACAATAAAAGAGACTCCACAAGCTGCAGATTTAAATTCATTCAATAAACATAGAGCATACAGAATAGAACATAGAAACAAATCTTATTTATTTATTTATTTCTGTTCAGCTTTATATTTTATTTTTCATAGAGATTCATGGACAAGAGTTCAAATTGCGCACAAAATCTATAATTCATATTCATGTAAAAATTCTTTAATGAACTTAATCACTGTGATGCTTAGACTGCGTCTAGATGAAGAGCGTGCATACTATTAGAAACCTAGTGCTAGTGATGTTTCACAGATGTTTCATTCTTTAATGCAGAGATGCCCTGAGTAGGGCCCGCGGGCCTAAGTAGAGCCCATTGTAACCTTTGATTTGGCCCACCATCCCATCTGAGAAAAGGAGTATGATGGAGAGGTTGGAGATCGTCGTTTCTAATTTGTCATTACCTTTTTGTTTGTTTTTTTGCTGAGCTACAAAAGCAAACTTAAATTAAATGTTTCAATTAAATATTGTAAACGAAACGATTTTTTTAAAATGTAAGTACTCGAGGCAAAAACTAATGTAATTCTGTTATAAATGAGATTGTTTTGATTTTATTGTAATAAGTTCATTATTAAATGCAAAAAACCTGTATTAGTTAATATAAAGCAATGTGTTATAAACTAGGAAATTACCCATGGCAACTATATTTACCTTTAGCCCACTAGCCTCAATCAAGGGTTTTTGGCCCTTTATAAGAAAAAGTTTGGGCACTCCTGCTTTAATGGATCAATATGAACAAATCAATTGAATAATTAACTCCTCATAACAGATTTACGTTGCTGGGTCCAAAAATGAGAATACTATATATTATATTTTGGGTGACCGTGTTTTAATGTCATAAATACAACGTGGAAGAAAAGAAACGTCTACATTTGGACCAGGCTTAGAATTAATATAAATCTGAGTATCATCTGTGTTGTAATGATAACAAAAAGTTTTAAAAGGTAAAGGGGCTAAAATTGAACCCAGGGGGACACCAGTATGGACGGAGCCATTCTCAGACCTGAAACTACTTAGAAGGTCGCAATAAGTGAGATAACATTGTTTAAAACAATGCCATAAACACTGTCTCAAGACAGATAAATAGAAGATGGTTATTAATTGCAGTTAAAAATTAGAGGAAAAATAAGTGTGAAAGAGAAGAGAACCACAAACGAATTGAACAAAGAAACACAAAAACATTTCTGATCAGCATTATATTTTATTTTTCATAGAGATTAATTGAGTCAAATGCGCTTGACCAAATCTGCACACAAAATTTAAAATTCTTATTCATGTCAAAATTCTTTAATGAACTTAATCACCGTGATGGATACACTATTGCGTCTACATGAAGAGCTTGTATACTATTAGAAAATTATTAATAGTGTTGAGGAACACACAGATGATTCATTCCTTAATAAACCAATATGAACAAATCAATTCAATAATTAACCCCTCATAACAGATTTAAGTTGCTGTGTCCAAAAATGACAATACTATAAAGCAGTGGTTCCCAAACTTTTCAGCCCACGATCCCCAAAATAACAATGCCATTGACTCGTGACACCCAATATCCTCTGAGGTGATTATAAATATATAAACCTTGCACACAACAGCGCACAAGAGGCCCAAGTCTATTCATCGTTTAAGTGTGAGTGCCGTAAAGGTGTCAGAAAGTTTAACCTTAGGACCCATAAGGAGTCTCAAAAAATGCAAAGGCTGATGGCTTTTTATTTGCATGTTGTTTTTATTACCTACAATTTTTTTCTGTAGGTTATTGATAAAATATGGTAATTCTAATAGTTTAAAAAAAAGAATATGATTTTTGGAATATAACCCCCTCCCCCACACCCCCCCCTTCATTGTCTCACGACCTCATTGTTTCGACTTTAACTTTGGGAACCACTGCTAAAGTATAAAGTATAGTGTTTTGTCTCATAAATACAATGTGGAAAAAAACATCTACATTTGGACCAAGCTTAGACTGAATATAAATCTGAGTATCATCTGTGTTGTAATGATAACAAAAAGTAAAAGGGCCTAAAATGAAACTTAGGGAGGCACCAGTATGGACACATCCATTCTCAGACCTGAAACTACTTATAAGGCTGCAATCAGTGAGATAATGTTGTATCAAGTTTAAAACAATCCTGTTAACACTGAAAATAGTCTCAAGACAGTTAAATAGAAGATAGTGATTTAAATGCAATAAAAAAATTCAAGAGAAATAAGTACGAAAAGAGAAGAGATCATTGCTGAACGTAACCAGTTATTCATGTAATATGATTATTTCAAAAAGTAGAGCAAAGTTTTTATTATTAGTTAAATGATGTTAAGGAACAGAACTGATGCTGTTGGTGCTGTTGGCTGTAAACTTGTAGACTGTAGTATGTCTGAATTTCATTTACACTACATACATTTATATTCTGATTGCTTTGTAGAATTTTAACTGGGATTCTGCATAGTTTTCCAACTGAAATGATCCCTTATCATTACATTACATAAGGTTGCATTAGATTTAACCCAGAAAACTGTCCCTAGACTTTTATAATAAGCTCACACATTCTCCTTAAGTTCACACAAATGTGCTCACACGCTCTTCTCTCCCACACAAAACAACAACTGATAAGGAAATGTTGAGTGCAGTTGAGGGGACACAGTAATATCAGTTTACATCCCACCTGTCTGACTTCACGACCAAACCTCAAATGTCCATTGACTGTCTTAACCTTATTTTATACTTTCACGAGTACTGAAGAAGTAGATTAATTAAAATACTGAGCCTGATATTGGATGGTGGTCACTTTATCTAAAGGGAATAACATACAAACCTGTTGGTCACAGATGAGTGAATTATTAGGCGAGATATAATGGGAAAGATGGAGAGAAAGACAGAAAGAGGAAGAGAGAAAAAGAGGGCATGAGGTTTTTCTCACCACACCTGTCCATATGGAGGATTTCCGCTCTGGGTCCATTGTTCCTGAACCTTGATGTGGTAACAAGCCCCCAGGATAAAAAAAACGCACAAATACACACAAAAAGGATGAGGGCAAAGCATGGGGATCTTTATGCGCATCCTGTACGGCTTCAGAGATCTGAGCGCTGTGCTGCCTGTCGTAGATCTTCATCAAATAAAACCTGACAGGGTTTTATGACCAACATTTTTGTAACATGTCTTTCCTCTGGTTCTGGTTGTGTCGGTTTTTCAGTGACAGCATAACAATCTCAACCACCTTCCTGCATCTGATGCTCTTTTACAGTATTTTTAGTCCATAAAGACTGAATCAGCACAATAATAGTTTTAAATACAAATTTCTATTGTCTATTCCATGATGACAGTAAATAATATTTTACTAGTTATTTAGTAAGATATGAGTATTCAGCTTAAAGTGCGATTTTTAAAGGCTTAACTAGGTTAATTATGCAAGTCTGGTTAATTAGGCAAGTTACTGGACAACACAAAAAATCCTAAGGGGGCTAATAAAATTTACCTTAACAGTTTTCTTTCTTTTCAAAAAGTATTTTTATTCTAGCCAAACTAAACGAAATAACTTGACATGACTTCCTTCAAAAGAAATATAAAACAGAAAATAGTTTGAACAAAAAAAATCCTTGTGTTTCTCAATTACGTTCCGGGAGGCCCGGGTTTTGGATGTCTTCTTTCTCTGTTATACCCACAGGTCTTTCAGTCTCTGCAAAAGAGCTGATGATCTAAATCAGGTGTGTTTGGTTTAGTAGACAGGGAAAATGTGCAGAGCTGGTGGTCCCAGGAACATGGTTGAGAAACACTGACTTAGGGCATATCTGAAAAAGAATAACAAGCTAATAATTTATAATTTTGACTTCAACTGTCTTTAATTTTTCATTTTGTCTCCAACTCCATATATTTTATTATGACATGCGATCCACAAACAAAGGACCCAAAATCATATTTAAAATGCATATTATTTCATGATTTTAAAACGAGATTTAGGCAGCATGGTGGCTCAGTGGTTACTGCTGCCTCACAGCAAGAAGGTCGCTGGTTCGAATCCAATTTCTGTGTGGAGTTTGCATGTTCTCCCTGTGTTCACCTGGGTTTCCTCCAGGTGTTCTGATTTTCCCCACAGTCCAAACACATGCACTTTAGGTAAATTGAGTATGTGTGGGAATGAGATAGTGTGTGGGTGTTTCTCACCTACTGGGTTGCGGCTGGAAGGGCATCCGCTGCGTTAAACATATGCTGAAATAGTTGGCGGTTCATTTCGCTGTGGCAACCCTGATGAATAAGGGACTAAGCTGAAGGAAAATGAATGAATGAATGAATGAATGAATGAAAATGAGATTTACTACTTGTCAAAAATGATACATGATTCTGTGTATCCAGAAACACATGAATACATTTACAAAATACTTTAAGCCTCCTATCAAGCTCAATATCTCACTGGTAGTGCAAACAAAGCACCAAAGTGGTGCAAGTTAAGATGATACTCTTATCTTGATAGCAGGTGATGGTTTCTGAGTGTGGCGGTCTCCGCTAACAGTGGCATTGTGGGGGGAATGGGGATTCTCGTAAGCGACACAGTTCCACCTCTGGTGTTTTGTTCCTCTGGTATGTCGGGCTGAATTTTGCATCCCCACCCTGTTACTTTGCGACAGACAGAGTTCTGTTTTCTATAGTTTTGCTATATAGGCCACACCAAACCATTCAGCTTTTATTGAAGACAAAAGGCTTCTTGTGAGTTCAGAGTGAACAATGATGTTGGGGAACATGAAACCTTCAGAAGTAGTTTAACAGTAAACAAAACCCCTTCACTGGGTGAAATAAAGATGACCAAGTATGTTATCTTATTGATGACAGTTCTGCCATGGAGTCATCTTAATATATTTTTTTTCTCATGAAGAATAACACCTTTACAGGCCATGCTTTTTATAAACATCTGTCACTATTCAGTTCCGTCAATAAAGTACCAAATTTCTTGTACAAAATGCACATAATCATTATCCCCAACTGAACCCTGATGTCCATTTGCATTGGAAGTTAATAATAAATTCTTGAGATTTTCTAGTTGTCTTTAGACAGCTGTGTGGCACTGAAATCAACTAGAAACAGAGAGCGCTTCTGTATGGACGCATTCACACGTGTGCGACATGCATTCCTCCGATCATGAGGAAAATTGATAAAAACCAAGCCAACTTCTCCCTAGGACCACACAACAGGTGTTTAAGACGTCTGTGTCTTTTAACTTGCCAATGTTGTGAAGCCTGGGGTCTGAAAAAAAGAGTAATCCCATTAATCAATGGGTGCTTAAACCCCTCCTGTCCAGCAGGAGGCAGTGTTGTTGGAGAATTGGTGCAGGTTGGGATTCAGGGGAATAACAAGAAGACTCCACACTGGGATTAGACAGACAAAAAAGCATAGCCCGAAGGCCCACAAAAGTCACAGTTTATGACTGGGCGTGACACATACATACCCACACTCATGCATACACACATTTGTACACACTGCCCATTCAATAAGTACAGCCTTTGACTAAGTAATATGTGTTTATGACAGAGTGTCTGAGTCAGATTAATGGCCAAGCTTCCATTACACACAATACACCTTAACGGACTGTAGACAGGCAAACAGGTACGGACACACACAGATTGAAGAGCTCAGGTGCAGGGATTCACACTTAAACACACTGAACCAATCCCATGTTGTGCATTTAAATACACTGACAAAAAAAAAAAAACAGAGGAAGCAAACCAAAAATACTTTTTTGGGCATGTGACCAATGCAACAGAAAACTTACTAAAAGTTAGGATTCTGTATTTCTCACGCAGATGGGATTTTGTGATGTTTTATTTTCTCATAAATTGCACAGAGCAAAGAGATATGGACTTTGATAGGTCACCTGCAGGATCCATGTGGAGGAAGCAGGCGAAGGACACAGGTACTCCTTTTTATGGGTGCTTTTAGTGTAAGTGCATACATGTGTGTGATGTGATCTGAGAAGTAGGGCATGTCCAGGCTTGTTGGTTGACCCAGGTCAGAAATCTCAAGGAATGCATGTAACACAAAGCGGATATGTCTTTTTGATTCATTGGAAAGTTGCCTCAACCTAGCAGCCTTATTAAAGCAGAAACGTGATTCAACAGAACATTCAAGACAAGCAAATCTGATTGGTGGAAGCAAATGGAGTGATACTGCAGAAATAAAATGTGTTACGATATATACACTCAGATACTTTTTCCTGATGGCAATGCAATATATAATTGAAAATATCTAAATACAAATTTAATATCAAAGCATTGTTGATAGCTTGTGAACCATAACACCCTTAAATTTTCAGTGCTGAGAGGATCAGACACATAAATATTACGTAAAAAAGCCTTGCTGGTTACACTGAAAAAGGGTAACCTAAAAATGGAAACATCTAAATTATTTCAGTAATAAGAAAAAGAAAAGAAATAACGAAAGCCAATGGTTACAGCTTTTCAGCTTTCTTCAAAACATCAGTTTCTGTGTTCAACAAAATAAAGAAACTCTTTAAACGTTTAAAACCACTTGAGGGTAAATACATTGAAATTTTTGGGTGAACTAAACTTTTAAGGTAAGAATTGCAATTTTTAGCATGACTACTGAAATGATTGATATCTTTTTTGTTTTAATTCAAGGATTTACAGATGTAGAAATAGTGTGTGTATACATATATAAGTAAGTGTGTGTGTGTATATATATATATATATATATATATATATATATATATATATATATATATATATATATATACACATATACAGTATTTATAACCTTCCCCCTATTTTACCTCTGTATACAGTATTACCATGAATAATAAAAAATTATGACAAAACCAATCTGTTGGCTTGTGTCTAAACCGTTCAGAAACTGAATGCCAAACACTAATACTGAAACAATAACAAAGTAACATGCACCACAATATTAACAACTTTTATTAGCAACAAATAGCAGTTTATAAAAAAAGAGCAAAGAGTCAAACAGAATTAAATTACCATAAACATTCAGAACAGTTTTTGCGCAGACACGGGCACACAAATCAATTCAATTTTATATATTTAAAGGACTTTTAATCTACCGTGTGGAAAGAAACCATTTCCTCTGCCAAGTATTTTGTCACTTCTTCAGTACAGGTTTTCCAATGGACACTGTCCCTTTTGTAATTTGTTGTTTTCCCAAAGGCCCCATGTTATCATTGGCTGCGTACTGGCGGTGGACCTAGATGTTGTTGGTCCTGCATCGGGACGCATTGAATTTCATATATACAATCTTATGTTCGAGGTATTTACATGTCTCGCGGTCACCTTTTTGTTGCACACTTTGCAAATTGCCTATTTTGTATTTACCACCTCTCTCTTCTTGGTCGGTCGAAACCCGGAATACTGCCAAATTGCAGAAGTTGTGTTCTTTTTGGAGACCGCTTCGTGTGTGACTCGCCATCTTTCCCCACCTCTCTCTTTCTCCTCCATGCTGTCCCGTGATGACAACCATGCACACGCATTTTTAGGCATTAAATAAATTATATTTAATATTTAATCCTTGTCTCCTATATAAGTGCATTGTTTTTTATGACAGTATAACGGTATTAAAACTAATAACATTGCTATTTTTAGATCCAGCGGTATAACATATTACCGTATTACTGCCCAAGCCTAATATATATATATATATATATATATATATATATATATATATATATATATATATATATATATATATATATATATATGGCTGATTCCATGAAAATGTCAACCTTATCATGAAAAAATAAACTTTTGACCAAAATAACAAAACCAATTTAAATTTGCTCATTAAGGTCTGTATTTTATTGTTATGATGTGCTCTTGTCGAATTTTTAAGGAAATTGCTTTGTTTATCCATGAAATATGAGGATTGTGCCCATTGGAAATTTCTGTTTCATCAAACCACATTGCATGCTTTCAAAAAAGAGGTTAAAGACAGACTTTTTCCATGTTTTATTTTAACAGTAAGCATTCTGCAGAAGGATTGGGGTCTGTAGTATAAATAATTACCCTCACTTTTTCATAACATCGCTGTCTTTTTAATTTATGAGCTACATATTTAAGACATCACGCAGCTTCGATCACGTGTCACGTCCGTAACGATTTAATGAAAAAGTTTATATTGTGTAATAAATATTAGCACAAATAAAATGAAACTATACATACAAAGCCAAAATATGTCCATGCTCATTATGATTAACAATTCATCCCAGGTCTTTGTTCTAAACAACCATAATTTTGCGTTACGGACGTGATCATTTGAACTCCCTATTATAAGCAAATGACTATAGCGCATATTTGTTCATTATGATGCTGCATTACAACTGACTTACATTACATAATATCCATAATATGTTATATCAATAACTGAACATTTCAGTTAAACAAACCACTTTAGTAACATTTCATGAATAAATGTTTGACAAAGAGAACATAACGATTTATAAATATGTTACATTTTGCCATAATCTTGGCGCATAATCTTGGTGTTTTGGCGATGCAGCATAGCGGACCTTGTGTTGAAGCACTTCTTGTTTATTTGGTAGATAACTGACTATCAAATAATACATCCAATAATTAAGATACAATTTATAGCAAACGAAATTCATTTCAAGAAGATATTTTTTCCAAGAGAAATATGTGAAAAGTATATAAATAATATATAAACTCTGCGTTTTTTTCCCGTTCCTTATAAAATAAGGTTTCGTTTGCCTGGCAGGGAAATATACAAATATACACAGGCTGGTTATTTTATATGTATGTAGCTGTGATTTTGTTCGATATTATTTTCTTGAGAAATTGCAAAGACAGCATTTATCCTGTCAAAAAGTGTTTCATCGGCACTGTCATGATTGCGGCTACATTGTAGGAAATCTTTACAAGGGGAAATCTGGTGCATAACTAAAAAATATAATAAAAAAAACAGGGGGTTCAACACAAATCATGTCGCGGATAAGTGCGAAAAAGCAAATGCAAACATTAAATAAAAGATTTCGTACCTGAACACTTCACGCAGAAGCGACCTGCGTAAGCCCCACGCAATCTCCCATACTGTTAAATCTGCTAATTATTTCTGCACACTTGCACGAGGCTCTCTCAGATTTGAGGCTCGCTTAATATCCTCTTAATATATCTTCAGTCCAGTGCTCATGCTACAATAACCTCCATGCATTTGGTCTTTTTTCCACTACTCAAAATGCGCACGATACACACACACACACACACACACATTTAAAAGAGCGGTGTTTGTGGTTCATGCGCGGGTCACGCTGCAGGCACATGCACAGGCTCCAGCGGAGTTTTCGTTTCATGCAAAGCATAATATGTTTTTATTTTATTTATTAAATAACTATTTATAAGCATAAATTATTAAAGCGACACTTAATTTTCTAAGCACTTTATCCAAAATCTTCAGCACTTTTCAAACTTTGAAAATAGGCTATAGCCTCCTTTAAAATTAAAACATTTTCAAAGATTTCCAGCACCCGGCAATTGCGCTTGAGTGCTTATTAAAATCATATTACAGACGGCAAAATAAAAATAAAATCTTGATATTGATCTAAGCTTTAACTACATTATAGGAGTATATTTGTTAGAAAATCGATAGGATCAGCTGTAAATATTTCATTCAATATTTTTACACAATCGGTTATAAACTATAGCCTATAAAAGATAAACATTATATATCGTACACGCCAATAACCAATGGCTCTTTTTTCTATTCTTGTTTAACATAGCCTACGCAAAACTTTTCTTCCTTTTCTTCTGTGGACTCTTTGCAACCTGACATGACTGCCGACGAGAAAACGAAAGCAAGCGCATAGAGTGGACAAATTAAATTATTTATTCCATCGACTAACACATTAACTAGAATTAACTTTGTAATCAAATATAATATTGCTATAACTGTAACACAACTAGATGTTGATACTATTCTCCACGCAGCACGGTCTTGCGCACTTATAATCCAGCAATGATTCAAGTTCGTCTGGAAACACTGACATCAGGAGCTCGATAAACATATTATAGCTGAATAGGTTTATTAGCAATTCTATATCATTCATAATAATAAATAAGCAGCATGTTAGCATGCAACATTGTTTCCGAATTGAGTTTTGAACATTTGAAATCGCGTTAACCTTTAACAACACATGCCCTAATGAATTAAATATAACAAGGTGATATCTATTTAAGTTTGATTAATTGTGCAACCTTACCATTCAGAAGTCTCAGAGGTCAAAGTTTGTTGGTTTACATGACCAAGAGATATCCACAAATAGGTCTTTGTTAAAGTTTTAAAAAGCATTTGTCTGATTTTCAGAACGTGTCAAGTGTCAATTTTAGAGCAGTCACGCCCGTAACAAAGAGCAGTCACGTCCGTAACGAAGAGAAGTCACGTCCGTAACGACAGTCTTTCCTCATTAAGACAAAAATGAAAAACTAAATGAAACAAATTATATATGTTCCATGCAGAGCCAACCCTTGTCCTTTTGACTGTTATAATATTTTTTGGCTTCTGCTTTTTTATTCACAGAATTTCCACAAAGTATGTCAACTCACAAAAATGCATGTCTTTTTTTTGTCACGTCCGTAACGCATTCATTTTGCCGTCATTTTAAATATAAAACACATGAATAGACTGATATTTTTTTGATGCCTGAACTCCATGGTTAAGGGGTAAGAAAAATATAAACAGATATTTCAATATTCTGGTAACATATACTTTCTCTGAGTATATATGTTTCATTTTTTTACTCCAAATGTCACATCCATAACGCTGGAATCAGTAATATTTATATATATATATATATATATATATATATATATATATATATATATATATATATATATATATATATATATATATATATATATGCAGATTACACACAGTGTTTTCATTTTCGTGTGAAGGGACTTGATGTGTGTCATATTAACGGTCAAGGTCTTGAGAGAAAATCACTGTGAAAAAACAGACAAAGTGACAAGCAACTGCAGAAAACAGCTGTTGAAACACACAGACTGGGATAACCAGGCAAACAGCAGTGTGTGAGTGTATGTGAGTGTATGTTGGCCAATTAGAGGGAAAAAAAAGAAGTGGGGTGGAAGGCTTTTTTATGGTCAACTTTGACCTCATCACAGACAAGCAGTAGAACCCTAAAATAATAGACAACAGAGACAGACAGAGATAATTACACCTTTGCTGATTACTACTGTACCCATTCAGCAGCTACTGAGAGCACTACTGTCTGTGTGTGTGTGTGTGTTCAACATGTTTTAGCACTTGCACGCATTATTTAAGTATATCATCAAAATTGATTACTGGGCACAATTTTGCTTAAATTTTGAATGTGAGTTTGGACCACAGACCACATGCATTGTCATTTTAATTCAAGTTTAAACGAAAAGCTGCATGACAAAAGAAAATCAAAAACATGTTCATTTAAATAGCTTTACTCATTTTTATTATCACTGGAAATAAGCTAAACTGCAACCATGTTTACAGCAAAACTCACCTAAAACAGAGTCCGAAAAGAGACTGTAACCAACCAAATAGAACGTCTGCAATCTCTTTTATGGACTCTGATGACAATAACAAATACTCAGCTAAATAAAAGGACAAATGATTGCAACGTGTCAGATAGATAGATAGATAGATAAATAAATAAATAAATAAATAAATATAAAACATACAGCTGAAATTATTCATATTATTATACAGAATTATTAAACCCCCTTTGAATTTTATTTTTTTAAATATTTCCCAAATTATGTTTAATAGAGCAAGGAAATTTTACAGCATATTTTCTGGAGAAAGTCATATTTGTTTTATTTCGGCTAGAATAAAAGCGGTTTTTAATTTTTTAAAAACCATTTTAAAGTCAAAATTATTAGCCCCTTTAAGCAAATTTTTTTCCGATAGTCTACAGAAAAAACCATCATTATACAATAACTTGCCTAATTACCCTAACCTGCCTAGTTAACCTAATTAACCTAGTTAAGCCTTTAAATGTCACTTTGAGCTGTATAGAAGTGTCTTGAAAATATATCTAGTAAAATATCATTTACTGTCATCATGGCAAAGATAAAATAAATCAGTTATTAGATATGAGTTGTTAAAACTATTATGTTCAGAAATGTGTTGAAAAAAATCTTCTCTCCGTTAAACAGAAATTGGGGAAAAAAATAAACAGGGGGGATAATAATTCAGGGGGGGTTAATAATTCTGACTTCAACTGTATATAAAAATCCCCAAAACGACTTAATGGGAAGGAAAATGTACATTTAAAAGCTGTCGTGCATAAAGTGTTACATGACAAATAAAATATAAAAATAAATATGTACATGTGCAAATGCAAAGTATAAATTGTTTTGAAGCTGAATTTTATTCTACTTCATTTTAATGTATATTTTGTCTGTTTTTGTTTTGACTTTTGATTCAGTTTTACTTTTCATATATTTTAAGTTATTATTTTTAAACCACAAATTGTTATTTTCATGTCACTTAGTTGCAAGGGCAGAATTTATAATTTTTTAGGTTTGTTCTATGAAAATTATACAGTCTATATGAAACCTGTTAATTTCATTGCGCCATGCAAAAGCCGGTTTGTTGCTAGGTCGACCAAAACGCAAGAAGGAGCTTGCGCGCAATGGTCAAAGTTCAAAATAGCTTGTTATTCTGCTGTGTGGATATTCAGTTCATTAAATAACATGGCCATTTATCTGTGGATGAGCCGCACATGCACACCAGAAAAACAAAGTTTAAATAATGTGACGACAGGACATTTCCCCATATCTGTGTAGTAATTATTGTCATGGCAGCGCTGATAAAATGACGCATGTCGACTTGTTCACCGACAATAAAATGTGGTAATTCAGTGGAGGAAAACATGATTATTACCATATAGATGTTGTATTCTTAATAAAATAAAAGAGGTGCACTTAAACATTTTGCACAATATTTAATATACTTTTGTCCAAATATTGTGATTGTTCCTGATATTTGCACCTTTTGTAAAATGAGTGTCATTTTGTCATTTGTTTTTTTCATGCAATGTATCATCATTGTGTTATGATGATTTAAGTTCATATTGCTTTTTCAAGGTTAATATGAGTGGTAATTTGCACCTTAAGGTTGATATTTGTTATTTTGAAAACCAAAACAAGTCGTTGGAAGCCAGTGTAAACGTTCTTATACTTGCTGGGAAATTTTACTTTCACGGAGGTTCCTTAAAAATTTCCTATTTTTATAGACTTCTTATGTGAAATAGAACATTTAATTAAATCACTTAGATTAATTAATAATAAGAAATGTGCTTCTTGCATGAGTAAATATGATGAGATCTTTCATGCTACTTGAATCTTTACCTTTTTTAATTGCATTTATTATTCTTTTTAAAATAATTTTTTATGTACTTTATTTTTTGGTTTTGCTTTTTATCCTGTTTATCTAATGTGAATATTGTGTAAAAGAACTGTTCTCTTTTACTGTATTCTAAGTTGTTATATACAGTTTCTTGAAATTAATATTTTTAAAACATTAACCCCCGGTTTTACAAGCAAGGTTTAAGGCTAGTCAAGATTAAATTGCATGTTTGAGCTGTCTTAACTCAAAATAACTTGCAGTGAGATGTCTTAAAATACGTCAGTGTCATTTTTTTGTCTCCAGGTGCACACCAGTGATATATTTTTCTAAGGCTATTTTATAAATGTGGCTTATATAGCCTAATTTATCTAAGGCCTAGTCCTGGCTTAATCTAAGCGCTGTTTGTGAAACTGAGCCTTAGTTATTTTACTGGCTTGTGTTTTTTGAAGTCTGTATTATCTAAGTCATTGAGTTCAATTTTAAAAAATCTTAAATTCTATTATTAAATAAAAAGATATACACCCATTTCAAAGCATTTTTGGTTTCAATTACGGTCTTCTGCTAAGACTAGAGGCATCCATAATTTTTAATTTGGAATTTCCATTTCAGTGCATCCCAATAGGAAATGATAATATTGAGTCAGTTTTTAAACAAAAAGTAATTAATGTGTAGCCTATGTGTCATGTTGTTGTTATAGGGCTGGACGATATGGCAAAAATTTATATCACGATATATTTCTTAATTTCGGTCGATACGATATAATTCCGATATCGAGATGGACAATATTAAAAAGACAGGAAAAAACTGCCAAGAGCGCACACAATGGATGTCTGTACCTACAAATGACTACATCTGAATTTGTAAAGTCTATAATACCTCCAGGCTCTTATAACTTTTTTTTTTTAATAAAAACAGTACAAAAAATAAATTAATGTTCTCTTTTTATTTGTATTTAGCCTTTACAAACAATAAATGTAAAATAAACTATCAAATAAATAAAACTCTCAAACTTAGCTTATTTATATATATAGATTGGGCATAAGTTAATTTTTTTTATCTAGATTAATCTCGAAATTAATCTAGATTAAAATGGCTGATTTGAATTCTGCTGAAGGCATTCAGAATATGTGCGCTACCAAAATAATAAGTCTTTGAGAACGGGTTTCTCAAGCCAGGTGGCGCATTAGACCAGGGGCTCATCTCCTGTTTCCAAACTGCTTGAGAAACTGTTCTACTATGATAATTGGTGATGAAAATAAATGATGTTCAATAAGATGTACTTGTGTTTACTAACTGTTTATTCAGGTAAACATGAATGTTGAACTGTAGGCCTACATAAGCTCCAAACAGTGATTTCAAACTTGCTTTTGATGTATGTACATACAGAAAATGCTGCTTCACAAAGGAAAGTTCACAGAGCCCTGACGGTGTCAAGCAGTGAGTATGTTTACATGGGCAACAATACTTTAATACAATTTTAATATGATTAAAACAATACTCTGATTAAGAGTCTACCATGTAAACAGCGATTTTTGATGACCTTAATGCGACTAAAGTCATAACTGAACTAAACAGAAATGGAATTAAGACGTGGAGTATGCAGATATTAGTGGCATTACTGACAAACTATTACCGTCATGTAGGACTTTTCGCCATATTTTCCGACAAGATCCACACAGGCGGCTGTCAGTGAAGGACCGCACACACACACACACACAGGCGCGCGCGCACACCCACACACCGCGAAATGCAGAAGTTTTTTTTCTTTCCAGTTGGCGTGCGTTATTAAATTCCATAACACTCTCACCAGTCTTTACTCATTATTTGAGTCTAATACTCCAGTTTGTCACGGCGCATGAAGGAAATGTTCATGAGTTAAAGTGAAACTGCCGAACTGCAGTTAGAGTCAGGCATCCTGCTGATCTGATTCAGAAGGGCACTCTTTAGATGGCTCACCGGCCAGGTATACATCCGCGCTAAAATACCAAGGTAAAAGTCATCATAGCTTTCATTAGCTTGCGTAGAATAGACCCAGCTCCCAACCCAACTTTGAGAATAGATTAACGGCTTTTTTTTTCGCGCGATAAATTTGCACAATTTGCAGAGCACCGAAACTATAAGTTTATCGGAACTTAAAAAGCCGAACCACTTCCACCCCACTGCATTAGTCTTTCTTCTCTTATATCAACTACTGCATTTCGTCTGCATTCTTACTTGTGGAAGCTTGTTCATTCACATCTGCATTCAGGGCACTCATTTTGTAGCTAAAACTTTTTGCGACGGTCATGGAGCTTAACCAACTGCTGTGCCATAGACTATAAAAGACTATGTGCTGCTGAGCGCTGGCAGCGTGTCTGTGATGTACATCATTACGCAGGTGACATCACGCTCTTTCTGACGGCTGAGCACTAAAAGTCATTCAGTGACAAGTGATAAAATGTATAAGATCTTATGTATATAATAAAATATATATATGCAAATTTATATCGAAATACCGGAAATGGGTTCAAAAATCATATCATCGTTATTGAAAAAAAATCTATCGCGATATATATTGATATCGAATTATTGTCCAGCCCTATGTTGTTGTTGTTGTTGTTATTATTATTATTATTATTATTATTATTATTATTATTATTATTATTATTATTTTAATATTAAGATGCATTATATATCTTTTAAAAGTAACTTTACCCAACACTGAGGAAGTGTTTGTTTAGAAACTTATTTCATTTGCACCACTGCTATGAATGTGAGCATTTGCTGCTTTCAACTGTCACTCAGAGGAGCTCAGCAAATTGTGTGATGTCATAAACAGAATTCTGGCAAATAGAATCTGTTCTGCTTCTAAACTGTTGTTGGTGTTTGAGGAGTCTAGTGATTAAAAGCTACTTTTGCCACTAATTGACAAGTTCATTTTTGGCCTTAAGTATTGATGATGGAAGTGTTCAGCAGTGCATTTAAAATGCTTTTTGGGTGTTTTGCACATTTTTTATATCGAGGGAAGAGACAGAAATGTGCAGCTCAAGAACTGGCGGCAGAGGAGAAATGCCCAGAGAGTGAGGCCTTCACTGCCAACAAGTGCAGGAAGAAACGGCGCAAGGGGCCTAAAAATTATGGAGAAGTCAAAGCTCTTCAGACTGCTGCTAGACCCTCTGTATTAAAGCCCATAAAGGGAAAACTACCAAAGCATCTCAGTGGCTCTGAATACTTTGTCCTTCCAGCCGCTCGCTGTTCTCCCACCAATTCTCCACAGTTTGTCCTCTGAGTCCCATTCTTTTGGAAGACACTCAGGGAGAGTTTGTCCTGCCAGGTTGTCCTCTTAATGTGGACCGTCGCAAACTTCTGGCTGTTCCTCCATCTCCAGTTCCTGCACCAGATGAGCTGTTCTCCCACCAATTCTCCTCAGTGCCTCCTCTAAGCTTCATTCCTGTGGAGGAAACTGAGCTTGTGTTTGCCCTTCCTGGGTGTCCTCTTCCAGTGCATCCTCCCAAACTGCTGGCTGTTTTTCCACGGCCTGTTCCTGCACCAGACAAACTGTTCTCCTGCCGATTCTCCACAGTGTGTCCCATTCCTCCTCGTGCAGGTGCTCCTCTGAGATCAGTGTATTCTCTCAGTTCAATTCAGTCTTCAGATTCTGTCCAGTCTGCATCTGCTCCAGACCTCATGCTTGTTGATATTGAGGATGAGGAAAGCCAGTTCGCGGAGAACATCCAGACTTTTCTCAAGCCTGAAAGATCCCGACTGATGAGACAGATTCTTGCCTGGGAGGAGGATGAGGACGAGGTACTGGATGATGAATCGTGGACAAGTGAAGTATTTGAGTTCCGGGACCTCATTGAAGCTGGAAACTCTGAGGCTGAACATGATATCGCCCCTCTGTTCTGTGTGTCCCCTGTTGATGGTGCAGAGAGTAAGCTCAGTGTGAACGTTCTGGAGGAGCCAAAGAACAGAAGAAAAGTAGAAAGTGAAGGAAAAGGTGGAGAGGGAGAGGAGAGAAAGAGAGCTGCTGCATCAACGTTACAGAAATGATCCTAAACTGAAGCACCTGTGGATCAACAAACACAACCACAACTACAGATGGTCCTGATGCTGATCGTCATCCCTCCCCAAAATGTCCCCCTGACCCTTTACCCACTGCACACTCCTGCCTGTAAATAAACACTGTGCAAAGGCCAAAAGGTCTCTGACTCTTGTCTATTATAAAGCATGGTTCAAAAACATGTTAAACACAAACATAAATAATTTATCATTAATTTGATTATTTTTCAAGCAGTAGGATGTAAATGATTGATCAGAGTTCACATCAGTAAAACATTTTCAATGATGTTGACATTTATTGTCACCTATTGGCTGTAAAAAATGTATAGCGAGGAAAATTTCTGTTTAAAAATTGCTTTAATATTTTCATATTCATAAATAAACTAATGAATTAATTTAAGTGATAATATGTGTTGGGTAAATTACTTCAAAAGGGTAATTGAGTGTTAATTGCATCATTAAAGTGGTATTTATTACTTTTCTAGTGACTAATGTTTAAAAAGTAATTTAATTACTCAGAAATTTAATTTCTCAGTACTACATAAAATCCCTATAAATATCCACACATAGATGAAATTTCTTTATATTTGAGTCAAATATGAACTTTAGCTTTATTATACATTTTAATATGTAAGCATTTTAATATCAAACATTTTTTAATCAACAACCAAAATTACTTTGAAAAAATAAAAATTGAAACATGATAACCTATGTATCAACACTTTAAATTTTTGAAGAATGACACCATATTTCATACGGTATACTGTATTGTCACTGAATACTTTCTGACAAATTTTCTTCTTTAGTTACAAAATAGGATTATTCAGTAAAATATATTTATATAACAACAACAAAACACAACAATTACTCTGCTTCTCTGAGCTGTTTAATTAATTTTCAGTAGGCCAGTACAATAGCCCCTTTCACCTAGCGATACCGGAAAATTACCGGAATGACTTTACTGGTAAATTCAAAAAAGCGCTGTTAACACAGGCAAGGACATTAAGAAATTTTTTTGGAAAAGACCATTCACACATCCATTACAAAGTACGGTAAATTCTGACATCATGAACCAGAAATGACCTCTAAACGGCCGTGATTGTATTTGTAAACATAGAAGTGTTCGGGCTTTTGTTGATGGTTTCCCTTTTATTTATACCTTTATCATTCATGCAGCTACTTTGACGTCTAAAGACAGAAGCTCGAACCGCAGCTAAATGTTTACACATTTGACTACATTACAAATTCTGTGGATGGATAAGTATTGTGAACAACTTCGATGAAAACATGTAGAGAATATTTCACATGTCGAGATGTACATAATTTGTGTGTGTATTGGCGCTCACCGGCTGCTTCATGTGCAAATGCGTCAAGCAACTGAAGCAGAGCTCAAAGGTAAACAAACAGCAGTTTATCATAAGCATTTTTCGATAATTTTTCACATTGTTGGCATTAAGAAGGAACACAGAAACATTATCTGACTAACATCTAGCAGCTAAACGTGTCTGGAAAAATATTCAAAGGTATTTATTTTCATAAACCGCGCGGGTTGTGAATGCGTCTGAATGTTCTGATTGGCTGGAGCACACATCTCACATCATCGTGTTCTAAATGTGATCTCGCTCTTTCCGGCAAATTTCCTTCTGCGTTCACACAGCGCAGCATTCCAGCAAATTACAGGTAATGTTACAACTTCTCTTTCGGGAAAATTGCTGGAATGAATTTACTGGTATTTTCAAAAAGGGCCTATTAACACATGATCCCTTTCCCGAAAATTGGCGGTAATTTTACGGAAAGGTCTGTATGTGTGAAAGGGGCTATTGTTGTTACCGAAAAATGACAAGTATTGCAGTGACACTGTACTTTGTAACAAGTGTTGGGAGTTAACACATTAGAAAAGTAATGCATACAGTAACTAATTACTTTTTGCTGTAATGCAGTAGTGTAAAGCATTACTGATTTATTTTAAGTAATACTATTACCTGGTACATGTTTTGGTACAATTTTTGTCTAAAATTGAATTGTCCTCAGTAAAAAAGAATTCAAGCTATTGGATGTATTTGATATTAGAAGATGCTTATTGGAAAAAACAAAACAAAAAAGGCACACTTTGACGCTGTGAATGAGTATCATGGGAGTTGTTGGATTATTCAATAAAAAAATTCTGTAATTTGAACATATATAAAGTAAAAGCACATAAAATAGCGTTAAAAATCTGTTTTCTTATACAAGGGGGCCCTGAATATCCCTTCAGCAGTCCAACAGGCTTAGTATACATAACTTTATTAATTCTATAGAATTAGTCATATGGAAACTAAACACTAATGTTTTAGGTTCTTTATGGGATTCCTGCAAAAGTCCTGCATGTTCCCTGTACTGTACCAGAGTCTTACATGTTCCATGTACGATTCCTCCAATAGTCCTGCATGTTTCCTGTAGGATTCCTGCATGAGTCCTGCATGTTTCCTGTACCATTCCTACATGTTCATTAGGATTTCTGAAGGAGTTCTGCATGTTCCTTGTAAGATTCCTACATATTCCCTGTAAGAGTCCTGCAGGAGTCGTACAGAAAAATGGTCACAAAATCTGGTGGGATCCTGTGGGAACATGCAGATGTGTGGTGTATGGGATCCTGCAGGATTTTAGCAGGATTTATTTTGTAAGGATTAGACACCAAATAATGTGGAATAAAATACGTACACTAGACAGCTAAATATATAACATAGTTTTTTTTATTAGTAATAATAATAACAACTCTTAGGAACTTAACAGAATCACTGTTATTACTCGCATGAATGTTGATCACTTGAATGAATGTTGATGCGCATAAACTGAACATATTATGTCTACAGTGCAGGTCATTGGATATCAATTTGCTTAATTATGAATTAATCAAGATCGAGATCGAGACTTCAGAGTTAAAGTCTTCAGAAAACTCACCAAAAAACTCACAAGATACTGTATGCATTGTTATTTTGAAAAACAACTGAGAGATGGAAGTATATCTCTCATTCTTATTCTTTTCCTGTAGAGCTGCATCAAGTCAACCTTGAGCACAGTGAAAGAATGGCTGAAAAATAAAACTGATCTTTCTGTGGACAGAGATGACCATGAAAACATGACATATGCAACCCCAAACTGCAAAAGGTCTGTGTGTTTGTCACAGTCTTTTAGTGATGTCCCACCAACTGTCACCTGCCTTTCTAGATTTATCGAGGAGACTAGTGTTGAATGCAGCATTGTCACAGCTGCATTGCAGATGTGCCCTAGATTCAAATATATATATATTGAGGGCACGAAAGAAGCCTTTTATCATACTGAATGAATTTGAGATGAGAATGCATAGCACTTTAAAAGACTCCAGGTGTTTGTGCTTGGTTCAGTTTCAAAGAAATCGATCCAGCAACTGCCAATGTAAAAAAGCTTTATGCTGCCGGTAAGACTTACAGTGGGTGAGAGTTGCCAGGAAAGTTGCGACAATACTTGGATTATCACAAACATTACATTAAACAATTCATTTTTATGTGATTCGATTTGTCAAGATTTGTGATAATGCAGACGTAAGTCATAGAAAAAAATAGGTAACACTTACATACAGTACTTTACAAAGCAAATTAGTAATAGTCCTCTCCGTTGTTAATTGAGAAAAATACTGTTATCGAAAACATGCACAGCAGAGAATGCGCAATGTAAGACTTCCAGGCCACAAATCATTTCCAATACAATTGCACATAAACCACTGGTTTCCAAGCACTATGGTCTCAAATAGCATACTCAAAGGTGCCCAAGAATGAAAGCATCAGTGCATTTTTTGGATATCAAGTGCTGATTTGAAAACCCCAGATATAAAATTCTCAGAGACATCAATGTCATGTTTTAGAGAAGTTTTAATTTTCGGCTCATTGCCAAACAGTGCATTAGTTTGAAGGAATGATCGCTGCCATGCCTCTTGGCAAAAAGGAGCAAATCAGAAAGCAAAATATTGCTAGCTCCAGATTCATGTTACTCAGCCCACTTGAGGAGCTTAAGTATAATGTTATATTTGATTGTAAATGATTGGTAAATTACAGATGAGATGGGCAATTGTAGATTGCTAACCACTAAATGCAAAATTATATTTGTGTTTACATGACAAAGACATACTAAAATGCAATGTTTTTTTTACAAGTTCACATACAGATGACATTTTAAAAGCATAGACATTCACAAAGAGTACTTTTTAGTGGTTGCAAAGTAAATATGTATTCAATATAAATACCTACTTTTTCTGGATGCAACTAGTCACTTGTTTCATTTCTAAAGTTGCTTGGTTCCATTTTCACATCTTTTGCGAGAGAATCTTGAAAGTTTTAATATCATTCCAGAATGCCCTGATGTCCGTATGTATTGCTGCAATGCTAGCTGACAGGCTATCAGCTATCCGTCTTGGATTATTCATCTGCTGATTTCTTTCTTTTTTTTTTTTTTCAGGTTTCAATTGTTGTTTTGTCCTAGCTTTTTAGTTTTTGTCCCCCTCCATGTTGTTTAAGTATGGTTTAGGTTGTCATATATGATGTAAAACGAAGGATTAATACCAGTGTGTATGGGAGCGTTCTTTCTGTGCTGCTACACGTGTTGACGCTATACCGGAAACCCAATGATACATCATTTTAATAATTTCTTATAAAAAAATGTACTGAATGTTGTAAAGGAGTCATTTTAAAGTATTTAAATCTATTACCCCTGTAAATAATTTCCAGCAAATGAAAATGTTTTAAATGAAATTCAAATCTGTGATATTTCTTGAAAGTACAATATTTGATAAATATATTTACCTAATCATAACCCTTATTTTTATTCTCTCATTTCCTATCATAAATAAGTTTTTGATGAAACATCACACTTAAAGTTAAAGTTCCTCTTACAATGCTTTATGAACAAAAACACACTTGTTTTTTTTCACATACACTGTCTGCTTATACCCTTTTCTTTATTTTTCTTTTTTTAAATATTTCCTAAATTATGTTGAACAGAGCAAAGAAATTTTCACAGTATGTCTGATAATATTTTTTCTTCTGGATAAAGTCTTATTTGTTTTATTTAGGCTAAAATAAAAGCAGTTTTTAATTTTTTAAAAACCATTTTAGGGACAATATTATTAGCTTTAAGCTATTTTTTTCCGATAATTTACAGAACAAACCATCATTATACAATAACTTGCCTAATTACCCTAATCTGCCTAGTTAACCTAATTAACCTAGCTAAGCCTTTAAATGTCACTTTAAGCTGTATAGAAGTGTCTTGAAAAATATCGAGTAAAATATTATTTACTGTCATCATGGCAAAGATAAAATAAATCAGTTATTAGAGATGAGTTATTAAAACTATTATGTTTAGAAATGTGTTGAAAAAATGGTCTCTACGTTAAACAGAAATTGGGGAAAAATATTAACAAGGGGGCTAATGATTCAGGGGGGCTAATAATTCTGACTTCAACTGTATGTAAACTATTTATAAAAGCATTTTTGTTTTGATAGTGTCGGATTATACTTTTTAAATTAGAAGCATTAGGTTAAAATATGATAACAGATAATTGTAAAGATTTTCAACTTGCCTAATTTGTGTGTGTGCGTGTGTATGAGTGTGTGTGTGTTAGTTCTATGTTGATCTATAATGTTGATTGCAGCTGAGTTTCTTGCTGAGTTACTAGACTTATCAACTCTCTTTGCACCCTCTGGGGACAATGAATAGTCTGGGTTTTAATGGGGTTAGTTTATGACCTTGAGAGTGGCCAAAGATGTTCTCACCTCCAATTGAATTGTCAACAACCCCCAAAATATCAAAAACTTTTAATAGCATCCTCCACTTCTCAGTATGTGCATATATTGCATGCAATGTTTACGTGATTCTTTTTCTTTTAGCTAACGTAATGTTAATTGGATGACAAAATGTGCCGTAACACGTAAGAGACACAAATGAGGAGTGGCAACTTTCAGATGCAACCAGTATTGTGTCACTACATTAATGTCACTAGTGATGACTTTAATGGGTCAGTTCCCTTTGAACTGATCTGTGTCCTCTAAGGGTCCAGTCTCAGGTGACACATTCTGCAGTTACAAGTAATAATGCACGCAGCAGTGTGTGTTTATCTGTGCGTTGGATGGTTTATTTTAAGACTGGCTCCATTACCAAGGCTGGGAAAAGTCTGCGTCTCATTGAGGGAGACAGTAGTCTGCCACACCCATTAAAAGACACACACATGCATACACACATACACACACACACAATCCCAGGCTACACCCCACAGCCTAGGGCCAGTTCCCAGACTCTTCCAGTGTATTTCCATCATACAGAAGCTGGTTAATGACAGACCCTAATAAAGACGTGACTGACTGAAGACTCACTATAAATCAATAAACCACTATAATGCTCTCATCTGAGATACACAATCACACACATCACACACACTTCCAAGACTCCTGGAGAAAACTTTTGGATATGTGATGACATTGTTGAAGGGGATCCAGTATCGGTGGACTGTCTGTGTGTGTGGGGGTTTGTGTCCCTATACATTGAAAAAATAAGTTTTAAAGATAATCATTTTTAGGGTAAGTGGTTGCAAACAATTTATATGGACTAAATTTAAACAAACAAATGAAATTTAGTAATGTTCAACTGATTTGTTTGTTTAAAGCCTACATACAGTAAATTGTCTGCAACCACTTACCTTAAAAAGAATTTAGTAAACCTTTTTTCACAGTCTACCTGCATGCACACAGTACAGTATTCTGTATGGATAATTTATGAATAACTGCACAACTATAATCTTAAACCTGTTATGTAATATGCAGATTGCAAATCAACCTTTATTTGGTAATTACTGATCTAAGCAGATATCTTTTTTTTTTTAAGATGCACAATTATACCTTTTGTTTCTATTTAGGTCACACTTTATTTTAAGGAACAATTCTTCCTGTTAATAAATCAATAACTATGACTTGTACCTCAATAAACTCATAATTTGTTGTTTATTAATAGTTTTAAGGTAGCTAAAACTAGTTTAAAGTGGGTTTAGCTAATATTTAGGTAATGTAGGTATGTTGAATAAGTTAATGTAGAATATGTGCTATATAAGTAATAGACAGCCAATATATATACACATAACACACACACATATATATATATATATATATATATATATATATATATATATATATATATATATATATATATATATATATATATATATATATATATATATATACATAACACACACACACACACACACACACACACACACACACACACAGCTGAAAGTAAAACTAAATCGAAAGTCGAGGCAAAAACAAACAAAATATACATTAAAAATGAAGTAGAATAAAATTCAGCTTCAAAACTATTTATACTTTGCATTTGCACATGTACATAATTATTTTTATATTTTATTTGTCATGTAACACTTTATGCTCGACAGCTTTTAAATGTACATTTTCCTTTCCATTAAGTCGTTTTGGGGATTTTTATATACAGTTGAAGTCAGAATTATTAACCCCCCCTGAATTATTAGCCCCCTTGCTTATTTTTTTTCTCTCCCAATTTCTGTTTAACGGAGAGAGGATTTTTTTAAAGCTTTAATAACTCCTCTCTAACTGATTTATTTTATCTTTGCCATGATGACAGTAAATAATATTTTAAATAAATATATTTCAAGACACTTCTATACAGCTTAAAGTGACATTTAAAGTCTTTGCTAGGTTAATTAGGTTAACTAGGCAGGTTAGAGTAATTAGGCAAGTTATTGTATAATGATGGTTTGTTCTGTAGACAATCGAAAAAATATATAGCTTAAAGGGGCTAATAATTTTGTCCTTAAAATGGTGTTTAAAAAATTAAAAACTGCTTTTATTCTAGCTGAAATAAAACAAATAAGACTTTCTCCAGAACAAAAAATATTATCAGACATACTGTGAACATTTCCTTGCTCTGTTAAACATCATTTGGGAAATATTAAAAAAATCAAAGGGGGGCTAATAATTCTGACTTCAACTGTGTACAGTATATATGTATATATATAATGTTTTAGCATAAGAGAACAAACAATAACATAAACAGGACATAAAAAAGGTCCAAAGGCCATTTCACAATACACAGACGGTCGGACACAACATAATACAGTATCATCCAGAAAAATTTAATAAAATATAGAAAATAAATAACAACACGACATATGCCAAACCAAATCCCTGCTATAATGAGTTACAAGTCAACATTACTGATATAAAACATAATTGGATTCCAGATTTTAAAAAATATGTTTAGTTTGTTTGCCATTCCATATCGCATTTCTTTCATAGGCAACACATAACTTAAAAAGCTCCTAATCCAGGTTTTAAAGACAGGCACGTAATCTGACTTCCAATTTTGTAAAATAAATTTCTTTTGCTAATATCATACACAAAGATACTGCTGGTGATATATATTTATCTCCTATTTCTGAGGATTTGGCTCTGGTGACAGATCAATCCTGTATACTTCAGATATAAAAAAAATGTTCTGCCAAAATGAACAAATTTTATGGCATGACCAGAATGAGTGAGTCAATGTACCTTCAGAGTTTTTACATTTATTGCACAATAAGGAACAGCCAAAATCTTAATAATAGGCAGATAATAAGCCACTAGTTAATAGTGAGAATTGGTACTTAAACTAAAATGTTACCAATATGTGTAATTAGCTTTAATTTGATATATTTTTTATTTTTCATTACAATTCATTTTATTTCTAACTTATTTTCTTCATTGCGATATTAATTTAAATAATTTCTTATATTTCTTATCTTTTAATTTATTAAAAAAACTTTACCTATTCTATGATGAAAATAGAGATGTGCTGTTATTTACTATAACAAAACCAAATGGAAAATTTGATGGGATGAGAAAATGTGGGGGATTTCGTAGACAGGCTTTTCTAATCACGATGGCTGACATGTACAGACACATACAATCACACATACTCTTTATTCTGTGAACAATATTTCACATTTTGTTGCCAAATAGTTATTGGGCACCTCTTTGATTTGTTTCCCATGTAAAATTTCTACAGTTTTTCCCAAAGGTGTTTAGGCAAAGTGAGTGGGAGGAGCACTTCACATCTCAAGAACCAAGCTGTCAGTGAAACTTTAGTCACTTAAATGTGAAATTGATAGAACTCGATGCATGTTTTGCAATATTTCTCCTACAGTAAAACATTTTATTGGATTGTACAGCTTTTAATGTTTGTACAGTGTGTGAACTTGCTTAAAGGGTTATTCAGTAAAGTTTTACCAGAAAAGGTTTTAAAACTTTTACCATTTGTTAATATAACTTGCCTTAGTTTGTCTGCTGGTTTTTATTAGGCTGGCTTGTGAAAGCCAACCTTTTGAAATCCTATTTAAATTAAATAGGTAGTGCTGTTGCCTCACAGCAAGAACGTCGCTGGGTCGCAGGTTCGAACCTCGGCTGGGCTGGGTCAATTGGCGTTTCTGTGTGGAGTTTGCATGTTCTCCCTGGGTTTGCGTGGGTTTCCTCCGGGTGCTCCGGTTTCCCCCACAGTCCAAAGAAATGCAGTACAGGTGAATTGGGTAAGCTAAATTGTCCATAGTGTATGAGTGTGAATGTGTGTGTGGAAGTTCCCAGAGATGGGTTGCGGCTGGAAGGGCATCCGCTGCGTAAAATCGTGCTGGATAAGTTGGCGGTTCATTCCGCTGTGGCGACCCCGCAAGGGACAAAGCCGACAAGAAAATGAATGAATGAATGAATATTCTTCTGGGACAAAAATTCTGACTGTATCTCCTCCTAGGGCTTTAAAGCTATGACCGCCAAACTCGATTGATATCTTCATGCTGCAGTGTTATAGAGACATGGGGGTTGATATAAATTGATCATACTGGCAGGAAGCTTTGCTACATCATCAGTCTAACTCAGGGATGGGCAAACTTGATCCTGGAGGGTCGGTGTCCCTGCAGACTTTTGCTCCAACACTAGTTAAACACACCTGAACACACTAATCAGTGTCTTCAAGATCACTAGAAAGCTGCAGGCAGATGTGTTTGATTAGGGTTGGAGCAAAAGTCTGCAGGGACACCGGCACTCCAGGATCAAGTTTGCCCATCCCTGGTCTAACTCAATAGCAACAAAACAGACTAACCTAGCACCCATATAACAGCAGCTATATCTCAGCATCAGAACATTGTAGAGAAGCGATGATTAGCTCGTTTGATGCAAGCTCGCACACCGAAATCCTTGTATGTTTCACATGCTAGCAATGACTAGCTACATTTTAATAATGATTAGCTAAGTGCTTTAACATGGTAGAAATGCTTACTAAACATTAAGGACAAGATATAGAACACCATTTTATTATCTATCTATCTATCTATCTATCTATCTATCTATCTATCTATCTATCTATCTATCTATCTATCTATCTATCTATCTATCTATCTATCTATCTATCTATCTATCTATCTATCTATCTATCTATCTATATCTATCTGTCTGTCTGTCTGTCTGTCTGTCTGTCTGTCTGTCTGTCTGTCTGTCTGTCTGTCTGTCTGTCTGTCTGTCTGTCTGTCTGTCTGTCTGTCTGTCTGTCTGTCTGTCTGTCTGTCTGTCTGTCTGTACTTTTTCAAACCTTCTTAAACTAAATAAACTATTGCCAACAGGCTTTTTCAATCATTTGTTTGCCATGGAAATAGTGAAATTGAAGGAATCTTTGTGAGTGTCATACATAGTGTTTAATGCAAAAGTTTATTTTTCTATAATGGCAGGTATTGTAAGTTTCCACCATCATTTCAGTGATTTAGTGAGGTTAGTGAGTTTCCTTTGAAGAAACACACACATGCACATGTTCAGTGATCAGGAGCAGAACAGCTGAGGAATGACGGGACTCATCTGAGAGCAACAGCTGCAACATAACTATTGCCAGAGATATGAGAGAACAGATACAGTATATAGCCAGATACACTCTACACTTGCAGATCACACTGTAAGGTTATAGATCTGCAACGTGCATTGAGGGGACACTTATTTCCTAATGCCTTTTCTTCATTTCACATATCGAAGGAGTGCCATATTTCAAGGATTGATGATGAGGTTACTCTGCACATACTATCTTGTTTCAGTTTTAGAAAGACGTTCTACACACTGAAAAATAAAGGTGCTTTTTGGCAATAATGGTCTCCATTGCACAAAATATTCTATAGTAGAATAAGAGGAAAATAAAAAAGGTTTAAGATGTTACAATTTTTCTCAGTCATTTTGGTGCATTTCTCACAACACTATTTAAATTTGCACAACAGTTAATGCATTTCTCAAAACAACTAGTCATTTGTGCTCATATCATAGTAGTAGATCATAGTAGCCGTTTCCCCTTCCTTCCAACAAATTGCAAATGCTTTTGGACATGCATCAATTGCTTTCATACAACTCTCTGCTGTTTATAACATTATCATTTGCTTATGGCATGTCAGTCAAAATTAACTAAACTTGTGAATGCTGAATAGTCATTCCATATAAAACTAATAGTCCTCATTTCATTACTTGAGTCATTACATACAAAATGTTGAACTAGTTGTCAAAATCTGTCAAGCTAATTTTGTTTAAAAAATTTAAATCTTTTTATTTCTGAAAATGTCTTCTAAATTGACCAATTTCATGAATGATTTACAGACCTGTGTATGTTGTAGGTTCAGTTCCAATATGTACTGCAATATTGTTTACAGTTCAGTGTTTCCTCTAGGATTTTTTCCAGCTGTGGCGGCAGGACTGGTAGACACAGATCTGCCAACTACCTATGGCGATAATGACGTTATTTCAATGACAAATGTCATCAGCGCAATACTGTATTACAAGTCGAGATCGCATTCGTGTAATACGAGCATGCAAATCTCTTTGCTTGCGCGCCGATTGCCTCTGTTCGTGCACAAAACTTCTTGCACACCCTCAATTATACTCTACTCAAGTGCAGATTTTCTTGTGCATGCTCAAATAAACACTGCTGAAGTGCGATTTAGTGAGTTTATGTAACAAGTATGTCTCCAACATTTGCTAGGAACATTTATAAATGCTTCCAATAGACCTACAGAGCAGCATTAATGCGTCCTGAAGTAAAGTGAAACGGCTATAAACTCCAGCAAGATAGTCATTGTATGCAGAGCCATAGGCTATAAAGTATAATTATGGAAACCGTGTTCATCTTAACTGAAACTACGTCATGTTTGCCTCACGCATCACGCACCTGTCAGTCAGTCAGTTTGTCAGTCAGCATGTCACTTTAAAGGGTTAAACAAATAACGCACAGCACGATTACAGAAAAGTTTGCGCTGTTATAATTCACTTAACTTTTAATACGTTTTGGTGGGATTATAACCCGCTATTTAAACAAAACAACAACTGAATGTTTTTGAATGAGAAGCTGTTATGTAGCCGTGGCGGGATGAATTTTGGTGTGGCGCCCGCCATGGAAGAATGAATGTAGCGAAAACCATGTAGTTGTGCACAGCTCTAGCCAAAGGAAGTTTATGTTTGCTGTAAATAAGGGTGTATTTATTCTTTTGCACAATGCTGTGAATAAAGTAGAATTGCAAAGAGCATATGCAGTAAAAATGTGAAACATACATATTCAGTGTCTTGTACTCAAATCAAATCACTTTTATTGTCACATCATCAGCAGCACGTGTGCTATGATGAGTGAAAAGCTTAGGTGCTGGCTCCAAACAGTGCAAAATACAGATAGTGCAAATACAACGACAGTGCAAAATACAGACAGTGCAAAATACAAACAGTGCAATATACAACAACATACTCACAAAAAAAAAAACAAGACAATGTAAAATTGGCAATGTTGACAGCGATACTTACGATGGATAGGTGTACACATAGTTGTAGGCAGTATTGTTTTAAGTATGGGTTTGTTAAAGTGCAGTGCATGCTACATCTTGATGGTGTGCAGTGCAGGGTATGGAAGAGTTTGTGTGGGGTGTGTTAAGTGTTTGGGTGCTTGGGTGGCTGGAGTCGCTGATGATTCTCCTGGCTTTCCTCATGCACCTCCTGGTATAGATGTCCTGGAGGGAGGGAAGCTCACCTCCTACTACGCGTCCAGCAGTTCGCACGATCCTATGTAGACCTTTGCGATTGCTGCTGGTGCTGTTTCCGTACCAGGTGGTGATGCAGCCAGTGAGGATGCTCTCCACAGTGCAGGTGTAGAACGAGCGGAGGATGTGGGGGCTCATTCCAAACCTCCTGAGATGCCTGAGGAAGAAGAGGCGTTGTTGTGCCTTCCTCAGCACTGCGTCTGTGTGGACAGTCCATGTCAGATCCTCAGCGATGTGTACTCCAAGAAACTTGAAAGTGCTGACTCTCTCCACTGGTGTCCCGTTGATGGTGATGGGAGTGTGTTCTTTCTTCTCTCTCCTGAAATCCACCACCAGCTCCTTGGTTTTGCTGATGTTGAGTGAGAGGTGGTTTTCCTGACACCACTGCGTCAGAGCGTGCACCTCCTCTCTGTAGGCCGTCTCATCATTATCGGTGATTAGGCCCCCCACTGTTGTGTCATCAGCAAATTTAACGATAACATTGGAGCTGTGTTTGGGTGCACAGTCATGTGTGTACAGGGAGTACAGGAGTGGGCTGAGAACACAGCCCTGTGGAGCACCAGTGTTGAGGATCAGTGTGGATGAGGTGATGTTGTTCATTCTGACCACATGGCGTCTGTTTGACAGGAAGTCCAGGATCCAGTTACACAGAGAGCTGTGTAGGCCCAGAGCCTGGAGCTTCACCACCAGCTTGGCAGGCACTATGGTGTTGAATGCTGAGCTGTAGTCCACAAACAGCATTCTCACATATGTGTTTTTGTTTTCCAGGTGAGACAGAGCAGTGTGCAAGGTGAAAGCAGTGCATCATCAGTGGAGCGGTTGTTTCTGTATGCAAATTGCAGAGGGTCAGTGTTAGCGGGCAGTACAGAGCAGATGTGGTTTTTAATTAGCTTCTCAAAGCACTTGCTGAAGATGGGTGTCAGTGCAACCGGACGCCAGTCATTCAAGCATGTGTTTTTAGCTGATTTCGGTATTGGCACAATAGTAGCTGTCTTAAAGCATGTGGGAACCACAGACCGAGAGAGCGAGAGGTTAAAGATGTCCGTGAAAACCCCCGCTAGCTGGTGTGCGCATGCTTTAAGTACACCTCCAGGGACGCCATCTGGGCCCGTAGCTTTTCGGATGTTCACGCAACGGAAATATCTCGTTACATCCGCTACAGAAACAAAGCAAGCGTAGAACGAGTTGAGCTCGTCCGAGAGAGACGCAGCAATGTTTACTGTGGCGGGTTTGTTACTTTTAAAGTTTGTGATGTAATTAAGTCCCTGCCACATGCTCCTTGCGTTATGGGGGTTAAATTGACCCTCTACCTTGTCTTTGTATTGACGTTTTGCTGTTTTGATCGTTTTCCTGAGGTTGTAGTTTGCTTGTTTTAGTTCCTCAGCATTTCTGGATTTATAGGCAGAAGTTCGTACTAATAGAGCTGTTCGAACTTCGCAATTGATCCATGGTTTTTGGTTGGGTTAGATACAGACAGTTTTTGTTGGGACCACGTCTTCTATGCACTTTCTGATGAAGCACGTAACGATGTCTGAGTGCACTTCGATGTCGTCATCAGAAGCTGCCCGGAACATCATCAAACGTCATCAAAACAGTCTTGAAGTATGGAATCCAATTGGTCCGACCAGCTCTGAAACGTCCTGAGGGTGGGTGGTTCCCGTTTCAGTTTCTGCCTGTAAGCAGGCAAGAGCAGAACAGAAGAGTGATCTGATTTGCCAAATGGTGGGCGGGGAAGGGATTTGTAAGCATCCCGGAACGGAGAGTAGCAGTGGTCCAAAATACGATCACCACGCGATCACCACGCTCAGATACCTCACTAAATGCAGTTATGTCTAACTTCACTGTAGTTTTCAAATGGCTGTGCAAATAGTATATAGTGCTGTCTTGAGCATTTTTAGGAAGTGTCACCAAAATCTGACTTTTTTGCATTGAAAAAATGTACAGAGTAAACTGTCATAATGAAAACATGACAAAGCCATTTGATATCATGTTCATAAACAATGGTGTCAGGACTTTTCATCATGATGACACTGACACTTTCATTGACATCAATACTTGCTTTTGAGGAATGAGCTATCCATTTTGAGCAAGTGACACGCTTTTGCAGGTTATCAACTAGGTTTTGCAGTTTGTACTAATTGTTTTGAGAAATGCATTAACTGTTGTGCAAATGTAAATAGTGTTGTGAGAAATGCACCAAAGCCACTGAGAAAAACTGTAAAGTCTCCAAGAAATCAAAACTAACCATTATGATTTTGTTTGCTCGCATTGCTGGTTTTGTGGTGAACAATTCATCTGTGCATGTCATTAAGAAAAAAATAGTTTGCCCTTGTAATATTTACAAATATTAACATGCTGCTCCAACGGTCAGTTTTGGCAACAATCAGAAATGGCAAGGAAGAGGAGTCTGTTAGTTTGTAATATCTCCCCAAACCATTTTCCCAATGCCTACTTTACTACATCCATTCAGCTCGCAGTAAAAAAACAAGCCAGCCACGCCCACTGTTTTGTCATTTAGTATTCAGTTTCTCTACGAACTGCGTCACAATACGAAAAAAATAACAGTCGCAGCTTTCGGTTAATGGGGACGTCAACACTTTTTAATTTAAAGACCAATTTTCTCTGTTTGCTGGCATATTACAGTACCTGCATGTTATTAGCATATTGGCTGCTTATTAGTACTTATTGTATAGGCAGCACGGTGGCGCAGTGGGTAGCACGATTGCCTTACAGCTAGAAGGTCGCTGGTTCGAGCCTCGGCTGGGTCAGTTGGCGTTTCTGTGTGGAGTTTGCATGTTCTCCCTGTGTTGGTGTGGGTTTCCTCCAGGTGCTCCGGTTTCCCCCACAGTCCAAAGACATGCGCTATAGGTGAAGTGGGTAAACTAATTTGTCCGTAGTGTATGAGTGTGTATGGATGTTTCCCAGTGATGGGTTGCAGCTGGAGGGGCATAAGGGAAGAGGAGCTGCATAAAACATGTGCTGGATAAGTTGGCGGTTCATTCCGCTGTGGCGACCCCAGATTAATAAAGGGACTAAGGCGAAAAGAAAATGAACGAATGAATTAGTACTTATATATAACACATATTCTGCATGGTCTTTTTTTTACATCATATTAAAATGATATAATGAATATTTTGACCTTAATTTTGCTTATTAAAATATTGCTCAAATTTCCCAAGAAGTTTATTTTTTAAGTATTTATTTGAGTAACAATGTAAGCATTGTTAAAATATCCCTATCAGTAATATGCATGTGCATAAATCCCTAAAGTTTCTTTCGAAACATCACTAAAACATATTTTTTTCTCCACCTTTTGGAATCTTAATTATTAATGTAAGTGCATATATCAGTATGAAGCCACACTTAAAGTGACCAGGCTTTCAGTTTCGATTATGAATGAATCATTTATTACATCTCTTTTGGCAAATTCAACTTGCATGTGGAAAGCTCATATCTGAGAAACCCTCACTAATGCATTCTCAATGATTCACACATCACATTAAAAGACAGTAGCCTGGAGCATTCACTAGGTCAGTGCTTCTCACAATAGCAGCTGAGTTGCAGCAGAGTTTCTCAAACTATAGTTTCTGATACTGAACTTGCAGCTCACACAAAGATACAGTACAAGGAGACGTTACAGTGCATCTATCATTGTCCATAAATATGTCTAACTTGCTTATAGACACAAAGACCAAAGGAAGGAGAACAAGCAATCTTAACATTTGCTGTAACACAATACTTGTATTTGAAAAAGTGCACACACTCATGGTTTGTTTATGTAAAGGAGTAATGATTCATTGATAGGTTGACGGTGGCAGCTGCCTGTATGACAACTGACAGCTGCGTTGAAAAAGACAGCTGAATGATCGCTCAGACACATGCATGTGCTCAAGACACACACACACACACACACACACACACACACACACCACACACACACACACACACATACACACACACACACACACACACACACACACACACACACACACACACACACACACACTGCTTTTTACTGCATGTGTTTGGATTACAAAAACAATTACAAAAACAATAAACATGCACCTTCTCATACAGTACATAGTGGGCTATTTGACACACGGCTATTTGTCACATGTTTTTTTTTCTTGCCTTGGTTTTACATGTTGATTTAAAAAAAGATCTTAAATAAATGGATATTTCTTAGTACATTAAAGCAATCTAGTTTTGGTTCTAAACTTTTAAAAAATTATTATTATAATGAATAGTTAATTTATTAAACAAAATGCTTATAGAATGAAACCATTTTGAACAACTATCTGTATTTTAAAGATAATACAGTTCTGGATTCACAAATTTTGGTGGTGGTGGTGGGGGTGGGGTTGGTATCTGTAAACACAATAAAAATAAAATAAATGTTTAAGCATGAAATGGCTTTTGGTAATATTATATGAGATGGGCAGTATTTATGATACATGTTTTTCCAAATACGTATTTTAAATACAAAAAAGTATTTTGGAATTTGTATTTGATAAGGGTTATAAAAATGGCTTAATATTTTGTATCAAAATACTTTAGTGTCTTGTATTTTTGTGTTTTTAAAATACTGTAAAACACTTTGTAAGAAATCCACATCAAGACATCATATAAATGCACAGTCTGATTGGTGCTTTGGATGTTATTTACTCTTCTATTTAAAGAAGAATTGTTTGTCATTAAAACAAACAACATAAAAATAAGTCTTGCTGTGGCGATTCCAACAATACTTCATTGGCTGTTTCAAATGCAGTAGTTGACCAGTAGTTCCACTGTGTATTTAATGAAGAGGAAAGATGTAACCTTAAGATGTCACAACATATGAAACACAAATATTTAATAATCAAAATCTCCTAATACTGTTTTTTTCATTGAGTATTAAAGAGTTCAAAAGCAAAAAAAAAAAGATTTCTGAAATATTCTGTGAACAAAACATGGAAATGAACTCTTTATTTAAAATAGTATTATCTTAATATTAAAATATTAAGAGGTTGAGTAATCAATGTACAGAGATGATGGCAATTTTACTGGTTACGTTTGCTATCAAACATTGTTTACTTCACTAAGTCAGTTTAACGGGAAAGGGATTGATCAAATAGGTGTAATTGATGGAAGATTTGCAAAGAAATGTCATGCTCCTTTGTAAAAGTGTTTTGTTGTATTTTTAAAATACAAAATACTGTATTTTATTTTAATACACCTTGTAACTATTGTATTTTGTAGTTTATTTTGATACACCTAAAATTAAAGTATTTGGTATTTTATTTTAAAATACATTTCAATGTATTTTTGCCCAACCCTGATTATATGACATATTAAATTTACTGCAAGTGTTTGTGTTTATTAAATACTTTAGTAAATACTTGTGAGTGCTTAATTTGCAGTTATGTTGAAGAGGGAGATGTTGTGGTTACATTGTGTTAAGGTGTGCAGACTGTGGTGTGTGGTTTTTCATTTACTGAACAATAGCTGCAAAAAAAAAAAATTTGAAAAAAATAAATAAATAAATATATATATATATATATATATATATATATATATATATATATATATATATATATATATATATATATATATATATATATATATATATATATATATATATATATATATATATATATATATATAAATTTTTTTTTCTTTTTTAAATATTTCCCAAATTATGTTTAACAGAGCAAGGAAATTTTCACAGTATGTCTGATAATATTTTTACTTCTGGAGAAAGTCTTATTTGTTTTATTTCGGCTAGAATAAAAGCAGTTTTTAATTTTTTTAAAACCATTTTAAGGTCAAAATTATTAGCCCCTTTAAGCTATTTTGTTTTCCGATAGTCTACAGAACAAACCATCATTATACAATAACTAGCTTAATTACCCAAACCTGTCTAGTTAACCTAATTAACCTAGTTAAGCCTTTAAATGTCACTTTAAGCTGTATAGAAGTGTCTTGAAAAATATTAAGTAAAAGATTATTTACTGTCATCATGGCAAAGATAAAATAAATCAGTTATTAGAAATAAGTTATTAAAACTATTATGATTAGAAATGTGTTGAGAAAATATTCTCTCTTTTAAACAGAAATTGTGGGGGAAAAAACAGAGGGGCAAATAATTCAGGGGGGCTAATAATTCTGACTTTAATATATATATGTGTATGTGTGTATGTAGCCAGTCTCTACTTGCATATCTTGTGCATTTTATCTTTTAAAATTTATAGAACCTAAAATATTTTTCAATAATATCTTGTTGAGCAGACCTAAACTGATAACGTGTATTCTGAAGGTAGACTCTAGCTTAAAGGCTGTATTGTGTTCTCAGGACAAGGGTATGTTCCAAAAATATGACCAACCTTGAGCTTTAACCAGCACATCATCACCATCATCTGTGAGTAACTTCTACACCTGGTCTTGAATCACACAGATTCAGACACAGCCGTCTGATAGAGTGTGGACTGAGCGGTATGCTTAACAATCCGTTATGGGCCAGCTTCAATTAAGAGCTGTTCTTGGATCAGTTTTTCCCATTATGTAGCTAATCTTCTCCATTACACGTATAGCAACTGTGCAGACCTCATTTAAGAAATGACCTTTGATGGAAATGACCTGTGTTTGAGACTCTGCTGTAGTTGTACTATCAGCACTAGAGTAATTAAGTGGAGACGAGTGGAGATAAGCAGGCCAGAGATTTTTCTTTTGGATATTTTGTTTCTTTTGTCTCTATGCAGTCCATTTTAATATGCCATTACCATATATTAAGGATGTGTTGTAGTTGTTGTTCAGTTCTCTTGGTTTGCATATCAATTGGTCTGAAAAAAAAAAACACTAGTCCTGGTTTGCTTAAATGTGACCATGGACCACATTTTTTTGAAATTTGAGATTTACACCTCAGCTTCATCTCACTCAAAAATTGTTCAATTGACTTATTTAAAATAAGCTGAAACAACACAATTATTTTAATTTCTTTGGCTAATTTCTTTGTTTTATGTTCAGTCCACTTAAATTTGTAAACCATTGAGGTAATTTAAGCATTTTGGGTTGGGACAACATGAAGGAATTGTGTTGGATTAAGAGAGGGAAATGTTTACAATAAAATCTTAGGTGTTTAAAGTTAATAGAAAGACTTGATAGAGTTTAATCTTCACTTTAGTTTGAAGATTTAGAAGATTTTCATGTAATGCTTTGAGTTTTCAGATTACCACCTTGCAGAAGCAGCCATGCGCTTTAGGTGTTGGCAGCTTAATTAGTTAAAATGCAGTTTGTTACTTTGCTCACTGAGCAATAACTGTCCTAAAATTAGTTCATAGATCAGTCTCAATCAACTGTATTCATGTAAATATGCTTAACTAAATGATTCTAACTGTAACCCATAAAATATGCTTAAAATGGCTCTTTTAGTTTATTTAGGATAATTTCAAATAAAACTAAGAGACTTTGAAATGACAGGGTCATAATAGACATACATGATATTATCAGACCTTTCAATTTAGATTAAATAAAAATACAAATGTATTTAAAACTTTTATTTGATAAAATCATGTTGGACCATCTCAATTGCATTTAATTGTGTAAATAGTTTTTTTTTAGTTGGTGATAAACTTAAATTGAGTTCATCCAATGAGTTATTTTTTTGAGTGCTGGATGCTGAATAAATAAGCTTCCCATTGATGTATAATTCATCAGGATATTTGACAGAACTATCTGAATATGAAGTGTAAGTGTTCCAAAAAAAGTTAAATAGTAAGAAAATCCCTTTAAATTTAAATAAAGTGTTCAGCAATATACTCATTACTAATCAAGTTTTTGTCATATGTTCAGAAAAATTACCAAAAAATCTTCATGGAACATGATTGTACTTAACATTCAAATCATGTTTTTTGCCACAAACAAAAATTTATCATTTTGACCCACAATGTATTTTTGACTATCGCCAGCATAAGACATAAGGTTTGTGGTCCAGGGTCACAAATACTGAATTACTGCACACTGATGAGGGAAACCTAGACATTTACAGAGTTTGTGATGAATGATGAGGTTGTTTCTTTATGCAAAACACATTGAGAATTGATGTGAAGTTTTTAAGCTAATTTCAAGAGTTCGCACTTAGATATTGTTTGACAAATGTTAGCTGGTTTGGCATGCTGTCCCGGGAGAGAACCCTGAGCTCGGAGATAGTTGAGCCCAGGGCTCCCGCCTGGTCGATAGAGCGTATCAGGGGAGTACGAGATCAGGTGGTTCTCGAGAGCTCCCCGTGATAAAAGGAAGAAAAGAGGAGGCGAAGGGGTGGATGGGGGGTTCCTTCAAAAATGAAGATAAGGGAGTGATTTTTCCTAGGCTACTTATAGTGAGCTTGGATTGATCTAATTGGCTAGCTAATGATTGTGGATGAGGGATCAGCCGCGGTCAATAATATCACGTGTTCCTCTCGAAATTTGTTTATGAAACTTCACTTCGAGAGGAGCACGTGATATTATTGATTGCTGCTGGTCTCTCAATCGCAATCAGTAATAATCCAATCAGATTGATCCAAGCCTACTATAAATAAACCAATTTCACTCTACTGCCTTATCTTCGTTTTGAAAAAATCCCCCCTTCCACCTCATCTCCTCCCTTTCCTCCTTTACCAGGGGGAGCCTTCGAGGCCTACCTGATCTCAGAACCCCTTGCATGCTAAAATATCTGGCTCTCTCATGTGACCGCATGCCAAACCTGCTAATAATGTCAAGCAATATCTAAGTGTGAAGTCTTGAAATTATATTTATCTGCTTTATTTTAGAGGTCTAGTGAAGGCGATCAGTTTAGACCCTTAGGACAAACAGGAATATACAGAATTCTTAGACCACACAAGGGTTGTAAGACCAAACCTAAACGTACAAAACAAAGCTGTGTTTTGGGATGAATGTGCAAATTGTATGTGTGTACTGAGACTTGTGAAGAACTTAAAATGTGTAAAGGAGTCAAAACAGCATCAGGAATTTCTCCATCACAGATATACAAAAATATGCTATAAAGTAGTGGTCTCAAATTCAATTCCTGGAGTGCCGCAGCTCTGCATAGTTTAGCTCCAACCACCTCCAACTCCTGCTTAATAGTCTCCAGTAGTCTTGAACACCTTGGTTAGTTGGATCAGCTGTGTTTGATCAGCGTTTTAGCAAAACTGCAGAGCTGCGGCCCTTTAGGAATTGAGTTTGAGACCTATGCTATAAAGAGATGCTTTTCTGATGCATGTATTGTACTACGGTGGGCAACGTCACAGAAAGATGAAAAAAAAAAAGTATGCTTGAGCATTTTATTAATTTTATGATGACATCTTGTTACAGTTGTTTTGTTTAGATGCTCTTGGTTTGTGTTGCATAAACATTTCCTTTTTTTTCAGTGGTTTGGTGCACACCTGTGTGTGGATGGCAGGGCTTACACTTCTTCAACTAAATCCCACTAGAAGAGCAATCATGCCAGAGTTCAGTATAATCAAGTGCGAACACACCTTTAATCTATTTGTGTTGGAACTACTTTAATAACATTTTTGCCTTTAGCTGAAACTAGGCTGGGGATTTCTAGTTTCTGTATGCTTTGCATGGGATTTAATAGGAAGTGTAAATGCTTATCCTGTGTTGTTTTGAGCAAGACTGGTGTTTAATATCCAATTATGTTGGAATTTAGTTTCCTTTCTGTTATTTCTACTTAAGCTAGTGTAATTTGATGTTTAAATGATGAGCAATTATTTGGCATAAACTGAATTTGGGGTGTAAAATACAGAATCTGACACCACACTTTGTTGAACTTACAGTTTGATCATTTATATATGTAGATATTGTACATATATGTCAAAAATATGCATATATTTGCAGATTATTGTTATTTTAGTTCATTCACTTGTAAAGCAGAAACCTGAGAATGCGAATTGTCTCAAAATTGTGCTATTATAGTGTGCTACAGTGGGACATCAAGCATAAAGATTGAGACATGATGCCACATGAATGGCTGTATTGCAATTCTCCTAGAAAGAGAGACGGGAATAGCCAGGTATGTGTGTGCGCATGAGTGTCGAATAGCTGTTTGTTTACCTTGCTTTTCTTTTCTGCATTACGCTAAAATGGATCCACCCTAAAATGGAGGAAAAGAAAGGAAGAATAGTTTAGCTTGTATTTATTATCTCGGATAACACTGGACATGAGATCGCAATCTCATCAGCGGAGCAGTGAACGTAACACCCTCTGTGTCAGGAATAACACAGGTCTTTTCTTGTCCCAACATCAAATGAAAATCACTCCAGCAGCTTTTTCTCCCAAATGGAGATTTAATTCTGGGTGTGGCGTGGTTGTATGTGTGTGCATGTTCAAAATGTGATCCGTGCTGCTACATGATTTTTTTGTAAGCATAGATCAACTGAACACACACATGCTCGGATGCGTTTATAGGATTTAAGCTCATGACTCAAACTGTTTTGTGTGATTTAATTTACATTTGTTGTTAAGTTTGAACCGAATTTAACATAGCTCTATATTTGGAGCATAGAATCTCTGTATTTAAAGAAACACTCCATTTTGGATGTACACTCACTGGCCACTTTATTAGGTACACCTTACTAGTACTTGGTTGGACCCCCTTTTGCCTTCAGAACTGCCTTAATCCTTTATGGCATAGATTCAAGAAGGTACTGGAAAATTCCTCAGAGATTTTGGTCCATATTGACATGATAGCATCATGTAATTGCTGCAGATTTGTCGGCTGCACATCCATGATGCAAATCTCCCGTTCCACCACATCCCAAAGATGCTCTATTGGATTGAGTTCTGGTGACTGTGGAGGCCATTTAGAGTACAGTGAACTCATTGTCATGTTCAAGAGACCAGTCTGAGATGATTCACGCTTTGACAAAGTTGCAGCAGAAATCGAGACTCATCAGACCAGGCAACGTTTTTCCAATCCTCTATTGTACAATTTTGGTGAGCCTGTTCGAATTGTTGCCTCAGTTTCCTGGTCTTAGCTGACAGGAGTGGTACCCGGTGTGGTATTCTGCTGCTGTAGCCCATCCGCCTCAAGGTTGGATGCGTTTGCATTCAGAGATGCTTTTCTGCAGACCTCGGTTGTAACGAGTGGTTATTTGAGTTACTGTTGCCTTTCTATCAGCTCTGGCCATTCTTCTCTGACCTCTGGCATCAACAAGGCATTTGTGCCCACAGAACTGCTTCTCATTGGATATTTTCTCTTTTTTTGGACCCTTCTCTGTAAACCCTAGAGATGGTTGTGTGTGAAAACCCCAGTAGATCAGCAGTTTCTGAAATACTCAGACCAGCACGTCTGGCACCAACAATCATGCCACGTGCAAAGTCACTTAAATCACCTTTCTTTCCCATTCTGATGCTCGGTTTAAATTGCAGCAGATCGTCTTGACCATGTCTACATGCCTAAATACATGGAGTTGCTACCATGTGATTGGCTGATTAGAAATTTGCATTAACGAGCAGTTGGGCAGGTGTACCTAATACAGTGGCCTGTGAGTGTAAATAGGTTCATTTTAAAGTTAAACTGTTGGTTTTTACCAAACACTTTTAGTATAAATCGTTGAATTGGATTAGACTATTAGCATCTCACTTTATAAAATCAGAAAAGATTTTCGATAATTTTCCCACTTAAAGCTTTACTCTTCTGTTGTCACATTGTGGACAGACTGCAAATGAAAAGTTGCTGTTTTCTAGGCTGATATGGCTAGGAACTATACTCTCATCAAATTGAATTTCTTAGATGCTAATGGTCTAATCCAATTCAATGATTTATGCTAAACTAAGCTAAAAGTGCTCCAACCAGACCACTGATCGACTGGATGGGTTAAAAATGGTAAAACCCTACTGTTTAACTAAAGGGCACTTATAAAATTTCCAAAAAAAGAGGAGTGTTACAGTAAGTATATATTCAAGTCTGTAACTCTGAAACTTGATGAAGTGCTGATATATGCTCGAAAAGTCGGTAGTGCCTTCTAATAGTGGAGAAAGTTTGATCTAGACCAAGCACACCTCTTCATTTATGGCACAAGTAAAGCCGGCAGATCAAAACATGTCCAAGAATGCGGAGCAGGAATTTAATGATTAATCAGGGTAATAATGCTATCACGGTCCATTCATTTATTCAGAAACTCACACCTTAAATGCCCAAAAGCTTGTGCTTGGAGACGTTGTTGTTGTTGTTGTTTTTGCTTTAGGTGTGCTATTTAATACACATGGAGTATTTCATTATCTGGTTTTAAACCACAGTAAGTAGTGGTGAAAGTTTGAGGATGAGAGGAGTTTCGATTGGCAGCTGCTGTAGTTTTCTGCCAGCACTAGCTGAATGAAGTTCAGTTCAGTTGAGAGCAAGAGGAATTCTGGGATGTGTTCAATGCCAGCATGTAGTCTTAAGCCTGCAGTGGGTCTTCAGCAGCTGTTACCACAAACAATTAAGGTATTGAAGCAAGCAAAAAACAGGCTCATCCTCAGTCTTCTGCCATGCATGTTTTTTGTTTCATTATTCCATGCACTAGTCTGCCTTTAAAAGAAGTTGAACTTTTCCACAATCTAAAAGGAATAGTTCATCCAAAAATGAAAATATACTCATTATTTCATCATTCATTTTCTTTTCGGCTTAGTTCCTTTATTAATCAGGGGTCACCACAGCAGAATTAACCGCCAACTTATCCAGCACATGTTTTACACAGCGGATGCCTTTCCAGCGCAACCCATCACTGGGAAACACCCATACATTCTCATTCACACACACACACTACGGACAATTAAGCTTACCCAATTCACCTATACCACATGTCTTTGGACTTGAGGGGGAAACCAGAGCACCTGGACGAAACCTACGCGAACACAGGGAGAACATGCAAACTCCACACAGAAATGCTAACTGACCCAGCCGAGGCTTGAACCAGCGACCTTTTTGCTTTGAGGCAAAAGTGCAACCCAATGCGCCACCCCGTTGCCATATACTCATTATTTATGGTGATTATTTATTTTTTACTTCTTATAGGCCTGTTTGAGTTTCTTTATTCGGCTGAAAACGAAAGATATTTTGAAGAAGGCTGAAAACCCTGTAACCATTGACATTGATATAATAGTAGGAAAAACAAATATTATAGAAGTCAATGCTTACAGATTTTCTGTATTTCTCAAAATATCTTTTTATGTTAAACCAGCCTGATCGCACGAGGAAACGTAAGTATTTTTTGATTTATCAGTTAAGGGGCTAATTCATACAAATTTGTACGAGTTCAGTTGTACCCAACCCAACCCCTCCCCTAAACCCAACCGTCATTGGGGGATGAGCAAATCAAATGAGATCATACAAATTCATACGAATTAGTCACTGAATCAGAAAGTTATGAATTGCCATGAGATTGTGTTGGTTTCACAGAAAATTAAACTCAAACAGGTTTGGAACAAGTGAAGTGAGAGTGAACAATGAAAATATTTATGAAAACAACAATCCTTTTAACACAAATACTGATAAAAGAACACTGCCTGATTGGTTGCTTTAATTTCCAAAGATTTGCATTGAATTTATGTGAAATCATACACTCAAAAAATATTCCTTTTTTCCGCTTGTTCTAACTACTTATTTAAAATGAGCTGAAGCAACACTATTCTTGAGGATTTTTAAGGACAAGTTAATTGTTCAGTCCACTTAAATTTGCTAAAATAATTACTTTAACTTAATCGATTTGTGTTTGGACAACAATCAAGGAATTGTGTGAAACCCAGCATTTTTTACAGTGCATGTTAGGTCAAACAACTTTTTGAACATATCTAGTGTTTCAATTTTTATTTCATTTGTTGTCCACTATAAAAATTAAATGAGATAGTTTCTAGTTTTTGTGGGTCTGTGATTCTAATTATTTACAACCCATATTAGATCTACAGAATTTGATCAAATGCTGTCCAAACCATAAATAATTTTTCAATTGAACTGAACATTGCTGGAATGTTAAGGGTTCCCAGTTTGCACTGCAGCATAGATACACAATGTGGTTTGCATTGGAATATGCTGTTTTATGACAAATAGTTTTTCTTGATTGTTAGTTATTTGTTGTGATGTGAACAGAAATCTTTAGTGTAGTGAATGAGGCATTTGGGGAATGTATAAGTTATACTTAGGACAATCAAGACAAGAGTTATGAGATCAACAAAAAATACCCAATATGTTCTTAATATTGTCTGCTAAGATCAAAGAGTGCAGACAGCTTAAAAGCAAGGTAACATTTACAGCTTTGTTTCTTCTTTAGATATTTTCTCTGTTTATAATTCTCGATCTGCTTAAAAAACAGGAATGTGAGGTGTACTTCAGGTTTCAGGTACTGAAGTCTGAGCTGCCAGATGCCTGTTGGCTGCTTCCTCTGTTGGCAGAACAAATGTGTTCGCTAAATTCTTTTCTTTATGTCTGTGCATGCAGCTTGAATTGTGAACCTGATACAACTGCTGACTCAGCAATAAGAAATACAGCTTATCACAGCTAAAAAGCTTGCACACTCCAACACGCATAAAAAAAACCATCCAGGTAAACCTACTTGTCTTGACATCAAAGTTCAGATGCACTTACTGTATGTCCCTCCGTACAGTAAACTTAACAGCACCTGCTCTCTCAATGAAGTATATATTACAGTACGCTGAGGAAAAACACAGTCCTAAAATAGATACCTTTCCACTACCACAGATGTGCCAGAGAGAGAGAGAGAGCCACAGGACAAAGTCATTTAAGCTCAGAGTTCAGACCAAGGGCATCAGGCCACCTAACAGGACCTGAGGGTGTAAAACCACAGACAGTGTTTGTCACAGGATGATCTCTTTGTTAAGCAAATCCTTTCTATTCTACATAGGAAATAGAATAGGAAAATGATTAGAGCTATATTTCGTTTTGTTCCGATTAGCTATTGAATGGATTGATTGTATCTGTTTATGGTGTGTGATATGTTATCACTCGATTGAATGGGCATTATCAGTCGTTATCAGCTGATAGATATGAGCCAGTAGGGGCCTACTAGTAGGCTCAGAAGGCTGTAATCATCCATCCACATGGTTAATCAGCTATAGATCATATGAGGCTGAGGCTGGAAGTTAACAAGAATTATTTATATTATTTATTCAATTTCCCATTAATTGTATTTTATTAAGGTATACCCCTACCCCAACCCTAAACCCAACCATCACAGTAATGTAAAAACAGATCTGGATCTGAAGTCTTCTCTATTAGTATAGTTGATTAACCATGTGGATGGATGATTACAGCCTTCTGAGCCTACTAGTAGGTGCAGAAGACACCTACTGGCCCATATCTATTAGCTGATATCCACTGATAACGCCCATTCAATCGAATGATAACATAACAATCATCTTGTGTTGTGAAGTTCAGACTTTAGTACCTATCCCAGCTTAAGGGATCTGTCTGAAAAAGTATGTGAGCTAAGTAGTATGTCTGAATTATAATATTTATAAAGTAGTAAGCATAAAATAACCTTGTAATGACCATTGTAACAGGCATAATATGTTTAAACCAAATGTAATACACATAGTGTGCTTAATAAAATTATTCGGTTTTATTTGGTTGGGGTTAAAGCTAAATTCAGAGAGATCCTCAAAAGGTGTTGGTGTCTCAATAAGTTGGGTACCCCTCACTGAAAAATGATTAGATTTACAATTAAATAAGTAGTTGCAAATGGGCTGAATTTAAACAAACAAATTGAAATTGGTAATGTTCCACTTTTAAACAATTTATTGGTTACATTCAGCCCATTTAAATAGTTTGCAACCCCTTACCATAAAAAAAAAACATCAGAAAAAAACAAGTAATAATTTTTTTCATTGCTAAGTAATTGAGTCTATTGATTCACTGAAGTTTTAATAGGTAGAATGTGTTGCGCCTGATTACAGTTGATGTGAACTCGTTCTAATTCATATAATTTAAAAAGCATTATAATGACCATAATTCTACTGTGGATCATACAAGTCATCAGTTTAAACTATAAACAATCAATAGTTAAATATGTTTACTACTCTGAAGCAAACATACAGTATAGGCTATATAACGTTTAAATAAACTAAATAAATGGCTGATAAATGTATAATTTCACTGTCATTTTAATACTAATGTGTTTTTGAACATCTTTGTTAGATATTTGTATGAAAAAATATTTAAAATAAATGGATTAAATATCTGTGTGTACACACTGTATACAGTGAAGCCCGAAATTATTCATACCCCTGGCAAATTCTGACTTTTTCTGACTATTCAACCAGCAAGTGTTTTTCGCGGAAATGACACAGGCTTCTCCCAAAAGATAATAAGACAATGTACAAGAGGCAACATTGAGGAAAAATATATTTAGGTAAAAATAACGTTTGTCAAAATAACTTGCAGAATTTGCCAGGGATATGAATCATTTCAGGCTTGACTGTATGTGTCTACTGTTATTTGTGAAAAATAGTTGGAGAAAGAGTTTTGAACTAGATAATTAATGATCAATTAAAAAGGGTTTATGCATAAATGACTGGGTGCTATAACATTTAAAGGTTTTTATTTGTTTTTATCTTGCTATAACCACAAACTAATGCAGCTTTGATTAGCCACACAACAAGACAACCCAATAATACCTATTTATCAGTCATTTAATAGCCTACATACACTCTCGGAAATAAAGGTATGCAAGCTGTCACTGGGGTGGTACCTTTTCAAAAGGTAGACATTTGTACTTAAAGGTTTCATATTTGTACTTCAAACATGTATATTAGTATCTAATAAATTTAAGAGGAACATTTTTGTACTATTTAGGTAGTAATATGTACCCTTGAGGTATAAATATGGACCTTTTAGGTACAAATTTGTACCTTTTGAAAAGGTACCACCCCAGTGACAGTTTGCGTACCTTTACTTCCGAGAGTGTGATCACTCAGCGGGGTTGCATGACTTGAATTGTCATCACACCAGCATCATTAGTAGCAGGACTTCTTTATTTAATTTTCTTTTTCTGCTCTCCCCCATTACTACCTGAACATTCTCTGACAGCAATTCCAACACATCTCAAGCCTTTTTGATTGAAATTTAAAATGCCATGACAAACATCTTAACTCTCCCTGAAGGTCCAGGGGTCTCCTGCATACTGATAACAGCTCTCTGATGCGCACAAAATTGTAAAAACATCAATTTTCCTTCCTGACAATGTAAATGTCTTGCTTTCACTTTTGATTAACAGTAATTTAACATATCCTTGTGGACTCTAGACCTCTGAACAGAAATATCCTGTTTACTGGTTGTCTGAATCATGACTCATAATGCTACACATTTGCTTTCCCAAAATCTTTGAAGCCTTCTTTACACCCTCATCGTCCAGAGACATCCGGTAATCCGAAGTGAATGTTCCTGAAAAGAAATGGAGGAATTTGTGATGTGGGAGTGTCTTTTTGTCTTTAGAGCGAGGATGAGTTGGAGCAGGTTAATCTTTAAGAGAGATGATACACATCGTTACTCTGACTGAGTCAAAACAAAACTCTTGTTATCGCCCTCTTCAAATCAGAGGATTCTTCTTTTGACTCGGTGGGATTTCACCGTCATGCATGATGTCAGCAGCCGACAGACGAGCCATGAGCTGTAGTTTCAGTATTAAACAAAGACACCACATACATGTAGGAAATAAATGTGTAAAGTTCATAGGTACAAAAAAAGTCTTTAATAAATACTTGTTGGGAAAATCAAACAGATAACAAATGAGATGCCAGATTCAGTATGAGCATCAGTGCATGTAGAACGAATCACAGACAGTAATTTGATGGGATTTTCAGGTTGAGGGGAGTGTTTCTGTTCATTTATATTGCAACTTTATTTAAGGAGTGGCCTGATTCAGAATGTCACATTTTTCATATCAATTATTTCTGTATTCAACAGTAATATTTTCTGTCCCCTAAAACAGTGGAAAAAAACATATATTGTTCCCTTCATTCAGCCACAGCACTGATACATTTTCCTGACCTTCCAAAAAAAAACAAAAAAAAATAATTTGACCCCAAACATATTAGACAGAACTGCTTATGAATCAAGAAACAAACAAAAAATAGTGTTTTTATAGTGTTCTTTTGTAAAATGGCATCATACTAGGGCTGGGCGATATGGCGAATTCAATCTCTATAATTATATTCCATGTTAAACAATAACGATATACTTTTCAATATAAGTTGTTAATGCTTCCAGATTTAAAAGAGTACCCCAACAATGACTGAAGCCTCAAAAATTAGAGGGTCCATTAAACGACATAACATATTTTCAGCCAATGAATTCGCTACATCCGAAAAATCGCTACATCTCTAATTTCAACACACTTTTAGATTCTCATTGTTGCCCATTTCTGCTGCGTGATTGGCTCTTAGATCAATATAGAGTAAAAAAGTCCAGAGCTTATCATTGTTATTGACAAATTTTATCGCGATATGGTTTATCGGCCCAGCCCTACATCATACTAATATAATACCATTTTAAAGTATCAAATCTGATAACTCACAAAGAACTTGAGTGTTTTCATGAAAAGACGTTTTGATTGATTTTGAATTTGTAGAATAATACCAAGCAGTGATGTTATGAAAACATTAATAGTAAAACATTTTCTGAATGTCTGACTGTCTATTAAATACACTGTAAAAATGCTCAGCTTGTGTTGGGACAACATGAAGAAATGAAGTTAACTTAGTTTTACAAATTTAAGTGGATTGAACATAAAATAATTAAGTTGTCCCCCCAAAAACCTCAATAATTGTGTTGTTTCAGCTCATTTTAAATAAGTAGCTTGAACAAACGACAAACATAATTGTTTGAGTGTAGATCATGACTGACATTGGCTTGAAAATGCAGGTGTTGGACTTCAAACACAACATATTTGTGTCATGTCTTTCAGTCTTTCTCCATTGTACTGTAGACCTTCAGAAGAAGGCACCGTTTGATCAGTGGCAAAACATTTGTTGTTTGTCTTTTACCTTCAGCATGGTCAACCCCTAGTCAACATTCATTAGTAAAGTCAACAGCACAGATCATCTATTTTATCATGAAGTCAGATCATCTAATGTTTAGAGCATTTCTTACAGAGTCCCCATGTATAGACTACCTGTGGCCATTTTACATATTTATATATAAAACATTTTCTGAACATAAATAAAAGGAATGACACTGTTTTAAAAAAAGAGAGCGACTGAAAGAGAGAATAAGCAGTAATTCTAAGAATGACAATGGTAAAATGCTGTCACATAACTTACTAAACTCAAATATACACAGCTATGTCCTTTCACTATTTACATATGTACATATGCATATTTTTATCATTATAATGACTTATCTGTCAGTGATTGAAGAAGTAATATCATTGTCCTCTACTGTGTGACCAAAAACAACACAAGGATGCATTTAGTGATTCTTTACATTATAACTTGTAATTATATGGCTGTCACAGAAAAGAAAAGTCTGCCTTGTAAAGAGCTTTTTGAGTTAGTGTATCAGTCAGAATACTCTTTTACTGTTTGGACTATGAGTACCAATTCCCAAAGAAGGTGAAAGTGAAAGTAAACCTTGTATCTTAACAGTCTAAAAAAGAGAGTTCCCCCAAAATACCAATTCTTTCATAATTTACTCAACGTCATCCTTCATGTCATTCCAGCTATCAGTGGCTACTAAGAGCTTGTGCCAGTTCAAACCCTCTTTTGCTGTTCAAAACTACAGTCAGAATTCACTAAAGACTGAAAAATGACCAATGAACATACTGTACATATGGGACCTGATGCAGTTACTTTCAGAGTTATTGCATTTGTAGGAGTTTCTCTTTCAGATATTAAATAGCTAAATTAATCATGCAGTGTGTTTTTGCTAGTGTTTGAGATCGTCAATTTACTGTTATTTGCAAAAATATGTACATATACCTTTTTTTTTTTTTTTTACTCCAGATGACAGTATGCCCAAACACTGTTGAATCATCCATGTCTTTTGTCTGCATTTTTTCTCTCTCCAAAAGTTATGTGCAATAAGAGTAACTTTATACTCATTTAAAACAAGAGTATGTACTGAAATCAGGTAGCCGTGTACAGTATGCACATGCTATCCTGGTGATGAAATTTGAGTGAAACTATGAAGCCCATATGTATGCATAAAGCAAAGTATTTGTGCTTTTATTGCTCATTTTAGTTATCATTTAGTAAGTCTTTGGAGTTGAACACAAATTGTTTAGACCAATTTTATGCAACTCTTTCAATATGGTGCTTTTGGAAGCTTAAACAAAAGATGACTAACCATACTCATTAAACTATTGTGTCACACACATGGAATATAGTCATGTAGGTTTGGAATGACATGAGGTTGAGTAAATGCTGGTGAGTTGGTGAACCAGCCCTCTAATACCCCTTTTCCACCAGCATGAACCAGGTGCTAGTTTGGAGCCAGTGCTGGCTCATCTGGCAAGCCGACTAAGGATTGCTTTGCTTTTCCTCAGGCTAGAGAGCCACTGTAGAGCCAGGTCTGACATCAGTGCATATGTCCGTCCATCTTTCCTGGCAACTCAAATGCGGAAGTGCCAAATACAATCACAGCTTGAGTGATTCGTTGCTATTAATTAGTGTTGGTTAGATGAAGTCTTCTGAAGCAGTGAAGTTAACAAAAGAGTTCATTTCTTGAGGATTTTGTTTGGTCACAATACCACCCGATGGCCGAATAGAGTAAAACAAGCCGTTACCGAAGACCTGATGTGACACGCTGTAGTTTGCGCCAGTTAAGTCTTAAATAACAATGAAGAAAAATCTATTTCCACATAGATGAATCTATTTATATGTATATCATGTTTGTTGTCTTGTACTATAAAACTATTCTATAACATTACTGTATAATAAATTTAATGGCTTGAAATAAACGAGACACATTTCTGTAAATAAAGTGCATCGGGGGAGGGGTGGTGGGTGTTGCCAATATTATGATTCTAAAACCGGTGAGCGGCTGGGTGTAACTCATGGGATGTGCTTGAGTAACTCAGCAGAGGATGTCGCACCCAATGGTCGCACCGATATTTGAACAGATTTTTAAATCGGTCAAGCAAAAACGCGGCTTCAGACATCGTCAATGACATTCTTGTTCCAAAATGGTACAGGCCTCGATATACACTTCACTAAAAGCTTTCAATATTCCTTGACACACACTCCAAAGCTTCAGCAAAGAAAATAACAACGCTACTATTAATTTTAAATACTTTGCAAATCTGCGGCATCCATTCCAAACAGAGTAATCCAACGTGTTCATGTAGCATGTCGTAGTTCATATAGACAGAGATTACGAGCTATAATAACATGGTCATGAAGCCTGCCGTAATTTGAATAGGAAGCGATTTGAAATAATAATGTGTTCAGCATTACATTCAATAGCTATTTTAAATAAGGCGCTCAAAACATTGTTCGTCTCACTGGTCACGACAAGGGCGTAGATTTGCTCTTGAGATTGGTGGGGACATACCTAGAGTGCATGCATTGAACAGTACAAATTCTATTTCGTGCTTTTAAAAACATGATTAAAGTACTTAATATAAAATAAACACTTAATAATACAAATAACAATCACGTCCCATGCTGCAAAAGTCACATGATTTTACTGCAGTCGGGCTTTGAGGAGGTATGAATGTAAATTTAGAGAGGTGTGTGACAGTTTACCGTTTTATCCCGATTATTGTTTTTCGTAATCATGGAGGCCAAAATCAAAACTGAATTTTAATGAATTGCACTGCCTTGGTTAATAGTATTACGATGAACTAGTAGCGAACTTGACTTTGTGCACTTATAGGTTAAGAGTTGACGGATTTGAAGTAGATTAAATTCTTGTTATGGATATTTCAGTAATTGGTGGGGACACGTCCCCTCCGTCCATGCCAATTCTAAGCCCTTGGGTCACGGTAACCCCACCCTCAGCTGCTGATGCAAGTGGTTCTTTCTTCTAGGCTAGCATTGTTTAATGCTACTTTTCCTGGTTCAGTGCTGGAGCTTTGGGTGTTGACAGACAAAGATCCTATTTGGAACTATAGGCTCTGGCTATGAACCACCACTGGGCCTGCATTGGTGGAAAAGGGGTATCTATAGCATTATGCTAACAACAATAAAACCCAACATCATCATGAGAAATGTATATAAAATGTGTAAGCGCTGCTGCGAATGTTCAGTGAGGCACTTGTGTATATTATACCTCTGGAAGATTTAACAGATCCTAACACTTGACTTTGGGCAGGTCTGGACATAATCAAAAACACTTTAAAGCTGCCTATCACTGATTCCTCCTCAGCCCCAAGGGTCAAAGGCCTCGCCACAGTTCACAGACATAATCTCAAAGTTCAGCCTTGAGTTACCTTCTTTTTAAGGAAAGTGAGTGCAAGTGTAAACAAAAGAAAATGATTTTAAAAACAGTTCTTTGTGAGACGAATCCATTCTGGTGATGGAAAAAAAAAAAACGGTCGCACAAGCTCAGGGCCATTCGGATTAGACAGCAAAAAAATACTTGTATATTTCTCCAGTTTTTCTGGCTCTTTCATACGTAATGATCTTTTGTGTGCTCGCTCAAGCTCTCATTCACATTGTTCTTGCAGCGGTTGTCTTTGCCACTGTAGTGTGTCCTGTGCTGCTGATTTTGGGCTGAAGTGTGAATCACGTACACCGCGTCCCCTTTAGAGTATGCGAGAGATGAGCACTTATGCAGAACCAGCCCTCTGTTGCTCTCCTCGTCTCCCTCTTCCTCCTCTTCCTCTCGCTCGGCTCCATCTCCAACCCGATCCAGAGGGTAAAGCAGGTTCTTGTTCTCCTGCAGCGGGTCTGTGTTGTCTTTGTGAGCCGTGCGAGCACTCAGTAGTGTCCCGCGCTGGTTGTTGATGCTCTCCTCCATCTGAGTGTCCTCTCTTTGTCTGGCTTTCCTCCGCCTTCGGAACCACCATACGCACACGATGATACACGAGATCCACAACACCACAAACAGCACACACAGCAATGGGATCAGGTAACCTGTCAGACAAACAACAACAAATTAAACAGATTTTATTATTTGAATGTATAAATAATGCATAAATTATAACTGTACTACAGGGCTTATTCCAAGGTGTGCAGTATTTTTTAGCTAAAGTAGTTCCAAGCAGGTTTTGACCGCATTACCGCTCCATATGACTACACAGAATGATTTCAGTCAAAAATCTAATTAAAAGGCTTTAGATGAGATGTGTAAGAAACGAGTACAAAAATGCCTTTCTTACCTGGTGTTTTTGTCGTGTTTCTAGTCCAAATTTCTAAAATATCTTAAATCAAAAAGGATTTTTTAGACAAGCAAAAATGATTGTCTTGTCTTTTAGAAATAATCAGACAAAATTAAGTGAGTTTGTCTTTAAAATAAGCAAAATAATTCACCAATGGGGTAAGAATACACTGTAAAATTAGTTAGGTTTACTTAACTGAATTATGCAAACTCGCTGCCTTCAATTAAGTAATCAAAACTTTATCACATTAAGTATTATTTACTTATGTAGAAAAAGTAATTCTTACACTGAGTCACATTTACTTAGGTCAATTAAGTCATCTTAACTTTATATCAAGTATTATTTACTAATTTAGTAAAAGTAATTCTTACTTATACGGAGTCATATTTACTTAGGTCAATTAAGTCGTCTTAAATTTAAATCAAGTATTATTTACTAATGTAGTAAAAGCAATTCTTATACGGAGTCACATTTACTTAGGTCAATTACGTAATCGTAACATTATCGCATTAAGTATTATTTACTAATGCAGTAAAAGCAATTCTTATTTATACTGAGTCACATTTACTTAGGTCAATTAAGTCGTCTTAAATTTAAATCAAGTATTATTTACTAATGTAGTAAAAGCAATTCTTACTTACACTGAGTTACATTTACTTAGGTAAATTAAGTCAACTTAACTTTATATCAAGTATTATTTACTAATGTAGTAAAAGCAATTCTTACTTATACGGAGTCACATTTACTTAGGTCAATTATGCAATCGTAACATTATCGCATTAAGTATTATTTACTAATGTAGTAAAAGCCATTCTTACTTATACTGAGTTACATTTACTTAGGTAAATTAAGTCAACTTAACTTTATATCAAGTATTATTTACTAATGTAGTAAAAACAATTCTTACTTATACTGAGTTACATTTACTTAGGTAAATTAAGTCAACTTAACTTTATATCAAGTATTATTTACTAATGTAGTAAAAACAATTCTTACTTATACGGAGTCACATTTACTTAGGTCAATTAAGCAATCGTAACATTATCGCATTAAGTATTATTTACTAATGTAGTAAAAGCCATTCTTACTTATACTGAGTTACATTTACTTGGGTAAATTAAGACAACTTAACTTTATATCAAGTATTATTTACTAATGTAGTAAAAGCAATTCTTACTTATACGGAGTCACATTTACTTAGGTCAATTATGCAATCGTAACATTATCGCATCAAGTATTATTTACTAATGTAGTAAAAGCCATTCTTACTTATACTGAGTTACATTTACTTGGGTAAATTAAGACAACTTAACTTTATATCAAGTATTATTTAATAATGTAGTAAAAGCCATTCTTACTTATACTGAGTCACATTTACTTAGGTCAATTAAGTTGTCTTAACTTTATATCAAGTATTATTAACTAATGTAGTAAAAGTAATTCTTGCTCATATTGAGTCACATTTACTTAGGTCAATTAAGTTGTCTTAACTTTATATCAAGTATTATTAACTAATGTAGTAAAAGTAATTCTTGCTCATATTGAGTCGCATTTACTTAGGGCAATTAAGTTACGTTTACTCACCTGAAACTGTACTCTGAGGAATGATGCTAGTGAAGTTTACTTAAACTACAGTCTTAATTATGCATAAATAAATTGTACGGTAACACGGTAAATAGTAAAATCCATAGATGCCGATTCAAAGAAAAAAACAAGATTATTTTGCTTACCCCATTGGCAGATTACTTTGCTATATTTAAGAAAGAAATAACTTAATTTTGACTTATTATATCTGAAAACAAAACAATATTTTTGCTTGTCTAAAAAATGCTTCTTGATTTAAGGATTTTTAGATATTTGGATCAGAAACAAGACAAAGTTCTAAGTAAGAAAAGCATTTTTGTAGTATAAACCGAATAATTTACTCTGGTCCATTGAATTATTAGAAAGCAATGCACATCAGAGATGGTAATGCAGCCATAACATATTCTAATAGTCCCTCTTAGACATTCTGTTGACTATAAGTAATGTACAGTAAGTGTCAACTAACACTCTGTTTTGTATTTTCAATAGTTTTTTAACCCCTTTTTAACTGTGTGTAGTTTTTTGTTTCTTAAACAATCATATCAGAATATATTTCAGGATGACAATGCCAAGATTCCCTATGCTCAAACTGTGAAACAGGACTCCACAAGATTTCCACACATGAGTTGGCCACCACACAGCAAAAATTCCAGTGTTGAATATACAGTGTGATTTTTTTGGTGTTGTTCAGTGTTAAAACTAGAGTACATTTTAATCCACGAGTGTGAAAGTTTTTTTTCAGTGTTAAACTTTTAACCCAATGTGCAGTGTATTTCCCACTAGTGATGGGAAGTAAGTTTTTTTTTACTCTAACCGGTTCTTTTAGACAAACAGTGATCAAACCAGTATGTTTTACTTAAACTTGAAACATGTCTTGTTGCATTTTAAAATGCAAAGAGTTGAATGTATTGAAATTATTTCTGAAAAGATTAATGAACATTTAATAAATTAAAACTTTTTTCAACATATTTGATCACTGTTATGTCACACACACCAATTGATAATAGGAAAAAGGTAATATATTAACACTTCGAAGGGTAACACACACTCCAGTTCGATGTAAGAATAAACTCTTACTGTGTTAAAATGAACTCTAATGTACAAATTTCACACTCTAGAAAGTGTTATTTTAACTCCAAAACGGAGGGAGTCATATGTACACCCAAGGAGTGTTAAGTTAAACTCATATTGAGTTAAATGTACACTGACATTTTTGCTGTGCAAATTAACTGAACCCTATTGAAAGTCTTGAGATTTTACCTCAATATTATTAAAATATCTCAGACAAAAATAAAAAATTAATACAACTCTTGATAGAAATCAGCTTTGTGAAAATCCATATACTATGTGGAAACAATGCCATGACAAACACATGCAGTAAACAAGGCTAGAGATTCTCTTTGTCTGCCCGGTAGTTGAATCACTTTGTTTAACAGTGTGAGCCTAATAAATCTCCGCAATGTCACCCTAGAATGTGGCCATGGGATATTTTATCATTAATTCCTGTGTTGGCAATGTGGAATATTCAGCATTTATTTCTCCACTCTTCAGTGTCACATCCTTCGGAAATAATTCTGCTGAATTGGTGCTCAAGAAACAACATCAATGTTGAAAAATGCTGGGCTGATTGATATTTTTTGTGGAAACCATAATGGTTTTTATTTTCAGTGTTGTTCAGGGAAAATAATGCTTCAACAGCATTCAGTTGGAATAGAAATCCTTTGTAACCTTGTAAATGATTGTTTTCTTTACTTTGCATCAATTTAATGCTTGCTTGTTTGCTTACATTGAAAAAACTATTCATTGGATTTACTAAACATCTTTATGGTAAGTGGTTGCAAACAATTTATATAGGCTGAATTTAACACACCCATTAAGTTGAACATTACTACATTTCATTTGTTTGTTTAAATGCAGCACATAAAAATTGTCTGCAACCACTTACCTTAAAAAATGTTTCTGTAAATTCCAATGAATCATTCCAATTTTTTTTTCAGTGTATTTAAAGAAAACAAACTATGTTGACCCTAAACCTTTAAACTGTAACATCAGAAAAAGCATTAGATTAGATTTAACTTTATTGTCACACAATAAACAGATCTCACTTACCGACTTGGGGATGCGGGTCCTGGGTGTCCACTCTGACCTCTCTCACAGCCAGCAGTAACGTGCTATTGTGAGGTTTAGACAGGACATCAATGATGGAGCGGACAACATCATGAATCTGAGTGCGTCCATCAACAAAGTTGTTTTGCTCATAAGACTGAAAGTAAAAGATAAAAACAAACTAAAAATGTGCAGACTCAACTCTTTTCATTTTAGTACTGATGTTTTACTTTTAATTCCAAGCACAATGACGGACTGTACACAAGACAACAATGGACTTAAACAAATACATATTTTGCTCGGGGTTTAAAAAAAGTTTTGGTAACACTTTATATTGATGGTCCATTTGAGTATTAGTAGACTGTCTGCTTAAAATCTGTTGATATGCTCCTTCAACAGACATTTAACTGACTAAGATTTGCAAGTACATGTCAACTTACACTAACCTTAATCCCAACCGAACAATCTACTTATAATCTAATGAGAATTTGATAGCATGTAGATGCAATGTAACTTAAATTCAACAAACGGACCATCAAAATAAAGTGTGTCCAAAGTTTTTAAAAGTGTGCGGCACAAAAAAGCTAGTGTTGTATTAATGTATTTCCAAAATGCTTGAAAACCCCCCATTAACCATGGCTTACATAGAAATTCAGATTGTGACATGCTGGAAAAGTTTAACCACAAACAAAACACATTTGATTTAATAGCATGCAGTGAAAAAGTCCCTGTTCTGTTGACAAAAAAAGTAAAAACAAAAAGGGAAATTAATTAAAGTTTATGAGGGAGTAATATTATTTATTTCCTCAATTTCATAAGAGAGCAAACTAAAGTTGAAACTGAAGAAAACATATGCACGTCCTGATTTTGACAAGTACAATGCAATCCTGGACAAAAATGTTTGTTCAAAAATGTAATCCATACCTGTTCCCTACCTCTAAACTCAACCATAACTTAATAAAAGTTGGATAACATTTATGCAGATTAAACCTAACCGTAAGACTAAACTTAACATCTAAACGTATCGCTCAATTCTGATTGGAATGTTGGTCCAGGATCAACATAAATTTTAATCCAGGAATATGTCCTACATTGTGAAATCAGGTTAGGGAAAAAGTACAGTCAGAGAATGACACTTGATGAAAGATGCCATAAAATAGTGGAAAGGAATTTAAAGTGAGGAAGGAAGCAAAAAAAAAAATAAAAAGAAAGAATCAGAAATGAAAGAAGTGAGACCTGACTGGGCAAGCAGTTCACCTTTCCCTTAAATTTCATGACTAGGCACATGTAATTTGCATGTGGTAATAGTCAGAGTATAACCATGCTAGATTCCACAGGGGATGTCCCAATGTTGAGCTTATAACATCAGCACAAAGCCTTAAGAGAGCTCGCCCCATAAAAGGTTACCGCAGCTTTTCCGGAAAACACTCAAAGTTACAACATAAATCTTGACAGCATTACAACATCACAGAAATAGTGGAGCTAAGATTCTGGCCATTAAGGGCTTAAAGTTTCCTTTCCCCAAGAGTCTGCATTACTGAGCGAGAAAGATGAGACAGGTATGTTAAAGGTAAAAAACTTAATTCTAGATCTGAAAAAGCATTGGAAGGGAGAAAAGAAATGAGGGAATCACATTTAACAAGCACTCTTTGGAAGCCGGATAACTGATATGAAGTGGCTTTTTTGAAGGAGTGTAAACTGGAAAAAAAAAGACAAGCAAACGTGTTAAAGCAGAGACGAGATGACAAGAAAGAAATGAACCCTCCACAGTGAAGGAAAACAGATGTGATGGTTTCAGGAAAAGCGTGTTGTTGGATGAAAAACTGCGTATTTTGATACACTGTTTTTCTTCATGCCTTCAAGTCATGTCAGAGCGACTGCTTTTACGAGATGCGCACACATAAATGTCACCACAGTTGTGTTCTGCAGCAAGAAACTTGGGGTTTACTTTGAGGCCAATTTGAAGGCATGTCCATTAATCATGGATGTTTGATCATAAAAACTTCCGCTGTAAATATATACTACTGTTAAATGCATTTTGTGTACTTCTAACTACTTAGCACTGCAGTCAAGCTTGCATCATGCCATTAATTTAGACATGTCCTATTCTGTAGTAAAACATTAGGGAAGTGTAACAGTATAGTGCATGCTTTGCCCCTCATTTGAGACTGTATTAGAGCTGTATGATAAAAGGTTATGTTGCTAATTCAAACGATCATGCAATTTTATGTCTATCATTTGAGAAGTATGATCATAACTGCACTGTAAAAAAGTTGACTCCACTTAAAATTTTAGGCCAACATGCTGCAGAGCTTTTTGGAGTTGACTCAACCGAGCAAGCTTTTTTTGTTTTTAAAAAATGTCTGTCTAATAGACGTCTAAACTTAGTCGTCTTGGCTATAACAAGGCTAAATTTGGGCTATCAGTGAAAATCTAATAGATGTCTAAGAAAAGGCCAAATGAATGACTGCATATAAAGTCTGTCTAATCTGTTTATTTGATGACTAGTCTAGTTTTGGGCTATCCTTCGATGTCTATTAGATTTTCACTGACAGCCCAAGTTTAGCCTTGTTTTAGCCAAGCTGTCTACATTTAGATGTCTATTAGACGTCTATTAAACAAAATTGTTTGCTGGGAACTTTCAACCCAAGTACTGCACTTGACTCAATTTAAGTTGAGTAAACTCAAAAATGTCCTGAAGCTGGTTGCCTTAATTTTAAGTTGAGTCAACTTTTTTTATTTACAGTGTGGTGTGCTGCCACTGATAGAGATAGTAGCTGTCATTTATAAAGATAAAACAGCTTCAAGTCCACATGAACTGGAAGCTGCAACTGATTTTTTGTATTGTGATGCAGTTCCTAGAGAAACGGAATATTAAATGAGAAAACAGTGGGCATGGCTTGTTTTTTCTATTGCGAGTTGAAAGGATGTAGTAAAGTAGGCATTTCATTCAGAAAGATCGGGAAAAGTGTTTGGGGACAGTTATTACAACCTAACAGACACCTCCTCCTCACCATTTTTGTTTGGGTGTCCAAACTGACAGTTGGGGGTGGCATGGTTAAGCATGTTAGCCACACCCAATACCTCAAAATCACATAATCTGAGAATTTACTGAAAAAGAAGTGCATTTTCAGATTTTAATTTTAGATTACAAGAGCAAACTATTTTTTTCCTTAAAGACAGATGAATTGTTCACCACAAAACTAATGTGAGCTAACAAAATCATATGATTAGTTTTGATTTCATTTGTACTTTAAGGTTGTTTTTAAAGTCAAATTTTCATAGAAATACTATGATTAAAGTATGTAATTAGAATACAAACACTCACGCCTGTATTTATATCTAAAAAGTATATGGTCCTCTAAAAGTAACTTTGCTCTTTAAATGAAGATTGTATCAGTTACATCTATACACCAATAGCTGGCGACAATTAAATTAAAATGTATTTGTTATTGAATTGTTCATGACATTTGTGTTTGTCAAAAAAAAAGATTGGTTAATTTATTAAAGGTGCAATAGGTGATCTGCCTCAAATATGAACCAATGTGAATATAAAACCAACTTCACCTCAGTAAAGCAGGCTAGGCAGAATTTACTTATGTTTTGTTGTTAAACTAAATAAAAATCTACATTATCGATGCTGTAAAAGGTCCCTTATGAAACTGAAAATAGTCACATCAATCATTCGCCGGAAGATATTAGTGGCTGAACAACACTTCTGTACATATAACCTATTCGTAAGCTTTGCACGACTAAAATAGTTTTAACACATAACATTACCAGTCTAAAAGAAATACTTCAGCCATGGTGTCATTCTTCCTCCAGTGTGCAAAACTAACTCCAATATTTATTCAGGATTTTAAAGTTTTAAACTTTTTCTTTCTCTCTCGTGGGCACGGGCACGTGCAAACGGCGGATCTGTCTGCGTAAAAGGGGATGTGCAGATGTACAAATCTACATTTGTTAAAAGACAGTTTGAGCTACTTATTAGATTTATGGGAATTGTCGGCCCGACACTATTTAATTGGATGAACATTTTTTAGTTTTATGCCCTACCCAGAATAAATGACATTTTGATCATTTACTTTAATCAGTAATATTGGAATGTGAAAAGACTTTCAACCAGCACAACAAAAAATGATTCTGAAGACAATCACCTGCTGCACCTTTAATAAAAGAAGTGTTTGTAGTTTTTTATAGTTCAATCAATCATTCATCCAAACCAATTTATTTAAATAATTAATTGAAATGAATGAAATCATGTTGAAAAGACTGCAATAATTCATGTTTTTTTCCCCCAGAACCTCCTGTAAATTTCATCAATTTGTTTAACTGTCTCAACGTTTTCCAAAATCATTCAATTGTTTTGTGTCAAGATGTGTTTTTTTTCATAGCAGCTCCAAGATTAAACATGAGCACCAGACACACATTTGGTTTCCAAATATTGCAGCAATTTCATATGGTTAATGAAGAAATTACCATAGCAACCTCCACAGCATTGTGGCCTGAAGGTGATTGGTCACAAAGAAGGAAAAGGGCGTGGTCTTTGGCCAGGGTTCGTGTGATTGGCAGATAAGTCAGCTCTGTGCAGACTCCTTCAGCAGTACTGCCCTGTCAAAGAAATCCAGTGTTTTGATCGAATATCATGTGGATCTGAGATAAAAGCAATGTGTTTCATCTCTTTTAAATGCATAAAACAAATGAAATGAAAACCTCTTACCTGCGGTACACTGTCAGAGTCAAATACAAGTGTAACACGAGCACAGTTGGCATCTAGGTAGGCGTTGTTGGGCAAACAGCGAGTGCTTATAGGTTGTAGATGCCCGCGAGTGGAGCACATTCCCAGCTGATCACAGGGTGGACGAAGACAAGAGAGGAAATGATGCTCGATGCACTCCTGTCCTGGTGGACACAGGGGGCGCTGTGGCACACCAGAATCTGACTGCAACAAGCAGGATTGATGACCACAATTTACCTGCGGACACATTAAATAAAAATGCATGAAGAATCTGATGTTTTTTTTACCTTTAAAGATTTGCCATTATACTGTAAAAATATCTATTAATTAACAGTTTATGTATTTTGTTTTCCATTTACTTATGTTTATTGATTGCATTGTGGGACATTGATCTCTGCTCTGCCCTTCTGATGTTAAAAATTCCACTTTTTTAATTGAAACTGTGGTAGTTTAAAATAATATATTGTATAAGAAATAATATAGATACAGTATATATAGAAATAAGTCTTTTAAATAACATTAAAGGTACTGGCAGTTTATTACCAGGTTTTTGTACTGTAATTTACAACACAGATCCGAACAATATATCACTTAAAACTATTAAAAATGTAGATAAAAGTCACTTTTTCCAGCATCAAAAGCTGTTGGAGAAAAGATAAAGGCCCGTAATGCAATTCAAAAGCATAATTTCAAACCAAAAATAAATCACAAAATACGGAAAACCATTAATTTCCATATTTTTTACAGCGTACTTGTGACTGCAGTTAGTTGGTAGAGTATTAAAATCTGCGATTGCATGACTTACTTTAGTGCACTTGATGTTTCCATTCATGCACTGACAGCTGTTGCATCCATCCTCCCAGCGTCCACCATGATGAACCTGCAATCCTGAGCGATCACATGCCTTTCCAACACCGATAACTGAGAAAAGAACAGAGAGATCAGATTATGAAAGTTACTCTACCATTCAAAGACATGTGGTCAGTACGATTTAGATGAATCCTTTTATTCAATAATTAAAGTAAGTTGTCTCCCTTTTTTCCCCATGTTCGCGTGGGTTTCCTTCTGGTGGTCCATAGTCCAAAGACATGCAGTATAAGTGAATTGGGTAAACAAAATTGGCAGCAGTGTATGAGTGTGCTGGAATAGTTGGTGGTTCATTCCGCTGTGGCGACCCCTAATAAATAAGGGATTAAGTCAAAGGAAAATGACGAATGAATGTCTCCCTTTTACTCCCTATTGTTTTGAGTATCACGTTTTAAAACTATGGCTAAAACTTGCTAATAGATTCTTTTCACAAGACGGTGATGACGCACTTTAATAGTCATAATAATGTTTTATTAATCAGCATCTTAAATGCTTGAAAGTTTTTAATATTTTGATTTGCAAAAAAAAGTATGGAAATATATAAAGCTATACTTTATATTATATCATCTTTGCATTGAATTACAAAAAAATTATTTAAAATGATTACGATTTTATAATTCGTAATTTCTATTTCAGCATTATTAGGAGGAACAGTAAATGTGACCATGTTCTTTCTACAATTTCTCTCAATTTGTTTTCTGTTTTTGAAAGTTGTGAATCCGCTTGTTAAGTGGTGACGTATGGAATACTGTTTGTATTGTGGAAGCTGAAGTATTCAACATGTCATGTTTTTTTATGGGAATAATACTTCTAAAGGAGCTGTTGACATAAAATTGAACCAGATTTTGATAAAAACCCAAACAATACACGCATAAAAATATAAAAAAAATATATAATAAATCTGAAATAATTGTTACGTGTAACAACAATGGAATGACACAAGGAGAAAGTACTGAACAGTTTAAAGACGCCTCTCATATGGAGAATAAAGTCATGCATTGCTCAGGTGTGAGTTTTTTTACAGACTTCAACAGAGTGTAAAAATCTTGATGGTTCTGTGGGTTTCGTCTATCAAATCTAATCTTTATTTTGTATTTTCTATTGGATTTAAGTCAGGTGATTGGCTGGGCCATTCTACAGCTTGATTTTCTTTCTCTGAAAGCATTTGAGACTTTCCTTGGCTGTGTTTTAGATCATTGTCTAGCTGAAATGTACACCCTGGTTTCATCTTCATCATCCTGGTAACCAGGGCTTGACATTAACACCCGCCAACGTGCCAAATGCGGGGAGATTTCAACTGTGGCGAGTAGGACAGCCGCTCCCACTAGCCACTTTGACTGTTTTTTTAAATTGTAGTTTTCTTAAAAGCAGGGTTCGACAATAAGGATGGCCCATTATGCATGCAAATGCGATCTTGGAATCGAGAAGCAGCACAACTGACAAAAATACTTGTGTTCGCACGAGCAAAAGAAAGCAGGTGAATACGGAATGACAGGATGATCACTCGCGCGCACAGTTGATGTGACTACGGTTGTGTGCGCGACTGTTTAAAACGCGTGCGCGCTCCTGTTTCCTTACGTGAAGCAACCGTCCCTACAAACAGAACTGGTTTGATCAGTTCTCTTTCAAATAGACTAGACAAAAAGTTATGCTCATGCACCCACAGTCTTGCTGCTTTCAAGAGCTCCAGATTTGTCTTTTTGTAAGCAGTACCGGTTGCTTTCCCTTTAACCATTATTTGAACAGATTATTAGGTGGCCTAAATTTAACTGTGTGCGTGTGATCATCCTTTTATTATCACACACGCTGTTTTTACCTGCTTTCTTTTGCTTACAGTTTAATAGGAGATTAACTCCCCATTTATGTGTAGTTAACTGGTGATCTGGGACCTTTAGCCAGGACAGATTACTGTGCATATTTTAGATGCATAACAATAATTATTTTTAAAATGTCAATTGTTTTTTTTTTTTTTTTTTAAATGTTTTGTTAAATAAAAAGTATTAGTATACAGCTATTTTGCTTGTTTTGACACATTTAAAATTTGTGGTTAAGAAATAATTATTTATTCATGTTTGGTGTGGTCAGAGATAAATTTGGTAAATCCTTTATTTTGAACCATGAAAAGTCATGTGAAAGAAAAACTAATTGTAATATGACACTATGAAACCATGACCGACCATTTGCTCATGCTCATTGAGCAAGCTCATACACAACACACACAAAAAGTGAAACGAATGAGGAGGCATGTGGACATAACACAACATCTAAATCAAGTAATGTTAACATGTCAAAGTGAAATTTATACATATAAAATATATTTTTCCAACAACAAAATTGTGGCTAGTGAAAATGCAGAGTGGCTAGTAATGTTGGAAAACTGCTAGCCACAGTGGCTGGTGATCAAAAAAGTTAACGTCAAGCCCTGCTGGTAATGTAGATGTTGGACTGAAGCAGCTGATAATAATTTACAATGATAAAGGGCAGAGGGTTGCTGAAGAACTACTGAGAGATTTCAGCTGCTGTCTGGGCTTTCATTGCCTTTCTACACCTCCCTTTCTTCATCTGTTCAATACTTTTTTCTGTGTCATTTCATTTTATTATGCATAACTTCATTTGTAAACGAATTAGATTTGTTTTCTGTGCATATATGGATTTTTTTGGCTGTTACCAACATCTCAACAGCACCTTTACAAATATGTTTTCTGAGAAAAATGGTGATGTGTTGAATACTTATTTCTCCCACTGAGTATATAAATATGATTTCTGAAATGCATAAAAAGTTCAAAAACTTTCAAAATTATACAAATTTATATAAATTTTAAATTCTACAAAATTACTGTTTTTACTTTTTGATTAAATTAATGCAATGTAAAAAAAAGCTTAGAAACAATATGCATCATAATAATATGCCATCATTTTAAATAAATAAAAAACCTTTACATATTACTTAATGATAGTAGGTAATATGTAGGGATAGTTTCTGTCATTATTTACTCATGCTAAAACCAATTTTCTTCTGTTGATTATAAAAGAAGATCATTTGAAATAAATGCTGATAGCTGGCACCCATTGACTTTCATAGTAGTTTTTCCAACTATGGAAGTTGAAGTTGGTGCCAGCAATCAGCATTCTTCAGATTATCTTGTTTTGTGTTCAACATGGTTTAAAACCACACGAGGAAGAGTAAATAAGGTATTTTTTATTTTTGGATGAACTATCCCTTTCATCTGCATTTTTAATGTGGGAAGGACAATGAAATATTACGCTGAATGTATTAATCTCCATTCACATTTAACACATATTTTCTGTTCGGAAATTTGCATTACAAAACCCTGCTGATTGCTTCTGAAAAGGCAATTTAGTCCGTTTTGTTTGGCTCAAGATAAGGTGTGTTCACACAACATGAGTAGGCTGCAAAGACATTCAACACTTCATTTCTCATAATACAAACAAGTAGGGTGGTCTGTCAGTGGGAACTCACAGTCCTGGCAGCGTGGTCCAGCTCGTCCCATGGGGCACAGACAGCGATATCCATTAATCTCATCTACACATGTGGCTCCATAAGAACAGGGAGACGACTGACATTCATCTATGTCTGGGATTGAAGAAGAAGACACAACAGAGTGTGTGTGTGTGTGTGTGAGCAAGAGACAGTTAAAACAGCAATAGATCTTTCCTTCTATTGTATATTGTGACATGGCATGCATAGTATGAGTGAATAGAAAATCACCAAAAAAGGAGAAAAAATATTAGGCAGGGACTTTTAGTTTATCATTGATCTATTGGTTTGGATTCATATCTCTATGCAAGTCTGCAGTTGATTTTTATGTCAACTTTTAGTCCAGCATACGTAAAACAAACATGAAAATCACATAATCTGTATTTTAGTTGAAAAAAGTTTCAATTAAAAAAATTAATCAAAAACCTACATTTATTATGTACACTACCTGACAAAAGACTTATCACCTACCCAAGTTTTAGTGACAGCAAATAATAACTTGATTTCCAGTTGATGATTTGGTATCAGAAGTGTCTCATATAAAAAGGCAAAGGCCTACATTACGCTTATTTTACCAAAATAAAATATGATCATGCCTTGATTTTTAATCAAGAACTCCCAAGATTCTTTGGATTCATCTTCAATGCCTCCTCCTTCATCTTACCCCAGACATGCTCAAAGATTTTCATGTCTGGTAACTGGGCTGGCCAATCCTGGAGCACCTTGACCTTCTTTGCTTTCAGGAACTTTGATGTGAAGGCTGAAGTATGAGAAGGAGCGCCATCCTGCTGAAGAATTTGCCTTGTCCTGTGCTTTGTAATCTAACAGGCAGCACATATGTCTTGATACCTCAGGCTGTTGATGTCGCCATCCACTCTGCAGATCTCTTGCACGCTCCCATACTGAATGTAAGCCCAAACCATGATTTTTCCTTCACCAAACTTGACTGATTTCTGTGTGAATCATGTGAGTTCCAATAGATGCAGTTCAACAAATGATTCATCAGAAAAATTGACCTTCTGCCACTTTTCCAAATGATCAACTAGAAGTCATTATTTGTTGCTCTTACAACTGGAATCGACGACAAGACTTTTGTCAGGGAGTGTATCAGAATGATCATTCAGCAAAAATGCATCTTTGTGCCACTAGTTGTGTAAAACAAAAACAATGTCTGTGTTCAAAAAAATGTTTTCGAAGATTCTATCTATATATTAATTATAACAAATATTTAATGTTTAAGTCCATGTAAGATAAAAAATGGCAATGTTTATTTTGCTAGGACACATTTTTATTTTTTAGATGAACAATTAATCAGTGCTAATCAAGTTAATCCACTGTAAAAAAAAAAAAGGTTTTGTAATTTTCAAAGTCTAACCGATTGCTTCAGTGTTTGGATTGGCGGTACTTTTGACACTTTTTGGCGTCAGTTTGACACTTTAGCCACAATTTTCTTAACCACACCCCTTTTACCATTAGTTTGCTATGTGGGGATGATGCGCAAAAAGAAAGCCCCACCTCCTATACAATATTTCACTTCAGTTGCAAGTAAATTAACATACTGAAATAAAAACAATTTCCAGTCCATGCAGACTTCAAAATACTTTCTGTATCATTAAGTCATGTTTAAAGACATGAGGAAATTAATTTACTCACTGATGCGACAGTCAGGTCCTGCAAACCCAGGTGCGCATTCACAGCGAAACCAGTTTACCCCATCCACACACTGTCCTCCATTATAACTACAGTGAGAGAGAGAGGGACAGAGAGATCTAAATAATACACACTCCATCTCAACTGCTACATGCACAATAACTAGATGTAAACGTTTATATTCAGACTCTTCCAACTTTTATGAATGACAAGCCCAATTGTTGTAGTGTTTGATGTTTTGTTTGATTCCCTGTTCTGTGCTTTTCTTCACTTATTTTATCTTTTGCATCACTCACCATGGATGAGGGTTGCAGTCGTCAACATCTGAAAACAGAATCAAAACAGATCTCATGAAGGCAGAACTACCAGAGGATATATCAGAACTAGACCTGTCAGGGCAAATCACAGCCTGCCAGCACACCTGAAGCCCAATCGCATGCATGCACGTGGGAGTAAAGCACATTCGCACATTTTTGAGAGGAAAACCAAAAAGTGGGCGTGGTCTTACTTTGAGCACAAGTAGGCCCCTCCCATCCATCCTTACAGATGCAGTTGAAGACGTTGCCTGAGCCGATACAAGTGCCCCCATTTAGACACGGGCCAGAGTCACATGAGCTGTTCATAGCTAGACAGAGGGAGATGGAGGTAGTGAGTAAGATACATAGTAAACAGACTGGCAGTCAATGTTTTTATTGTTCATTCATTCATCAAGTGATTCAAACAATGACATTCATCTGAACCATTTTCATTGTAATTGTGGTGTTGACTTAAATTTGGAGCTGTATCATCATTGGTGTGAAAGGCTGTTCAATTAGCTCTAAATGGAGCTTTTTTTTGGTTCATTTTTCACTTGGTCTAACATGAACAAGTACTGGAGTAATTTATAGTAAATACTACAGTATTTTTGAACCATATCATAGTGAAGTGGACTATACTGTGTATATTATAATATCTGTGTATAGCATACTTTGTAGCATATTTTAGTACTAACTGGTGAACTGATAAATTGTAATAAATACTGTAGTATAATTTTGTTTTTTACTACAGTAAACTAGTTTATTGTACAGGCCCATAGCCAGGGGGGTTCGAAAGACCCACCTCTCACTGACAAAGGTCCAGAATTTGTCCCATTCATAAACTTATTTGTTCTATTTTGACTGCTGTGCCACCTCAAATTGTAAAAATAACCCATTGTATCCTCTGTTGGCTTTCGTGACTTTAGCTAATCAGTTTTGATCAATGCAAACAATTGCTGCGTCCCAATCCGCATACTATCCATCCTAAATAGTATGTGAAAGTACAATTAGTATGTCCCAAATCGTAGTATGTTGAAAAGAGTACGCCAAAAACTCCCGGATGGTTTACTATTTCCGGTCAAAATTTTAAGTGTAGAAGCGTCCGTACTCTAACCGCTGATATTGCCCACAGTACATTGCGCGTTGGACGTGATTTCGATTAGAACTACAAAACGCAGGTGAAAAGTGTAAACAAACTACAAACATGATGGACGCGCGAGACCAACCGTCAAGCAGAGAGGCTTCGGTACAGATGTTTGTATGACTGTTAATTAATATCTAGCCCACTGGAGAATATTTAAATACCATTGTCTGTGTTATATTTCATCTGCAACAACAATACTGAACTTATATAAAGACGTGTTTGGACATTACCGTCTGAATGCAGAATTATCCAAAGACCTGAGGAGATTTCTCTGCATGAAAGACTTGTGAATGGGAGATTATCCTGCTGCTGCTTCTCCAATAAGGTAGGAAATTAAATACGACAGAAATGTGGATGATTGACAGGGCTCTTAACTAAGCAACACAACGATCTGTGTAACGAGGAAGTAGTATGTCCCAAAGCTTGCATACTTTTCTGTTACTCACTCAAAAGTATATATTTTTCGTCCACAAAAAAAGTACATACTTTTAGGTCGTAGTATAAGTATGCGAATTGGGACGCAGCAAATTATTTTTCTTGTGTCCAACATCCAGCTGTGCAAGAAAACACAATCTCACGTAAGAAAAGTCATCTTTCACTATTGACCTACTGTATTGTTTTGAAATAGAGAAAACATTTTTTAAACATTTTAAAAACAAAGTTACTTTTATTCTAAATCTTGGATGTTATTCTTGAAATAAAAAACAATCAATAAAAAGGTATGAAGCACCAAAACAGCCTGTATTAAAATGAATTCAAATACAATTTGGCTAACGTTGTTATCGATGAATATTCAAATGTACTGATTTTTTTTTTCAAGAGATGCTAGAAAAAACATGAAGCTCTACAATATTATTATTGTTTTAATTTTTTATTATTCAAATAAATTCTGTCTGAAAATTCTAACTGAGAAAAGTTGAATGTGCTGGCCAGTTTGTTATTTGCCTAATAAATGGCAATAGGCTACAGTTTTTAAATGAATACTTTAACAGATTCCTATTTATTTCTAATGATGTAATAAATGTAATTTAAAAATAAGCATTTATTCATATTTGTTTTAAATCTACAGGAAATGTTTTTGGTACATCAAAAAGTGTGATTATGATGACCACTTGAAATGTGCCTAAAATGTCACCAAAATGCAGTATTTAAATCTCATAATTAAATAGAAAATAAGGCTAATTTAAAAAAAGAACCACTCCTCTCAGCAGTCTGGCTACGGGCCTGCTGTAGTATATTTTACCCTATAGTTGTAGAAAGTATTGGATAATTTTTTTATATCACTATAGATATTGTGTTACCATAACAACTATAGAATTACCACAACAGATTCATTCAATTACTTTAGTAGGGTTCAAACCCCTATAGTATTTACTACAAATTACGGTAACACTTTGGTTTACGTCACAATTCATGCTATTAACTACTGGTTTATTATATGCCTATTATTAAGATATTAACTGTTCATTAACAGTTATAAAGTATATCTTATTCTGCATCCATAATCCTACCCAAAACCCAACTTCTACCTTACTAACTATTAATAATTAGTTAAGTAGTAGTTTACTATTAAGCTAGTAGTGGTAGTTAATGGTTTGTTAATACCGTGAATTGTGACCTAAACTAAAATGTTAACCAAATGACTATATTTTTTCATATGGGTAATATTATCACATGTTTTCTGTGATTCAAACACAAGTTGTCAGCTGAGATGCATTACGGTTTCAGCCATAGTGCTAGAATGCACCTTATGAGAACGTCTGCTTTTAAAGTTTATTGAAACTCTTCCCAATGATTTAATAAAACTCCACATCACTTTTGCAGAAGAGCTCAGTGTAACATACAGAATGAGAACTACTGAATAAACAAACCAACGTGACCTATAAGCAGGAATGTCAGCTACAGTTTTGATTGTAATCTGCATTCTGCTATGTATATCTTGTTTTGGTGGCTGTTCAAACGTATTCAACGTTAAGCAAGTTTACACTGAAAGCAATCTGATCGAATGCATTTTTGACTACATTCTGTAAGTGTTTGAAAGACATTGTTTGTAGACAGCATCAAAACCTTCTATACCCTGTTTACATTGAATTTAAGATCATCCATAATTGGACAGATGAAAACACATGGGCCTTCATTTCCATATCACCTGTGTTGCAGGTACTGCCACCCCAACCAGTGGGACACAAACAGCGGAACGATTCTCCACGATCGTGGCACGTTCCTCCATTAGCACACGTACTGGAATCACACTGATTGTCTCCTGTAACAACAAATCCATGTTGATTGCATGCAGCCATAGTACAGCTAAATGCATGAAAATGAAAACATTCACTTACGTGAGTTACAGGTCTTTCCTTTCCAATTATCGGTGCAGTGGCAGTAGAAATCATTCAGTATGTCAATACAGTGGCCTCCATTTAAACACGGATCACTGCTACATTCATCCACCCCTGCAGAGAACATTATAGTCACAATTGTAAAAGATTATTCATTACCAATAGTGGTTATTGCTTTGGTCACACTTTATTTTGATGGTCCATTTGTTGAATGTAAGTTACATTGCAGCTAATTCTCCTTAGACTATAAATAGACTTTAGGTTGGGGTTTGGGTTAGAGTTAGAGTAAGTTGACATGTACTTGCAATGTTTCTTATATTCAGTTAAATGTCTGTTGAAGGAGCAGTATCAACAGATATTATAGGTTCAAGAAACCCTGGAGTACTTTTTTTTTTTTTTTTTTTAGATTTCAACAGATTTGTGTGGGTTGAGCATCAATTAAGACAACTTTAGCACCTGTGTGATGACGCGACGGTTTATTCATTATTATTCATAGCTGAGTTTTCTTATCCTATGGGAAGACCCTGCTTCTTAATTATTCATGAGAGCGCATGCTTTCCGAAGGCAAAGCAGATCTGCCAAGCTGTGAGACCGCGTCCTGCGGACTCCACATACTACACCAGGCTTCAGGCACACAGTATTTAGCCGTTCATGTTCATGTGCCGTTCATGTAGCCATATGTGTTTGTTTCCATGATCCACAAATTTTGTTGCATATTTTTCCACGCGATTCTGTCAGGCCCAATACAGCAAAGCCGCTTGTGGCAGCAAGCATTTTTGTCGGGAGAGCTGTATGAGAATTGGAGAATGGCGGACTTTTACCAGTTGAGTTTGTTCCCATTTAGACACATCGCCTATATCCGTGCTGCTGTGTTCACCTATGTTTAAAATCCTCCAGATTACCGGCAGAGCTAATGGTTGAAATAAAAAGGGCAAGAGACCTGCTGCACTGCTATCCACTGTGTCTGCATTCAGACCCAGGGATTGAGGCGGAGAGAAGTCCTCATTTATAGTGTTTAAATAAACATGATTATCTTTATAATGATATGAATTGTGGTTATGTGTATATGAAATTACGAATAACAAATGTAGCAGGACATTAAATTACTTACTGTTTATTTCTTTGCTTTTTAACTTTGTACACTATAAAATCATGTGTCTCCTCACAGTTTGTTTCTCATTTTGTGAGCCAACTGACAACAGTTCAGTTGTTCGCTCCCCTCTTTCTCCCCTGCTCTGCTGGCCACGCCCACTCCTCCCTCCGCCCATTATGATGCTTTTTCCTCATAAAGTGTTACCATTGCTTTAAATTAAGCTAGACTAAATTTAAAAAGGCTTTAAAAACAGTCAAATTGAAAAAATTATAATTTTACAAAAACTAGTAAAAGTTGTCACATATACTGTACAGTACTTTACACTACTGTTCCAAAAGTATGTGGTTGGTTAACGTTTTGGAACATTGTTTTATAAAATCTGAAAAAAAAAATTCTTTTGAAAATCTTGCATGCCAAAACTGTATTTATTTTATCAAGAATAAACAAAAAAACATGTACTGTAAAATATTATAATTTACAACAGTTGTTTTATATTTTTATAGATTTAAAATGCTAAGCTGAATTAGTTACCAATATTCCAGTTTTCAGTGGAAGTGCCGTCTGAAATTTCCATCGAAAATGAAATTTTTTCTCAGCCTGTTTATGTTGAGATATTTGACTTTAAAGATCAGGAAAATGACTTATTCTTTGCCATAAAAGTGATATAACTGAACATACACACAGGAGCCTGATAAAAATTGTCATTTTAGAGGAAAATTTCAGATGACATTTAGAGGTTTTTGCATCTAAACTCTTCATGTAATCTCAAAAATCATTTTAATGCATGCTGATTTGCTGCTCAAGAAACATGTATTATCAGTTTTCTGCTCTGATTTACTTTTGCAGGAACTAAACTATTAACTATATTTTTAATTTAGATTTTAATGCATCCTTTTGAATAGAGCGATTAATTATTATAATTATTTTATTATAATAATTAAAATATTTTTAATGAAAACAAACTTTTGAACATCAATATACAAACGATTATCTGAATGAATAAATACATTTCTCTCTCTCATGAAACTAAAAGGTTTAGAACTCCACAACTGTAATAAGCAAACTTTTATAATTTAGAGCTGAATATTTTACCCAGCTCGCAGAGTTGCCCATCAAATCCATCAGGACAGACACAGCGGAAAGAGTCAATGTCATCAATGCACGTTCCTCCACTGTGACAAGGAGACGATTCACAGTCATTTATATCTGAGAGAGAAAGCAGAAAACAAGTGTATATTAATTGATATGTGTGCACAAAATGCTTGTGTTTAAAATGAACCTGTCAAGTCTGGATGAAATCTAAATTTACAAGATTTATTTACCAGCTCACACTGTTATACTTAAGGTGAATAATTAATCAGTGCAAGTTAATCCAATGAATTTTTTTATTTATTTTGCCCTTCCAGCTGCAACCCAGTTTTGGGAAACACCCATACACACTCATTCATACACACACACACACACACACTCATACACTACGGACAATTTAGTTTATTCAATTCACCTATACCACAGGTTTTTGGACTGTGGGGGAAACCGGAGCACCGGGAGGAAACCCACGCCAACATGGGGAGAACATGCAAATTCCACACAGAAATGCCAAATGGCCTTGCTGGGACTGGAACCAGCGATCTTCTTGCTTTGAGGTGATAGTGCTAACCACTAAGCCACCATGTCACCCAGTACATCAACATACTGAAATAAAAGTTTCGGCAACTTGCGGTTCTTGCAGACTTTAACAATACTCTGTCTGGATGTGTACAATATCACTCACTCTCATGACAGTACGTCCCAGAGAATCCAGGTTGGCAGGCACAAGTGAAGTTTCCTCCAGACTGGCTGATGCAGCGGCCGTGAGGACCACACACATTTGATAAGATGTACCTCACTGCCTTCTCTGTGCCATTGGTTGTAATAGCAGTAGTACAGCTGTCGATCACTAATGAGGAAAAGAGAACACCACAGAAAATAATTGATGTTATTTTTGGGTGCAAACTATTACATTCAAAGGGCACATATAGGAAGTAGTCTACCATGACACGTGCTGGTCTTGCAGTGGTCTCGTAGCTGACTGCATGTCTTCCCCTCGTATTCATCAGCACAGGCGCAGTAAAAATCTCCCTGTAGAGAGTGACACTGTGCTTTTTTTTGACATGGGTTTGGATTGCACAGATCCACCTGCACCTACAGGGAGAGTCTGATTGTAAATGAGGGGTTGAAAAGAGAAAGTTCTTTATGTACCTGTGTAATTACTGACTTTACCTCACAGTTGTTTCCGGTGTATCCGTACAGGCACTCACACTCATAGCCCGTGGCTAGTGAATGGCACTGTCCACCATTTTGGCATGGGGAACTGGCACACCTGCTCTGCTGCACTTCACAGTGTCTTCCTATGAAGCCCGGCTGGCACTGGCAATCATAACCATGACGACCATCCTAATAAAAACACACAAAGGTGGAGATGATTCGCAGGTGTGCAGGGCAGTATCCCAGGTAAACTTGTAAAGTATATAACCAAGAAGTTATGATCTACTCTGATAATAAATTATATTTTATGGCATTTCCTTAAAGGGTTAGTTCACCCAAAAATTAAAATTTGTTTATTCTCCCTCATGTGGCTTTAAACCTCTATGAGTTTTTTGTTTTAAAGAAACCAAATCAACCTCGTTGTAGGCATGGGCTGGTATAAGATTCTGACGGTATGATAATCTTGGATAAAAATATCATGGTTTCACAGTTATTGTGATTTACTGCTCTAAAATATTTTCTTTTTAAATGTCTGGGTACGAAAACAACAACTTTTTCCCCTTTGAACACAATATATTATATTTTAAGAAACATTAAAAATATTTTGTAACAATAAACATGCCAGGCTAAATAATTAAATAATTCGAATCATCAATAATTCAATGATTTTTGCTGTCTTCATTAGTTTCAAGAACACAGATTTCTTTACAATTTAAAATGGCATTTTTGCATATCTTTTCTGCTGGAGATACTGTTGTCCTAAAAAAACTGAAAAAAAAAAAAAATCTTACACATACCTTAACGGCGCATTCACACAGGGCGTCAGCGCCAACGCTTCCCATTCACTTTGAATGGGTGATGTCAAGCGTTGCCGAACTAAATTGTGGGGTCCGTCGGCGCTGCTTCAGCGGCGTTGCTCGTTGTAGAAGTTGGGAATTTCTCAACTTCTCAAGCGCCAGCGGAAGCGTCAGCCAATCAGAACATTTTATGCAAATTCCCCAGCTCAGACAGTAGCCGATTGCGGACTTGTTTTATTGGCTAACGCTGCTATGATAATCGTGTTAGCTCCAACTTCAGACACGCCCTCTGCCAAGCGTTGACACTAAAGCCCCGTGGGAATTGGGCGTAAGAACGGTATAACAGAAATTTTGTCGGTTTTAAAACCTTGACTTTTCCAAATATCTTGAAAAGGGTTATCATCCCATGCCTACCCCATTGTATGGAAAAAAAATCTGCATTTTAGAAAATACCTTTTGCATTTAACAGAAGAAAGAAATTCAAATATGTTTTGAACAAATGTTTTGCTGTAAAGGATAGTTCCAACAGGAGAATATATATTTCTATATATACTAAGGATGTCACTAAACATTATTTTAAAAGATTATCTGAAAATTCAGGTTTTTCTTTGTTATATTTGGATTAAGGCTATAATTTGGTAAACCTTATGGGAATGTTACTTTTTAATGTTTTCTGAAAGATCTGAAACTAGTGGTAACACATTGGTGGATTTTCTCTTCAGTGTTTGGACTTTCAGCAGTGAAATTTAAACCACTCTGAACTGAACTAAACTAAACTTCAACTCTGAAAACTGGACTGACACAGTTTCATTTTACTAGAACTTATATGTTAAGCTGCTTTGACAAAATCTACATTGTAAAAGCGCTTTAGAAAAAAAGATGAATTAAATTGAATAGAGTTGAATTGAATTAAAAAAGTTATGAACATTCAACAGAAACATAGGAAATTCTTTAGGAAATGGAGTCTAAATAACATTTTAGGGTTAGCATTAATAAACACCAGGCAAGTTCGAACAAATATTCTATTGAAGTTGCTGAAAGTACTGTATATTTGACTAATTAACTAATCTACCCTTAATGTCTATAAGAAGTGCTAAATCTGATTGAAGTACTCTGTCACTGCCATCCTAAAAAATATAGTAGAATTTCTTATATTAGAATAGGATGTAAACATGAACATATAAACTTTGTAACTGGTTCAAATCAGGCCCTGTTTCCACCTGGTATTAGCGTGCATTCTCAGTGATTCAATCAAAAGTGGTCAAGTGAGATGCATTACCATTTCCACCTGCTTTTTAACATGCATCCCGTGATCAATGGTGTTCACATTTTTCCAAGCTCTACATCACATTTGCAGAAGCACTCACTGTGACTATAGCATGAATGAACCCATGTTACACAGCTTATGAACGAGTGTAAAAGCTAACAAATAAAATAATTTGAATCAACTTGTTTTGAGCACAAAAAATATGAATACATTGTTTTGGTGCACATTCTCTCAACATGATGAACATTCGACCACACTACAAAAGCAATCCCATCAAACTCTACACTGTAAAACCCAACAGTCAACTTTATCAAATGATATGAGCGTAGCTTTTAGTAAAATTTACTGAAAGTTAATTCTACTCATTTGAAAAGAGTTTTGAACTCTTTTTGAGGGTAATGAGTTAATTAAATACCTCATTATTTCAACTTAAATGGAGTAAATTCACAGTACTTATATAGATTCGTTTTTTTTAACTCAAATGGTTTGTAGCAATCGGTTTCCTCAAACGGTTTGAGTTGCCTTAACTTAATGGGTTTACAGTACTCAGTTGGTTTGAGTCCTCTTCATTTATTTTTCTGTGCTCAAAATGCTTCATTTACTCAAATGGATTAAGTTCACAGTACTTATTAGGATTAGTTTTTGAACTTAAATGGTTTGTTGCAAACGGTTTCCTCAAGTGGTTTGAGTTACCTTAACTTATTGGGTTTTACAGTGTAGAAGTAGTTGAAAATAGACTAACTCAAGGTTTACACCTTTATTTAGTGTCATCTAGTTATGATTGGATTAACACCAAGATACCTAAATACAAAGTTTAAACAGGGCTTCAGTGTCAAAAAGACAAGTCAAATAAAACACATGCCCACCTGACAGGTTCCTCCATTCTGACACTGACCATAACAGCTGTTGATATCTGTAAAATAAACATCAGCGCAATCAACATTGTGGTTCCAGTACATAAAAGAAAAGATGAAACCAAAGAGATCAAAATGACTCAAGGCTGTTAGACATGCAAGTACAAGCAGAATAACAGAAGACATGCACAGTTTTGAAAATTAAATTGTTAATATACCTTCACTCCTTTTAGCGCTTTTAAAGACAGTTTTATGTTCTGTTTTCGGTGTTGGTAACCTTTTCCATAAAATGATCATCTTTGAAGTCATACAACAACTCTGTTTGATGAACAAACCAAAATCTAATATGCAATTTACTGAAATCTTGCCATCTGCTTGGAGCATTGGCGTGTTTCAAAGAAAAAGGTCTAATTTGTGAACAAATAATCTCATAATCTCAATTTTTCAATTAATTGGTTACCTGCAGGCACAGGGCGTCAACATGAGGTCATATTGACGTTGTACCCCAATGTACCCCAACGTCATGGGGACGTTGGATTTTGTTTGAAAATGAAAATCAGGTTGACGTCAAAACCCAAAGGCTGACGTCAATGTCCAACTTCCAACCTAAAAATCATCCTAAAATCAACCAAATATCAACGCCTAATCATGTTACATCTAACGTTATGTGGACGTTACCACTATGACATCTATCAGACGTAGAATTTTGGTCACTTTTCAACACAACCTAAAATCAACCAAATATCAACGTAATTTGACGTCGTTATTGAAAGTCAAAATAACATTGTCGTTAGACGCTGACTAGACATTAAATTTTAGTCACCTGACATCATGACCTAAATGTAACCTAATATTAATATCTTATGATGTTGTGTGCCTGCTGGGTTGATCCAATTCACCAATTTATTTACAAACCTTACTGACAGACAACATTGTAGGTGAAGATCAGCAAATACTGTATTGGTCACACAAAGCTATTGTTTGGTGAAACAAAAGAAGCTTCTTTGATGGCATTGGATCAACATTAGGATAAGCAAATGATGACAGAATTGTAATGTTTAAAGCTCTGATTCACGTAAAAAGCAAAGCAGCTTTGATCGGCATTAATGCAGAAGAAGAAGAGCAAAAGTCTGCTGCTTTGCAGGGAAAGAGGGGAGAATTATAAGCGATATAAACTTGACAGAGTTTGTATACTGACTGATATTACAGTTCGGTCCCGCCCAGCCCGGGTAGCAGTTGCAATGATATCCACCAATTAGATTTTTACAAGCATAAGCGTTTAGACAAGGTCTCCTCGTACACTCATTCACATCTGTGTGAGAGAGAACAGGAGAATGAGGGGAGCTAAAGAGAGCATTATAGAAGATTAAGCCCCATCACCAAGTGCAAAATCACAAACTCAGATTCCCATGATGCACAGTGGGATATAAGCTTCATCAATATGTGTTGTTACTACAGTATCAGCAATCTCACACATCTGAAATATAAGCAGATGCTCATGAAAAATGAATTATTTTATTTTTTACTTATTATATAATGTTTTGTTTCTCAAAAAAATAATAAAAACCAAGATTCTAAGAAAAAAGTTTTAGTCCTGGAAAAGAAATTATATATTTTTTTGCAATAAAGTTCAATTTGCTAAGTCATGACCAGGCATGGGCCGGTATAAGATTCTGACGGTTTGATAATCTTGGATACAAATATCTGTTTCACAGTTTCACGGTATTGGAATTACAGCTCTAAAATATATTCTTTTTAAATGTCTGGGTAAAAAACTAAAACTTTTTTTCCCCTTTGAACACAATATATTTTATTTTAAGAGACATTTAAAATATTTTGGAGCAGTAAACATGTCAAGCTAAATAATTCAAATGAATCATCGACTTCTGCTGTCTTCATTAGTTTCAAAAACACAGATTTCTTTACAATTTAACATGGCATCTTTGGATATCTTTTCTGCTGGAGAACAAACAAAAAAATAAACGTAAATAAAAAGTAGTACACATACCTTAAGATTGGTATAGCAGAATATTTTGGCGGTTTTGAAACCTTGAATTTTCTAAACCACGATATACCTTGAAAACGATTTTAATCCCATGCCTAGTCATGACAAGCTCTAACAGCGAATAGATGTTTGTTAAAATCCTTTAAATTATCTTTATTCAGTACATTCCAAGCAACTGGAAAAGTCATGAGGTCTTTGAATAGTCTTGTGTGGGCATTTGGCAATGGAGCCAAAAATATTGAGAAACACTTCTCTTTAACAAGGGTTCAGAATTTTTTTTTGTTAGCCAAAACCTTTATCCCAAAAAAATTACATTAAACATTTTTTAAAGTTAATATTTCATTTAATGACACAATTTAACAACATTCACAAATTTACAATTCTCTCACACTATGATAACAATTGATTATGTTTTCAGTTTTAGATGTGATTATAAAAAATGAATGTGAAATATTCTGTAAAAATTCTAAATAATGACTTTATGATTGTATATATAATGAAATGCACTGCTTGTTCTACTCTGAAATATGCATCACATCACATTACACAGTCATCTGAAGCGGATGCCCTTCCAGCTGCAATCCATCACTGGAAAACATTCATACACACTCATTCACACACATACACTATGGCCAATTTAGCTTACCCACATGTCTTTGGGCTTGTGGGGGAAACCGGAGAACCTGGAGGAAACCCACGCGAACACGAGGAGAACATGCAAACTCCACACAGAAATGCGAACTGACCCAGCCAAAGCTCGAACCAGTGACCTTCTTGCAGTGAGGCGTTCGTGCTACCTACTGCACCACCGTGACGTCCAATTATTGTGTATCACTGTTTATTTATTCCTATATACATTCAACTTAAATATAGGCTTTTGATAAAATTGTAAACCCCCAGCACCTCCCTTACAAACCCCATTCTTGGAAATCCTGCTCTAAAAGAACAAGTTCACACACAGGCAAATATGTGTAAAAGGGTAGTCTATAAAGTAAACAAATAAAAGTAGTGCATGGTGCTGTGGCTATGCAGGACCAATGCTGTTCCCTGGATGAAATCAAACTCCCTCTTTAATCCAGCACAGGTAACCCTGCCGCTCCACACCTGAGACTAAAAGGCTACCTGAGAAACTCAACCGGCCTCCTATAACCAGACACCATGTCTACAATAACACACTGTGCTTGTTTACAGGTTATAAAGCATTTCCTGCAGTGTAAAGTCCTTCCACCACACCCCTCTTCAGCTTCATTCTCCACCCCACGATCACTCTAATACAGTCCCGCAAAAAGATAAATTTAGCCCCTGTCTTGGTGGTTGCCAGGCCTGTCGATATATTTAGCTTCACTTGAATCACCTGGGTCCAGTTACAGATAATATTCAGCATGGCCTCTAACAAAATTCCATATCACACACATACAGTACATACCCGCAAACTCAGGTTAAATAAACATACAAGCACACAATGCCAACATATATACATAGTTACAGGCATATTACACACTCATGCACCCGCAAAAACAGAGAAGCACGCTCGCATTGTAACAAACACTCAAATGAGAGTCATTCATGGTGTAAAATCGACATTCATTTACCCTAAGCAAGCACTATGGAGTGAACTGCTGACGAGCCATGTGGCCCCCATATTTAAACATGGTACGATCCAGTTAAATTGGGTTTTTAGTAGATTTGAGAATTAAATCAGTCATATGAACATGGTAAACAAAAACAACAGGACTCACCTATCTGACAAGTCTTGCCAGTCCACTGTGGGAGGCATAAACATTCAAAGCCATTCTCCAGATCAATGCACGTCCCTCCAAAAGAGCACGGGTTTGACGCACACTCATCTTTGTCTGAAAAATGTGCACCAAAAAAATGAACATAAATATGGATAATAATTGTGCAAAAGTTTAGATTGCACCATTGTGATGTTGAAACCTGGAAGATTAAATGGAGCTGATTTATTTTTACCTAATCATGTTTTTAGACATTTTAAGACTCATTTGTTGTTTTATGAACGTTAAAAATTTTTAAATGGATAGATCCAACCCAGGCTCATTCTGATTACGTACTCCTATATACATTTCTGGAAAGAGCAAAATACGTCCCAGGAGCTACATTTTTTGCAGTTTTTGTTTCCGTGAATTCACCAGAGGCTGCTGTGTAGCTTTTTTCAGATCTAAAATTTCTCTGACGAGTGCCATTCACGCCTGCTGTTCTTAGGTAAATCCACCAGAGGCCGCTGTCGACTGACTGACTGAACGATCCCCTTACCCTCCCCCTTCCCTAAACCCAACCAATAGTGTTTTAAAAAGCACAGATTGACTCGCCCACCTCCTTCCCTAAACCCTAACTGCAGTGTTTTCAAAAGCAATCCAGAAAAAGAAAAGCCCTCGCCTGATTTTTTGCACGTTTCAGAATTTACCACATTCTCACCGTTTTTTACTTGTTTATTTGATTTTTTAGCTTCTGTTTTCATCTTACCCGCTTTCTGGAACCGTTCTTCACTAAACTCGAACCCCGTTGTCGTGGTCAACTCCACTCTGAGTCTCAAGTCACTCGACGTACATGTCGAGCTACCGGACAAACTGGTAACAGTGGAAAAGCCGTCCATACGGAGGCAAGCGGTCAGCTGGTAAGCTGGAAAGGAATGGCATCATAGCGCCCCTTAGCGTTAGTTTTAAAGATGAAATGCAGCCATACGTAGCGATGGCTACATAATTCGCGATCTCCAGAAATGTATATAGGGCTACGTTTTCAGAATGAGCCCATGTTGGATAGTTCACCTAAAAAAAATCAAATTGCCATAATTTTCTCACTCTTCACTGTGCTTCTTCTTCTGTTGAACACAAAATAGGATATTTTGACGGAAGCTGAAAACCTGTAAACTGACTTTCATATTTGTGAAAAGTCACAGGGTAAAGATTTTCTTTAAAAAATATCTATATTTGTGTTGAAGAGAAAAAAGGAAACTTATAAAGGTTTGGAACCACTTGAGGCTGAGTACTAGTGTACTGTTGAGTGAATTAAAACTTTTGGACGAACTATCCCTTTAACATGATTTAAAAACACCTATACAGAAAACACACATTTTGGAGTTAGTTGTGCATAACAAAAAAAAAAACATGTTGCTAATAAATAGCAAGTACAGTAATGTTTGATGTGTGATTATATGTGCAAAAAAGCATCCTAAGGATTATTAAGTTTGTTTTGTTCACATACTTTATTTCAATGGTTCCCAAAGTGAAAGTTGCGAGACAATGAGGTTGATTTATAAAATATCATATATGTTATTAAACTATTACAATTACCATATTTTATCCATAACCTGCAGAAAATAAAAATAGTATTTAATAGTTACATAAAAACAACATGCAAATAAAAAGTCATCAGCTGTTCAATTCTTTTTCCATTGGATTGCGACTCCTGGGGTTACTACGCTAGATTAATGAGACCGCAATGGTGTAAGTTGCAGTAGATTGATTTTATGGCTCGATGTTAAGTTTGACACCTTTACCGTACTCATGTACATTAAAAATTAGGGCAACGACTGAACATTGAGGACGATCTCCAAGTCTCCAAAGATCATCTCCAAAATTAAACCAAGAATAGTCTTGTGCTGTAAACATTACCCACCATTCACATTAAGTGAGGTTAATATTATATTAAACAAATTTATGGTTGTTAGACTGTTGCACTTCTTTGTGTTGTCAATAAGCTTGTTTATATAGTTCCTACTGGTGTGTGTGCACTGTTGTGTGCAACGTTTGTATGTTTAAATCTACCTCCGAGGATAGTGGGGGTCGCAAGTCACTGGAATTGCTATTTTGGCGATTGTGAGCTGAAAAGTTTGGGAACGCCTACTTTATTTTACTCTTAGAAAAACACGATTACTGAAAAAAAAATGACAGTATAGGAAAATCCAAGAAACTAAGATTGTGAATTAATCTTCCAGGTTGAATGTCACTGCTGCAACACTCTACAGTCTGCTTCATGGAGAGTAATGTGAGTGACTTCTGACCTTTAGCACAAGTTGGGCCGTCCCACCCTGGGGGACACTGGCACTCAAATCCTGATGCCAGCTCATGACACGTCCCACCATTTGCACAAGGGTTTGACATGCACGCATGCTTGGCTGTATGATACAAACACACACATATTGGTATACAGTAAAAACAAATATGCTGTAAATGTGCATGTAAAAAAATCCAAGTTGGAATATAAATTAATTTATAACATATTTATAAAACAGCAGTATCAGAAAGCTTTCTTACAGATATGGCAGTTTTCACCAGAATAGCCCTCAGGGCACAAGCAGAAATATTCATCTGGCTCTGTATTCAAACACGTGCCTCCATTTACACATGGACTGTGTGTGCCACAGTAATTCAGATCTGTGGAGAAACAAAACATGATCTTTCTTTTGCAGCAGGAAAGAATATAGCAGAACAAGTCCATTCAGAGCAGAAAAATGTGCGTGGATGTCAGTGAATGTCTGAAGTGAGAGGGAACAGACCTCAGCTGCATTCATTTACTATCTTAGCTAAACATTTTTTAGTTAAGTGAGACGTTTCAGGTCACTTAGCAATCTCAAATACCATTCAAACGTTTGGGGTCTAGTCAAATAGTAATATTGTTGTCCCAATAGTAATATTTGCTGGGGTCTAGTAAAATAGTAACATTGCTGTCACACTGTCTAACTGATTAACTGTCTGAGCTGGACCCAAATTGAAATAAAATGTAACACAAGAAGCAAAAACTGAACTGAATTCAGCATACTAAACAAGCCATTTAAGATAAAGCCAAGACAAAGAACACAGAAAACACTGGCGCATACTGTCTTTACTAAGTTTGCTGCTAAATTCTGAACTTCACAACCACTATAAACATATGTTCTATCTACTGTATATAGTATTAATATATAGAGTAGTATGAATGAAGTTTAGATGTACTACATCCACCAAGTTGTCATTATCACATGACCTTCTTCCAATCTGTTGCATCACTTCACTTCTCAAATCTTCTCCCTTGGCCTCCCTAAGGGATAGTAAATTGTCCATTAGATGTGTACTTTAGGATCTCTGTGGAAGTAGTAGGTCATCCAGGTACATCTCACCTACAGTTTTGGAATATTCTAAGTTTTTGTGTACTATTCAACTCACATAATTTATTTCATACACTACAGAATATAGTATAGGGAAATATGTGATTTAGGACACTCTGCATGAATGAAGACCTCAGACACACTTATCAAAAACAGGATGACTAATCAACAAGAAAACCTCAAACTGACTACAAAACAGACAAGAGACTGGAAAAAGGAAACTATGGTAGACAAAAGTCCAAACAGACAGAGAATGTGGCATTTGTGAAGTATTACTGTACTATATAATTGATTTGAATATGTTTAAAGATCATTTAAACATCATTGTTTGATTATTTCTGTGAAAGCAAAGCTAATTTTTCTGCATCATTACTCCAATCGTCAGTGTCATAACACTTTTTTCTTCTAATCAATGTTGAAAATAGAGCTGCTTCATATTTTTGTGAAAATATTTGTTTTTCAGGATCATTTAATAAATATAAAGGTCAAAATATTTGAGATGGAAATCTTCTGCGACATTATAAATATATTTACCTTAAATTTTGGTTAGTTTATTGCATCCTTGTTGTATAAATCTATTAATCTACAGTAACACTTTATTTTAATGGTCCATTTGAGTATTAGTAGACTGTCTGCTTAATATCTGTTGACACTGCTCCTTCAAGAGACATTTAACTGACTAGAAACTTTGCAAGTACATGTCAACTTACACAAACCCCAACATAACAGTCTACTTATAATCTAATGAGAATTAGTTGGCATGTAGATGCAATGTAACTTAAATTCAACAAATGGACCATCAAAATAAAGTGGAACTTAATCTACTTATCATTCCCCAGTCTTTTGAATGGCAATGCCTTTTATTTTATTCATAATTACAGTTTCTATATAGACTTTAAATAGACTATAGACTTTAGCCAGTTAATTGCATCTGTAGTTACTTAAAAGTATTACCTACCTTTGTCACACAGAAGTCCACCCCAATTTTTCTCACAGGTGCACGTCCAGGGTTTCACACAGGTCCCGTGTTTACAACCTGGATACGGCAAACACTCATCACATAATGGGCCCTGCCATCCGTACTTACACCTGTAATACAAACAGAGCATAAGTGTGTGTGTGTGTGTGTGTGTGTGTGTGTGTGTGTGTGTGTGTGTGTGTGTGTGTGTGTGTGTGTGTGTGTGTGTACACGTGTTTTTGTGACATATCAGGACAGAAATCTGTATAATGACATAGTTATGACACAGGTATTACAAAAGGCAGGTGCAATATGAGGACATTGGTGACGTTCTCCCTTCTCAAAAAGCTTATAAATCACACAGGATAAGTTTTTTCAGAGAGTAAAGCTGTACACTGTCTCCTGTGATGGTTGGGTTTAGGGGTAGGGTGGGGTGAGGGCAATATAATATACGGTTTGATCTGTATAAAATGAATGGAAGCCTATGTAATGTACCCACTTTTCAGAAAAACAAACGTGTGTGTGTGTGTGTGTGTGTGTGTGTGTGTGTGTGTGTGTGTGTGTGTGTGTGTGTGTGTGTGTGTGTGCTCCCACGCGCAAACATGTCGCACTAAGCAAACGATTATAACCATCTACACTCGTCGTAACTGCCGTCGAGAACGCAAAAGGAGCCTAATGTTAAACAGTTCAAGCTATGTGTTTAATTGCAACGTTGAAAACCGTGATTGTGTTGCTTTAATTAGTATTAGTCATTCCAAATAAATTAATCAAATGTGTGTGTGTGTTTATACAAACTACATCTATACCTATGTACAGTTGAAGTCAGAATTATTAGTCCTCCATTGATTTTTTTTTTTCTTGTTTTAAATATTTCCCAAATGATGTTTACCAGAGAAAGGAAATTTCCACAGTGAGTCTGATAATGTTTTTTCTTCTGGAGAAAGTCTTATTTGTTTTATTTTGGCTAGAATAAAAGCAGTTTTGAATTTTTTGAAAACCATTTTAAGGTCAAAATTATTAGCAACTTTAAGCTATATTTTTTTTCAATAGTCTACAGAACAAACCATCGTTATACAATAACTTTCCTAATTACCCTAACCTGCCTAGTTAACCTAATTAACCTAGTTAAGCCTTTAAATGTCACTTTAAGCTATATAGAAGTGTCTTGAAAAATATCTAGTCAAATATTATTTACTGTCATCATGACAAAGATATTTGGGGATAAAAATAAACAGAGGGGCTAATAATTCAGGGGGGCTAATAATTCTGACTTCAACTGTATCTATGCATGTATCTGTCTGTCCATCTATCAACACAAAATGTTTTTCTGCGCTTCTGGTAGTGTCTCACATTGCACATGTTCACTACACCGGTAACTCTAATGGATACAAGAGTGTAAACTTATTTCCAGTAGCAGACACAGTTCATGACCTCTGTCTGTTTCCTAATCTTTGACTGCAAAGAATTCCAGTCAGACAGCGGGTCAAAGGTCATTTCCACCTTGCATACTTTAAAAGATGGCTGAATTACAGCAAAGGAAAAGAATCATCACTCAACAAAACCAGACAGCTTATTGAACTTGCTAATGCGAAGAAGAAATAACAGTAGCATGGATTCTTTAAAATGTTTGATGCATTGATTTTCTCTCTAGTATTTAATAAACCTAGAATTTTATTCTGAATATAGCCAGCCATTCATGAGGGCAGTGGAGCTAATATTATCATATTATCTTTCAGTTGTTTGCTCAGCTCATTCACTACTATTTAAAGCTGATGTGCATGCCGTCAAATGTGTGTGATGCGTGTGTGGAACAATTTTACTCTAGCGAACAGACTCATTCATCTCTTCAGGATGCATAACCTGAGATTAAAGAGAGAGAGAGAGAGAGAGAGAGAGAGAGAGAGAGAGAGAGAGAGAGAGAGAGAGAGAGAGAGAGAGAGAGAGAGAGAGAGATCAGCTAACACTTACACACAGTCTCCTGGTGTTTCACAGCTTCCGTGAAGCTCACTGCAGCCTTGCTTACAGATAGCTGAAAGACATGAATGAAATATGAATGAGCTTTATTACATTCTGATGCTCTCCATTCATTTAGACATGGTGATTTAGACGGTGATCACCAATGTATTGACATGACAGAGCTGTTGTATTGTTGCTTAGACTGGACATTTAGCTATCAAAATTGAATGTACTAATAGTAAAAAGAAAACAAATTTCATATTAGTATTTTTAGTATCAATGAGTTCCTAATGTAAATTTCATTATAGTATTAATTAGTTTTATTGTTGTTTTCTGTTTCATTTTAACTAATTTTGGATGTCTTTGTCATTTTTATTCTATTTATATTAGTTAAACTGATTATATATTTTTCTATGAATATTTTATTTTGATGACTTTAGGTTTAGTTTACTATAATAACCCCGCCAACCTGATTTCACCAAGTAGGACATGTTCCTGTATTAACATCTATGTTGATCCTGGTACAACATTCCAATCAGCCAATCAGAATTAAGGGATACGTTTACCGTGGCTTACAGTTAGGTTTATGCACTTCTACATGATTGTTATCCAACTATTATTCCACTCTGATTTTGGGAATAATTTACAGTTATAGTTGGGTTTAGGGGTAGGGAATAGGTATGGATTACATTTTCGAACAACAAATATGTTCCAGGATCAACATAGATGTTAATCCAGGATCATGTCCTACTTGGTGAAATCACGATGTGCAGAATAACCCAATGCATTCTAATGAATCAGTTGTTGGCTTCTCAAAATGAACTTTTGTATATAAATTGCAACCACACACCTTTGTTCACCATCCCTGCCCACAGTGGCAACAACACTCATTGCATCCATTTGCATAACATCAATTTTAAAGTCAGAAATGAAACAGAAACGACATTCTGTCAAAGATCCAATCCAAATAAACAGCAGGAACAGAAATAAAATGTAGAATGGGACTTGATTTTGTCCATCAGGAATTGATTGAATTGTGATAGATCTTGCAGAAAAAGCTCATATAAAATCTAAATAAATGCAAAGACTTTATCCTAAAAAGAAAAACACCAGAATATTAGCTACTAGCATCTGCCCAGTTTAATGACTCAATAAACTTGATTGATTTATGAGCCAAGCCTAAACAACAAGCCTAAAGACGTTTATAATAAGAGGGCTTGGCAACACTTGAAGAGCGCACTCTAAGATGCAGCCTTCCAAGTGTAAACCAAACACAACGCCTCTGTCATTCATGGTTTACTTTATATTGCAAAGCATAACCTGCGCTTTGAGAGGTAACACTAAATTAGTAAAAAGTTGTGGACACCAAATGTTACTATGGTTAAAACACAGTCAATAGTGTACTTTTGAGAGTGAGCTGTGCTCCATATACATTCTAGACAATAATTGAGTAGATACACTTGTATTTTAAAAACATTTGCCACTCCTGAAAATTGCAGGGTACATGGCCAAGATGTCATTGTGAGTGGGAAGTTCATGTTTCTGCTTTTAAATTACGAGGTTACTAGTATAATGATGTACACAGATGTGTACATAATGTGTGCAATAAATATTTTTATTTTGAATTACTTTCAAATTTGTTATGGATGGCCTAACAGTGTTGCCTTCAATATTATAGTGAGATGTTAGTTTAATTGATTGTTCACAATATATATAGATACATGTATCAGTGTTAATAAGCATGAGCTCATGGACACACTCGCACACCTTGCTTGCAGTCTTGCCCTGTCCATCCCTCCATGCACTGCTGATTGCCAGACTGATCACACGTGTAATGTCCAAAGTAATCGTCCCGGGGCCGACACTGTTTGTTGCACTTGTTGCCGTAATAATGCCGGTCGCAACGCACACGCACACTGTACTGGATGCTGGCTGTTCGGCCCTTGTGCTGAATGACCTGTCGCTCCTCTCCGGGGTTTATCTCTCCACGATTCACACTCCTCTCAATCAACTGATCATCACCTGTAAAGAACACAAACACATTGGTTAGTCATGTGCATTAATTGTTCACAAGCTGTCTTCCTGCTTCAGATGAGAGACTATAGGCTAAAGCAGCTGTCAGTTTTTGAGATTTGGGGCTTTTTGCAGTCCATGCTCATTAAAAAAAAGGTGCCTCAGTCGATATTTTTGCAAAACATTAAATAAGTTGCTCCAGATACATTTCGTCGCATGTTTCAGGGTGTACTCACACTAAGTACAGTTGTCTTGAACCATGCCAAAGCATGCTTGTCCCCCCTCCACTCTCCCCGGACAGCCTGCACTAACACTGCATTTTTTATCTTTCGAGCCCGAGCATGCTTACGTCATCGATGATTCGAATGAAGAGAAGCACTCTCACTCAGCACAGTGGACATTGCTTTAGTTATATCATTTTGTATTATTTTTAGTCGTTTGGGATGCAGTGACATGCAGTGAAATATTTTGCGGAAGAGATCCACCACTTTTGATGCTCATAAATGATCATAAAAGTCCTTGTGCAGCATGTATTAGGAGGTTTGCTGCATTTTTAATAAACTATGAGTTCATGTTCATTGAAAAGTAAGAATGATTAATAAATCCAGTTGAAACAGTCCCTTAAAAGTGACGTCGCATTTCAGTTTTGGGCTCAGCCGCGCTTTGCATTCACACTACAAGTATACCGTGTCAAAGCCCAACTAAACCGCGCTCTGGCACACCACTTCCAACCAGGCCAGGGCCAGCAAACTGAACCATGGCTGGGCATGATTCGGAGCATTCACACTTGTCAAACGAACTGGGAAAAGCGCCCAGGCATGGTTCGGATAGTCTAGTGTGAGTGCACCCTCAGATGACAAATACACTAGAGGGCGATATCTACATTTTTGCGCATCTGGAATACATTACTCAGGGTAAATTGTTTTATACGGTTACACATATGTTTATTTGTTTACTTGCTACGTATGTTGCTGAATAAGCAGTCAGAGTGTTCTCTTGAACATGTTTAATCAGGCCAACAACTCCGACGTAAACCTGACAAGAGGCAACATGTGGGACACACAAAACCAACTAGCCAGACGCTGATTGCTGACTTGGTGTGTCCCGGTCTTAAACGCAACCAATAGTGTTTTTAAAGGCAAACGTAAGAGAAAACATTTGCCCGAGTGCTCTGGATCACAAGTTCAACCAGGCATAGGGAAAAATACATTGAAATGTATTTTAAAATAAATTACCAAATACCTGAAATTTACATGTATCCAAATAAACTAGAAAATACAGCAGCCACAAATGTATCAAAATAAAATACATTATTTTCTATTTTGAAAATACTACAAAATACTTTTACATGGGAGCATGACATTTCTTCGCAAACCTTCAATCAATCACCCTATTCGATCAATCCCTTCCCCATTAAACTGACTTTCTCTTTAATTTTAGCATTAATTTTGTACAACTGTCATACAGAAAGTCCTGTCTTGAAGATTATCTCTTTAATCACTGTAAAAAACATGTGATAATGAAGGGTTTGAAGATAATGAGCTGGAATATAGTACTATATCTCTTCATTGTGTTTCATGGGTGATATATGAAGAGGTTATGTTATTTAAAAAAAAAAAAAAGTTTTATTTTTGATCAATAAATGTAGTTTTTTGCAATTGAAATCTTCAATACCTAATGTAAAAATACGATTTCTAAAAACTACTAAAATCTCCAGTTTAAGTCACTTCTATAAATCATGTTTTTCCATTTGTACTCGATGCATATTGAACATAAAACATGATATCTCTAAAAAACTGAGTTATCTGTTTTTGCAGATAAACTCTTCATTTACATCCTGCTGCTGCCGTGTAACGGTAGTCTAGAGTTTTTGACCAGTCTGTATAGACTGGAGTATTATTAAGTATTTGAGTCTCATATACTGTGGTGTGCCATTTTGACATCTCTTTATCAACTGTACACCACATGTGCAGATCATCTACTGACATTTGAAACAGCCAAAAAAGTATTGTAGGAACCACCACAGTAGGACTTGTTTGTATGTTGTTTGTCTTATTTTACTGGCATCACATCAGCAATCCATCCAAAGCTACTATTATTTGTACAGTATACTCATTCTCCTAAGATTTTTTTTTTTGCCCAGTTTGCCCCCTTTAGCGAACACCAGTACACCATATTCAGGTGTTTAATGTTCCTCTGCATTTCCACCTGCAGCACTGAGACTGAGAATGATTATGTGCTGAAGGCTCCACATCATGTTCTTAAGGACTGATATTTTATTCCATCTCATTTCTTAAGCAAAAATACTGATGCCTGTACACTATACTGCCATTATATATTAATGGTCTTAGCATTGTGCAGTATACTATTTTCAATTATTGTTTTCTTTTGTCTGTTATTTTCTTTTTGTGTGTTGCATCATTTCCACCTGTACTCCAAGCATTGACCACCTTCTTAATCAATTTTCTGTTTTGATCTCAAGCCCTGGCAAAAACCTGATGAAGCATCAATCTGAAGCCCCATTTTTATGATGTCACCATGTAGACTTCTTACAACGTATTTTACAGTATTTTAAAAATACAAAATACAAGACACTAAAGTAGTTTGATACAAAATAATTTCCCATTTTTATAAACCCTATCAAATACAAATTACATAATACTATTTTGTATTTGAAATACGTATTTGAAATACATGTATCGTAAATACTGCCCATCCCTGGGTACAACATTATGCAAAGTGAGCTACTGAGCAAAATGACCTGTAAATATCATTAGTGTGAAAAGGAAGAAAAGTCATTTGTGTCATACTGCCTTATAGTGTTCATTTACCCTAGAAACTGCAGTCAAACTTATGTTGAAGTATATTATCAGTTTAATAAAAATGAATGCTGAAGCACATATTTCCAATGAGCTTGTTGTGCCTTTTGGTCCGTTTTTTAATCTAAAGAAAACATCCCAAAACAATTTTATGTCTTTCTTTTGTCGCACTTTATCAAATTTGTGTCTGTATATTTAATTTAATAGTTTTTTTTCAACTGTTTTCTCAAAATTTTCTCCTGCACTGAGCCTTAAATCTCAACGTCAGCAGCACATGCAAATGCCAAACTTTACAATTTTAATCATATCTGTATTGTGAGGGTTTTTGCCAAGGGGTCGTTTTATCTATAATTTCCCTGATTTCATGATAAGTTGAATATTTAAACATTAAAACTTAAGAATTTAATACAAAGAAAGTTGCAGATCTTAATGAAATCAGTCTACTATAGTGACAAGTATTTGTTTTTTTACTCTATATTCACTGGCTTGGACTACTGGTGTCTTGGAACACAAACACACACACACACACACACACACACACACACACACACACACACACACACACACACACACACACACACACACACACACACACACACTTGTCTCAGACTGCTTGGGAGCCAGTGAGGAAATAATACAATCAGGAACAGACCAGGAAGTTTCCCCAAGAAAACACACACACACCCAAAGTCCCTTTTGAGAAGCGTAGAGAAACACTGTGACCTTGTGAACAAGCGCGGCCACAATGTAGGGGAGAGGAAAAGTCTGTATGTGTGGGTGTGTGGAGAAAACAGCATCTTTAAGAGCGAGAGAACACAACATCAACAATGATTCCAATCTAATCTGCGCGCTCATGACGGTGGGTGTTGGCTTGAGATTCTCACATTGCAGCACTTTCCATTCCAAGCCAGAAATTCACACCTGATTAAATTAGCAATATCATCATCTGGGGATTTGATGGGGATCCAGATAAGACTGAATTAGGGATCCCATGACCATCACACATCCAATCACTTACCTGAGACTCATTTGCATATTACGTTACATAGTATGGCAGATCAGTTTTCTTTAACATTTGTTTATTTACACTCTTTTTATCTGCTTATAAGTGTGACGTCACATGAAGAGGCTTCCGGGTCAAACTGATCTAATCCCAAACAAAGCAAAGGAAAATTAAATCATTTAAAAATTCTACACAAAATATACCTGGTCAATAAATTTATCTCGAAATTTACTGATATAGCAGATACTTGTTCTTTCTGTCAGGAAAGTGAGGAAACTTTGACACATGTTTTTACATGTAAAATCTCACAAAAGTTTTGGCTGGATTTACATAATTATTTAAATAAATCACAATCCATGAAACAACTCTTCAACTTGAAAGATATTATTTGTTATTATTCCAATCCCAATAATAAGAATGAAGAATATTTATATACAGTTGAAGCCAGAATTATTAGCCCCCCTGAATTATTAATAACCAATTTCTGTTTAACGGAGAGAGGATTTTTTCAACACATTTCTAATCATAATAGTTTTAATAACTCATTTCTGATAACTGATCTATTTTATCTTTGTCATGATGACAGTAAATAATATTTTACTAGATATTTATCAAGACACTAGTATTCAGCTAAAATGACATTTAAAGGCTTAACTAGGTTAATTACAGTAGATTAACTAAGGTTAGGGTAATTAGGCAAGTTATTGTACAATGATGGTTTGTTCTGTAGACAATCCAAAAAAATATAGCTTAAAGGGGCTAATCATTTTGACCTTAAAATGTTTTTTTAAAAATTAAAAACTGCTTTTATTCTAGCCGAAATAAAACAAATAAGATTTTCTCCAGAAGAAAAAATATTATCAGACATACTATGAAAATTTCCTTGCTCTGTTAAACATCATTTAGGAAATATATATATAAAAAAGGAGCGCTAATAATTCTGACTTCAACTGTATATAACTTTTTGATATTATATGTTAAATTCTTTATCCACAAACAAAAATTTCTTAAATCCTCTCCATAATTTGTTCATTTCTTAATGAAACTGATTCCTTGCTTAAAGCTATAAGTTTATCTAACAACAAAAAATTCTGCAAGTTAATAGAAACTTATGAAAATATTATGCTTCCAGTAAGTTATTCTTAGATGCTTTCTGTGTTTTTTTTAATTTAATTTTATACTTCCCCTTCTTTATTTTTTCCCTTTCTATTTCTCACTTATTGTTCTTATCACTTTGTAATTGTATGTACTTGTATTTCTGTCTCTTACAGATTACTTACTGTTGTATATTGTACATTTCTTCTTTTTTAAAGAAAGGTTTTCACACACAAAAAAAGAGCGCTATATCAAACTGTATGGGGAGACTCAACAAATGCTAATAATAAATGTTTACAAAGCGATGTAATGTTTTCGAAAATCATGATCGCAATATATATATATATATATCCATGCCTACTGTCCAATGGCCAGAAAGCGAATAATTTTATATAAATTGCTAAAATATTGATGTCTGTGATGCACCAAGTTCAGAGGCTGTTGTGTACACTATGATTTTATATTAAATTCACTTTAATGTGTGATAGGACTAAAAAGTGGTCATAAATTAATATTTCCTCAATTCAAATGAGTAGCCGCTTGGACCCGGAAACAGTACTTCATATGTCACCACTAAACAAGCGGATAAAATGCATATAATATAAGGAGACTTTATATAGTGTAAACAAAATTCTATTCAGCATTTTGCCACACTGATCACTTGAGAAAGTTCACTGGACATAACCAAATTTTAATGTCATGAAACTTTATGTACATGATTTCATAAAAAGACCCAGCAAAACAAACAGGAAAGAATGTACCTAATTGCAATAATTATTATTTTTATTATATAACAAAATGATAGTATGAAATACCTTACAGTTCAAAAAGTAATACTATATATATTTAGCAACTAAATTTTAGTAAATAAAACAAAAAAAATAAAAGTTGAAATTGTAATTGTTATATATACACAAACACATATATTATCAAATACTTAACAGTTAAATATTATATTTATAGTGATGTTTCTTTGTTTTTGTTTTTTGTTCAGAGTTTATATTAGCATTTTGCTCAATTTTAAAAAGATTTGAAAAACAAAGGCAAATTATCTTTGCTTCAATAGAGCCCCCCGCCCCACTGCACCATTTCTATACAACTTTCTATTCAAATTTCTATACATATTATGTACATTTTTAATCTGTTTTACATCATGTCATGATATACAGTATACAGTCCATGCATACATAAGCGAATACAAGATGATAAAAGTTCCCTTATATGTTCACTCATCTATTGTACATATATATATATATATATATATATATATATATATATATATATATATATATAAATAATGAATCACAATAGGCTTAGCTAGTATAAAATAATATAGATAGTAATTAAAATAAAATAATGTGGAGGGAAGAGGAAAAAAATATGATAAACAAATAAACAACGGTCAAACTGCAAATATGAAGTTTGGATCCATTTGCTCTATATACTGTATGTCAGCACTGGCTGCCAAATAAGATCAAATTTTTGACAGCAACCTTTGGTGGAGTACCGAATCTTCTCAATTGTAAGATGGTTGATGTTTCTTTGTTTAACATAATAATTCGTTCATTCATTCATTCATTCTTTCTTTTTCTTTTTGGCGTAGTCCCTTTATTAATCCGGGGTCACACAGCGGAATGAGCCGCCAACTTATCCAGCACATATTTTACGCAGCGGATGCTCTTCCAGCTGCAACCCATCTCTGGGAAACATCCATACACACTCATTCACACTCATACACGGACATTTTAGCCTACCCAATTCACCTGTACCACATGTCTTTGGACTGTGGAGGAAACCGGAGCACCCGGAGGAAAACCACGCGAATGCAGGGAGAACATGCAAACTCCACACAGAAACGCCAACTGACCCAGCCGAGGCTCGAACCAGCGACCTTCTTGCTGTGAGGCGACAGCACTACCTACTGCGCCACTGCGTCACCCTTAACATAATAATAATACTTTTTATTTTTAATTAATGTATTATTATTATTATTATTTACAGTAAAAAAATTACTTTCTTGTTTGTTAACGGTAATGTTAATGTTAAATCACAGAGCTTTTATTTTGGCACAACCTCTGGGAAACCTTTTTGAAATGTGTTTGAATTTTTTTGAATTCTCATTAATAGTTACAAAAACTATAAAAGTGTTTGCTTCATTATGAAATATGAATCAGATAAACAGATTGCATATTTATATGTATAATTATAACGCAGTCTTTGTAATTGAATAATCACACTAAACCCCATACATTCCCATAAAATATATGAAAAAGCCAGATAAACCTGTCGGATATCAAATCTGAGGAAGTCTGAGAGATCCAGCAATGTCATTCCTGACAGGTCGTTGTGTTTGACCGCTGGCCAAGGTGCTCCATAAATCGTCCTTCCCCACAGCCCACATCACCCCTCGCCCCATCTCAGTCCACTTGCTCTCTTCCTTAAATGGACACACCATTCCAGAAGTGGAACAAAAGCTTTGACATACTTTCCTACTTTCTGACTAAAAAAAGGAATTTGATGCCTTCTTTTTCATATCAAATGTGCCATCCCCCTTTTTGCTCTCGCCTCTTCCCCCTCTCTCACCCCCCCCCCCCCCCCCCCCCTTCCACTTATAAATATAAAAAAAGCTAGTACTCATCTCCTAATTCATCTACAGCAATTAGTTATAAAAATACACACCAATCACTCCCTCTCTATAAGCTGAAGCAGACACTTAGAGGCTGTTACTGGGTAGAGTCACTGTGTGTGTGTGTGTGTGTGTGTGTGTGTGTGTGTGTGTGTGTGTGTGTGTGTGTGTGTGTGTGTGGAGAGAGAGATTCTGGCTTATCTTCAGCTGAAGAACACACTCACACACACATGAATAACAGCTTTAACTATCATACAGGTAAACAGATGAACTGAACTGCGATCAGTCATGTTAATCCGCATGCTCAAACATCACTAGGACGTCAGTTCTCTTTAACTCATAACCAGGGGTGTGAAATACTTGAGTAATTCTACTTGATTACTGTACTTAAGTATTATTTTGGGGGATGTGTACTTTACACAATTACAATTCAAACTGACTACTTGTGCATTAACTTGAGTACATTTCTGAAGAAAAAAATCTTCTTTTTGTTGCTCCACATAATTTTAACCTAAAAAAATATTCTATTTACACATACATTTTATCTTCAGCACATTAAATATGGTAAACAAGCAATCAGTTGTTTCACCATAGTTTCAGATTATTATACAGCTATTAAAAAAAATCAAAGAGACTACTTTTTCAGGTTTTTTTGTTGTTTTTCCTGGATTTATAGTCGTGTTTGAGTAAAATGTAGGTGGCGACATGCTTTCAGACATTTCCATTCATTTTTAGACAACACAATACCACACGTCATGATTTTGCAAAGTACGATGTGATCCTGGATTAACATCTATGTTGATCCTGGAACATCATGATTTTTGTTCGAAAATGTAATCCATACCTATTCCCTACCCCTAAACCCGACTATAACTGTAAATTATTCCCAAAATCAGAGGGGATTAATAGTCGGATAACAATCATGTAGAAGTGTATAAACCTAACCTTAAGCCTAAACTTAACATAAACTGTAAACTTATTCCTTAATCCTGATTGGCTGATTGGAATGTTGTTCCAGGATCAACATAGATGTTAATACAGGAACATGTCTTACTTGGTGAAATCAGATTGGCGACACAATACCAATGTTTTAATGTCAGAAGAGTTAAAAAAAAAAATCAATATTTAGTGTAATATCAGACTTTTAATCCCAAAAAATGACACAACTTTGCCTTAAACTTTTGTGTTTTCTCAACTTTCGATTGTTTGCAGTTACTTAAACTATCAGGTTTTGTAAACCTAAAGTTTTAAATTATCAGGATTAGTCAACTGAACATACCAACAGGCTCATTCTGAAAACGTAGCCCTATATACGTTTTTGGAGATCGCGAATTATGTAGCCAGAGATATGTATGGTTGCATTTTGTCTTTAAAATGAACGCTGCGGGGCAGTATGATGCCGTTCCTTTTCTCGCTTACCAGCTGACTGCTTACCTCCATGTGGACGGCTTTTACCAGTTTGTCCAGTAGCTCGACACATACGTTGGCGGACTTGAGACGCAGAGGGGAGTTGACCGTGACAACAGGGTGCGAGTCTGGTAAAGAGCGGTCCAAAAAGCGGGTAAGACAAAAACAGAAGCCAAAAAATAAAATGAACAAGTAAATACGGTAAGAATGTGGTAAAATCTGAAAACGTGGCAAAAATTAGGCTGCCATAAGGGGTTTTCTTTTTCTGGATTGCTTTTGAAAATACTGCGGTTGGGTTTAGGAAAGGGGTGGTCGGTTGATCAATCAGTCAGTCAGTGATTCGACAGCGGCCTCTGGTGGATTTCGGTGAGAACAGCAGGCCCTAATGGAACTCGCGAGAGAAATTTGACATCTGAAAAAGTGTCCACAGCGGCCTCTGGTGGATTCAGGAAAACAAAAACTGCAAAAAAAACGTATTTCCTGGGACGTATTTGGTGATCTCCAGAAATGTATATAGGGGTACGTAATCAGAATGAGCTTGGGTTGGAACATACAATTGGAAGTTTAACTAAAAATGTGTTCAACTTAATATATTTAGTTGATTAAACATGCACACAAGTTTGTACAACTAATTGACCTTTAAGTTGAGTGAACTCAAAAATGTTCTGAAGCTAGTTGCCTTAAAATTTAAAGTTTTCCCAACTTCAAATTTTTTTACAGTGTGCTCATGACAACAGCTTTATATAAACAAAAGCAGATGATGGCTGCTGTTAGGCTTAAAAACAAAAGCATCTTTTCTTAGTTTCTGTTTCTTTCCTATGATTTTCTTTCTGTCCTATTCACATCTCTCCATCAGTCTGTCTCCAGTTTGCTCTGTTTCACTGCCTCCGTCACAATGGGTGCGATTCGGCCCCCATCGCCGCAATGATAACAGATCACAAACAATAGACCAAAGAGTCGAACAAGGCCAGATTTTCCTTCTCCCTCTCCAACCTTTTCTTATTGTACCCCACCTTTCTTAACGTCCACTTCCCTTTTGCATTTTTTCCACTTTATTACCAGCTAACAATCTGCCAGCCAGCGCTACAGTACAAGCGAAACACAATAATGTTGCTTTCTCTGCCCCTTGACGATACATGAACAATGCGGCTGACCTGCTGGCCAGAATGACTGTTTAGAGTCCAAACGCAGAGCCGGACTTCCTGAAAGGTAAACAGCCTCGCGGGACCCTCTCCTCCAAAGGCCCCTGCCGCTACCTGATGCCCTGAAAACTGCAAAAGCGGCTTCTTTACATCTAAAGCCAAACTTTTTATTATTACTTTAACACCTGATTTATACCTGTGAGCTAATTCTGGAAGACACCCTTGAAGATAACGCCTGTAAAAGATGAAGGCAGATCTGACGCCATGATGATGAATTGATCTCCTGCTGACAGCAGATAAGTGCATGGGTGTCAAGGATACACTCATGGACATATATAAACAGAAACCAGCTGCTTTGATGAGGATTTCTATTAAAAAAGTCATTGAAGAGTTCAGGTGCAAAAGCCTTAAATGGCATATGAGAGATTTTCTTAAAATAACCTTGCAGTCGCACATGTCTCTGTTCAGTTATTTTACTTTAAATACAATGAAAATAAAATAATTTTTGGCATAAAAGTGAAATTGCTGAACTTACACACAGGAGCCAGAGAAAACTTCAGACAGCACATTTGCATCTAAACTTTATTAATAACAATATTAGCATGCAATTTTGTGCATTTAATAACTGAAAATATTACAGATTAATGAAAAAAATACATTGTTTCATACACTGTAAAAATCAGTGTAATTTCAATTTTAGAACTTTAATGCTATGAAAAAATGTTAAATGGATACTGGAAATTTGGCAGTAAATTTGCCGTAAAATTATCTTAAAAGTATTAATTTTAGAAATGAAAAGTAAAAGTAATCTTATAATTTACAGTGAAAACCTGACAATGTAATGTAATGTGTATTTATATAGCGCATTTATTGTGTATGACCACACACCCAAATCACTTCACAATCATGAGGGGGGTCTCTCCACACCACCACCAGTGTGAAGCATCCACTTGGATGATGTGACGGCAGCCACAGGACAACAGCGCGAGTGCGCTCACCACACACCAGCTACAGTTGGAGAGACAGTGAGAGAGTGGATGGGCATGATTGGGAGGCCATGATTGTAAGAGCTGATAGAGGGAATTTGGTGCCATGGGATTTTTAATGACCACAGAGCGTCAGGACCTCAGTTTAACATCTCATCCCAAAGACAAGTGAAGCTGCAAACTGAATACCCATCTTTTTTGCTCAAACAATTTTGCTTCTTGCTATATTTTATGTACATGATGGGTTTTAACATTTGTTGTTTAATGAATATTTAAAAAAGCTTTTTTAAAAACTGCTATTCATTTATTTGGCTTAGTCCCTTTATTCATTAGGAGTCGCTACAGCGGAAATCACCACCAACTTATTCAGCATATGTTTTACACAGCGGCTGCCCTTCCAGCTGTAACCCAGTACTGGGAAACATTCATACACACTCATTCACACACATACACTACAACCAATTAAGTTTTCAATTCACCTATACTGCATTTTTTTGGACTCTAGGGAGCACATGCTCATGGGGAGAACAACTCCACACAGAAATGCCAACTGACCCAGCCGGGACTCAGTGACCTTCTTGCTGTAAGGCAATAAATATAAAGTTTCCTTGCATCTATATGCAGATGACACTCAGATGTATTTTCCTCTAAAATAAAAAAATGTAAATGGCTCATTCCTGGCTTGTTTAGAGAAGCTTAAACTTTGGCTCTCAAGCAATATTTTTTTATTTAAATGAAAATAAAACTGAAGTAATTTTACTTGGGAAATTGGGAATTAAAGAAAATTCTCTGTTAAATGTCAATTTGGGATCTTTGGCCCCACATATTACCCAGTGTGCAAGAAATCTCGGTGTTATGTTTGATGAAAACTTAAAATTTGACAAACAGATCAGTACTGTTGTAAAATCCTGCTTTTACCACCTCAGACAACTGTCTAAAGTCAAGCCATTTTTATCTCAGAGAAATTTTTAAACAGGGATTCATGCTTTCATAACAACACGTCTGGATTACTATAGCTCTCTCTATTTTGGTATTTCTCAGTCTCTTTCAGTCGGTAACTCCTATTTTAGCTGCACCTCACTGGTTACCAATTAAATAGAGAATTGATTGCTAACCACTGAGCCACCGTGTCACCCCAAAAAAACTACACATACACTGTAAAATTGATTGACTGATGAGTAGACTTGATTTTAAATAAGTGAGTAAACACGCTGCCTTAAAATGAATAAGTATTAAAATATGTGCATAATTTTAAAAATTATATAATTACAAATGTCAACTTAACAGTTCCAAGTTACAACAGGTTTACTCACTTTTTTTTTTAGAAAAGTAAACATGTCGCTTCTAAGGAAATGGGTTTAATCACTTTTTCAAGTAAAGTAACTAACTGCTTTTCACAATATAGTAAAGATGATAATACGCTTGCAAATAATGGTAGTAATACAACCGCCTTCAAGGAACAACAACCCCATTTAATACAAACATCATTTCTACTCATCTGCTAGCAAACAGTAATTTACTAGCTCACCCACAGTGAAACTGGAAAAAACTCAAAACCTCCCACTGCCATTTTTTACAAGTTGACGCCTCAGCATCTTGTCATCTGAGTGATCATCATTTATAAAAAAAAAAGCATGCAAACAAAGAAGGAGACTTGAGACCCTGTGGTTCTGTTCGAAAAGACAGGAATTCTGGGTTAAAGTGCACAGTTACATTCAGGATGTTTCTGGATGCTGCTTTTCGTTTTGTCTTGGAATATATGTACTGGGAGACCAGTTTGTGTTGGGGTCTGGTGTGAAGATGTCTGAGTGGATTCAAATAAGTATTATGATTGGAAGACAAAGCCTTATAAGGGGATGGCGTTCAGCAGGTCCACCTTAATTTCAAGAAAGGGTTCAGAATTGGGGAAGGTGGCGGCATATGAAAAAATTACATATAGATTAGTTGGTAAATTGGATGTTTATCAGAGAAGATGGGGAAATTATTTGGCATTTTTAGAGGATGAATAAGATCACTGTTGTGAGACGCACGGTAAAAGAGTAATTATCTTATTTGATTTATTTATATATTATTGTTATTGTGTTTTTTATTATTTTTGTACTATTATTATTATTTTCTGTATGTGTGCTTTTTTATTTATTGAGTTTATATTATTTATCTGTATTTACTGGATGTATGATAGCAACATCTAATTACTGTAACTGCTGCTGTTGGGGAGGGGAGTGGAAAGGGGGTGTTAAAAGGATGTAAAAATGTGTAAACGGATGTTACTGTTAAAGTATTGAGGTAAATAAAAAAATGAAGAATAAAAAAGCATGCAAACATGCTCATGGTCCATCTACTGTATGTAAGATCTAGTATCTGTTTGAAGCAAATGAACCCCTTGCACAGAGTCAGACAGAGTTGATGTGTGCATTTGTGAGAGTGTACAGCCCTTTGCTTTCAGACAAATTTTTAGTGGTGTATTTGTTTGTTTGTTTGTTTGTCTTTAACGTATGTGTCGTGTGTGAAGAATAGTAGCATTGCAGCTGCTCAGACAATAATTAGCTCACAGACATGTGTGGAAAATAACGAGTAGCTCCAGTAATTAATATCTTAACAAGGCAATGACCTCATGCTCTTTGTTTAGACCCAAACTTTCTCAAGGGACTTTAAACAAGACACGCTAAGTATAAACAACCTTCATTTGCATGCTAAAACAACCTCGATGTCCCATTAAGGGCACTAGCACGCTAATAAACAGCAACACTATGTTTATTTGTGTATGAATATCTAAACTAACCTTTGCAAATGCGCAGATCTGATGTAAAATGCCTAGAGACGTGTAAAGCGGTGCTTGGAAAGAAAGGACTGTAAGGAGCATGTGCACATACTTGTTTCTACTACTTCTGAGTATAATAGATTAATATATACTTCTGAATATAATAGATTAGATTCATTTAAAAATAAAAATAAATTGACTGATAATGGAATAATATGATAAATGGTATAATGGAGTAGGATTTGGTCTGTATGATGACATTTGCTCTTTTTCTGTTTAAGTATTTTTGTGTACTGCTTTGCACACTGTAAAAAGTTATTTGACCCACTGCCTTAAAAGTGACATGTTAACTTAACGCCTCACAGCAAGATAGTCGCTGGTTCGAGTCCCGGCTGGGCCAGTTTGCATTTCTGTGTAGAGTTTGCATGTTCTTTCTGTGTTGGCGTGAGTTTCCTCTTTGTTTCTCCCACAGTCCAAAGTCAAAGGTAAATTAGATTAACTAAATTGGCCATAGTGTATGAGTGTGTGTGTGTGTGTGAGAATGTGAGAGTGTATGGGTGTTTCCCAGTTCTGGGTTGCAGCTGGAAGTACATCAGCTGTGTAAAACATATGCCGGAATAGTTGGCGGTTCATTCCGCTGTGATGAACTCTGATAAATAAGGGACTAAGCCGAAGGAAAAAGAAAATGTATTATTATTTTTAACTTAGTACTGATAATCTAACTTAAATGTTATAATTATGCACACAATTCATCTATTTAATCATTTTAAAGCAATATTTCTATTATTATTTTTAAGTAAAGTCAACTAATCGACTTAAAAGCAATGGGTTTACTCACTTTTAAAGTCAATTAATTGCTTTTTAAACCTGATTCTGCCTAAACCACAGATTCCAATCATCCCCTCCAAATTCCTTAAACTGATTTTCACCTCACCAGTTTTTACCCAAAAGCACATAAAATAAGTGTACTTTCTAACACTTTGTTTGTGTGAGCCTTATATTGTGTTTCTTTCCTGTGTTTAGTTTCAGTTTCCTGATTGTTTCTATGGTAACTCATTGGTTAACTGATTATGTTTAACTGTGCCTGGTTTGGTTTCTCATTTATGGTTTCAAATCCTTAGTTTGTTGGTTCTGAGTTGTGTACTGCTATTGTGTGAATCTCGCTTTATGAATGACAATTTGTAAATTAAGGAAATCTTCTACAATTTAAATGCTCTACTACTCTTTGTTTGAGTGCATTGTGGCACTCAATGTGTTTCAACAAGTGGAAAAAAGTTAATACGTCCTTAACTAGTTAATTTCTCAAAAATAATCATACTGACCACAAACATTTGAATATATATTTGTTTCTTCAAGTTAATTCTTTTTTAAATGCATTGAGCATGCTATAGGGTTTATAGTGTTCATTGCTTCTAAATCATCAGCCAACACGAAGAACATGAATTCCTTCATTAATGGTACATCCTGACAGATTCATTCTGTTTTATGGAGCAATGGACAACCACAGGAGTAGAAGAGGAAAACAGGACACATCTGTGTTAGTCAATACACACACATCAACATTTGCACAACATTGTGTTATACTGTATGTCCTGCACACTGTGTTTCCATACACGTGTGTGGACCTACACTACTTTCTGAACAAGTACAAAAAAAAAGAGCCACAGATTTGCTACTACAACTGTAAAATCAGCAAAGCCCAAAAGAAATCTGATTTTATTCATCAATTTCGAAATGTGGGAGATTGTTTGCATTAAAAAAATGTGGCCTTGTCGATATGCAAATGTTACTGATACCATAACATACACTGTACTTTTGAGAGATTTTCTATATATAAAAAATAATCACACAGTCTACCTTTAGACACCATACAAGCTTTAAACAAGTATTACACTCATTTTGTTTTAATAACATAGGCCAAACTAACCTGAATACTTAAACTTCAGCAGATCAGGGAGGATCTGTAAAGAATATGATGAATGATCGTTTCTGCAGAATTGTTTCTGCTGAAATCTGTGCATGCAAATTCTTCAACCCTGTGTGGTTGAAAGACATGTCAGATCACAGACATCCACCTCTGATCAACTGTTCTGTCCATCTGTTTGGTTTATACTTAAAAAACAGCAACGGTCTGTGTAAAAACGTAAACGTCTGTCTGACTTACAAAGAATTTAAAGGGCATGTTCACCCAAAAATGTACATTTGCTGTAATATTCCTCACACTCTGATCATCATTTAAGATGTAGATTACTTCTTTCTTCAGTAAAATATTAAAGATTATTTTTAGCTGAAACTTTGGTCCATCATAAAGTGCAAGATAATAGCTACTGCCACTTTGAGATTCAAAAAACATACAGGCAAACAAAAGTTTAAATGTTTGTGTTTTTTATCTGGAAATATTGATCTTAACTATCCATAATAGTTCTATAAAGCACTTCAGAGTAAAACAGACTACAAAAAACAGTCTGCATTAGTGTGTCCATACTGTCTTGAGTAAATATACAGTTGAAGTCAGAATTATTAGCCCCCCTGAATTATTAGCCCCCCTGTTTATTTTTTTCCCCAATTTCTGTTTCTAATAACTGATTTATTTGATCTTTGCCATGATGACAGTAATTAATATTTGACTAGATATGTTTAAGACTCTTCTATACAGCTTAAAAGGACATTTAAAGGCTTAACTAGGTTAATTAGGTTAACTAGGCAGGTTAGGGTAATTAGGCAAGATGTTGTATAACGATGGTTTGTTTTGGAGACTATCAGAAAAAAATAGCTTAAAGCGGCTAATAATTTTAACGTTAAATGGTTTTTAAAAAATTAAAAACTTCTTTTATTTTAGCAGAAATAAAACAAATAAGACTTTCTCCAGAAGAAAAAACATTATCAGAAATACTGTGAAAATGTCCTTGCTCTGTTAAACATCACATGGGAAATATTTTAAAAAGAAGAAAAAAATCAAAGAAAATCAAATATTTCTGACTTCAACAGTGTCTATATTATACATAGTCAAAGATCCAAAGTCAACGTAAGCCAGCATAAATCGGACTATGTGTGAATAGATGTGAAATTGCACAAGAGATGAATAACAGGCACTGGTTGCTTACAGAAATCTACGGGCCAATGCATCTGTGTGTGTATGTGTGTGTGTGTGCGCTCCTCATTCTTTCACCAAATTTCCCAACAAGTATAGCAGTCATTCTGATCTTGTGTGTACATTTTTGGTCCCTTTGAGAAAAATAAATCATAAATCATGAAGAATGAAGCATTTTGAAAATCTAAAACTGCTGAATATTTTATGTGAAGGTTGGGTTTTTTAGGCAAAGAGTTGGTTTAGGGTTAAGAGGACAGAACAAACAGCCTATGCAGTATAAAAATCCATGGGAAGTCCCTGTAAAACATGAAAACCCAACATGTGTGTGTACATGAATGTATGTCAAGGTGTTGGGAAGTCATTACTTACTACTCTCTGTGATTGTTTGGTTGTCCCAGTCCCAAGCCTCCACGATGAGAGTATACGCTCTCTATGAGAAAGACAGATAGATGTAATTAAATAATATACAGTCATATGCAGAACATCTCCTCAGTCAAAGTCTGCTGAAGACAGTTTATCTGATACATATGACAAATTTAACAATCTCTGCTGATTATAAAAGTTACAAATTCAAAATCACTTTTAAAAGTGCATGTCCTCAAAGAACTAAATAAATCATGATATAAATAACAAAGTTTAATTTCCAAGTTTTGATGTCCTCATCTAGATAGCATGTGACGTGTGTCTTTTTAACAGGATACAAGTCATAACAGCAATGTGAATAACCTGGTTCCCACGGTCTGGTGACTGATTAGCTCAGTTATAAACCAGATGAAAGATGAGATGGGGCAAGGATGTTTGTATGAGCATGTATCAGGTCACTGCCGCAGTCAACAATTCATAAATGATTGTGTGATGTTTATGCATGCGCGCTTTTATTTTCTGAAACACATGCTTCATGTGTTCTTTAGTTCATTCAATTCGTGGGAAAATATTCTGCGGACTTAAGTCAATGGCAGAATGACTTCAAAAGGTCCCTGAAGCAGCAGCTTTTTTTTACTGAGGTGAGCTCATCAGATGGGAGGGTCGTGTTCTTTCTCAAATGAGGGGTAAAGAGTCTCTCCCCTTTAATCTGAACCTGAGTGCTTTTAGGATTACAGGAATTGAACATTTTTGGAAATATCTGAAACATTAGAAGACTGAATAGAGTGTAATAAGCTTCTGTGTAGTTTAAAGAGGTTTTTTCCTTTTAGTTCAAAAGGGTAGTTTAAAGGGCACCTAGGTTACCACTTTTTTCACATTTAATACAAGTCTTTTGTGTCTCCAGAATGTGTCTGTAAAGTTTCAGCTCAAAACACCCATCAGATTTTTTATTATACCTTTTAGAAGTTTGTATTTTGTAGCATTTAGCATCAGCTAGCGGTTTTTGTGTACTGCGCCTTTAAGGCTAGTCCTTCACGCCCACCGTTTCCACGTGCCTGGCAGCAGCTACCTCGGCTGCGTCAGACAACAGACAAACAAGAAGGAATAAGATCTCACGTAACGTTTGTGAGAACAACTACAGTAAGAATCTTACTAATAAGTATTTGATGCATGTTGTGGAGTTGCAAGAATGAGTCACACACAATGTCGTTACAAAGTTCACGCACACACACAAATACACACACACATACACACACATAGCGCGGACACGCACACACACAGCGCTATTAGCTTTGCACTGTTTTTGTATGCAAATGTGACAGGATACACGTTAATATCCACTGCTGTATGGACATCTGTTATGTTAATGTACAAAATAAACCTGATTTAACGTCCACAAACCGGGATTAAAGTGTCTTTTATAATTGTTCTGACATGCGGCTGTGTTGATGAAGTAAAGCTGAAGTAAATTGCTGTAATATATTACAAACATGCACTGTTTTAAAACATTTAAACTTGTAAAACTCACTTTTGATCACATTTGATGATGATTGATGATCCTAGCGAACTGAACAGACTTTTATTTACGGTTGCTTAGTTTGGCACGTCCTGTGGTTGGTATGATTATACACGTTACTACGGAGACATGTTAATACGCAGCTGTCAATCAATTTGGTGGGCGGGGGGACAGCACTCCTACTAGTGATGCGCGGATGGCGGTTAAATCTGCGGGCGCTGCGGATAATCCGCGGGTCGGGTAATAAAAAAATACATTATGATTAATTGCGGGTGGGTCGCGGGTGGATGTAGCGGGTCATAGCAGTTGACCAGCAAAAAAGCAGAGAGTGGACTTCGCAGAATGTGAAGATGAGAGACGCCCAAAATAATGGATGAAGTGCAAGAGTACTGTGCTAACTTCAGTTAGAGGAGCATTCAGAGGGAAATCTGCTGTCATTCTGGGAGAAACAAGATCGCTTATTTACACGACTGCAGCGCCTTGCAAGGAGAAGCTTGTGCATTCCTGCAACAAGCGGTGCGCGCGAACGCTCATTTAGTGCAGCCAGCCGTGTTTTGGAGGCGAGGCGGAATCACCCGAATCCAGGCACAGTAGATGCTATTCTGTTTTTGCACAGTGTTAAGAAAAGGGCCAAGTACACACAACAAAGCTGCTGTTTAGGCTGAAGGGACGCCGTTTTTGTTCTCTTTTTCCTGTACTGTATATGTAAAAGCTGAATCTGCTGTTAATAACGAACGATCCACTGTAACCTAAGTTGCAAGAGAGGGGAAATAGTGTGGCCGCTTGACTGCTTTTACGGGAGTTGTAGTCCATAGCGAGGGGCATTGAGGGTAGTGTAGTTCGACACGCATGCTGTGTGATGTGAGCTTTCGCTGTGTGCTGTGCGTGCGGTGAATTAGAGAGGGAGAAAGTTTTATCCGGTTTTGTTTTATGTTTACTTCAGTAATTCCACCCGGGAGCTGTTTTGCACTGTGAACCTGAAAACACTGAAATAAGTAAAAGAAGGGCATGCATCGAGTACTTTTGTCCGTCTCATCATTTGCTCGAGCATGAATTAACGAGCTGTTACTCTGCCGCCGGACATTGCGGAGAAAGTTACACCTATCATCGTGCTTAAAACAAAGAATTAGAATTATTAAAGTGGCGATCGGGTGCGGGTCGGGTGCGGATATATATATCAGATAAAATAATATGTGCGGGCGGGTGGCGGGTGGATGATTAGAATGAAGGAGCGGATTCGGGTGACATTTGAGCTGATCCGCGCATCTCTAACTCCTACGTCAAGTTGCGGTCGGTCTCAAAACCGCTCCAATTGGTCCACCGTTTTTATGTTGTTAAATTGAAAAAAAAGGACTGGGTGTGTTTATATCACCCCAATATGATGGTCTATACACTATACCTACACATATGCCTGTCCAAACAGCTTGAAAACAGATTTTTCACCATAGGTGCCCTTTAACCAAAGGGAAAATTCTTTCATTATTTACTCACTCTAAAGTTGTTCCGAACCTTGAATTTTGCAGTTGCCGAACACAGAGAATTAGTTTTTTTTATATATGTTGGTAAACAAAGCAAGTTGTCAAGCATAAAGCAAAAATTCCTACAGGTTTAGAACTTCATGAGAGTAAGGATGCTTTCACATCTGTAGTTTGATTTATTTTGTCTGGACCAAGGACAACAACTGATACATTGTAGCATTTTTCTACCATTTTTGGGTCCTTTTCTCACCACACTGAAGCCGCGGTCACACTGGACTTTTCCCTCCATAGACTTCCATTCATACGCACGCGAATGCGTCAGACAGGAAACGCAGGGTCATGCGTCCGATTTCGCAGCTTGCTGCGGTGCAAAGTTCAGACTTGGTGAACTCTGACCTGAGAAATCGCATCACTTGACTGCGTGAGACCATTCCAGGATCAAAACATGACCTCTCTGAACAGAAATTTAAAACATGGAGCAATCGCTCGCTTTTTTAATGTCTAATCATCTTGTTTAATCCCGCCCTTTTTCGCAGCGCCGTGCGACAGAATTTCGCAAGCTCAAACTCTAGTGTGACTTCGGCTTGATTGCTTTTCCGAACCAGTTGAAAAGAACCAAAATGCAGTCATGTGACAAAATCCACATCCACCTCATTGGCCAGATGTTATTGAATGTATTTCCTAAACTGCTTTTCGATTGGTCAGAATTAATGTGCAGGAAAATGCCAATGGAACTCCCGCAAGTATACAAACCAGCAGACACAAAATGTCGCTTTTTTCTATGGAGGGCACTGGCTGACTGTATCCCTTGTCATAGTATACTATATAGTTTGTATACATCACTTTAGACAAACTATACATTTCGAGAATGAAGAGTGGAACAATGTTTTAATGCATTGCAAGTCACTTCAGGAGGAGGCGTGAATTAATTAGTTAAACTGCGACATGGTCCTCTTCTGGAAATATTACCAACGATCCATCAGGTAATAGATTAACTCACTCTCTCTCTCTCTCTCTCTCTCTCTCTCTCTCTCTCTCTCTCTCTCTCTCTATTTAAAATTGTTGGTTAAGCGCTGTCAACAAAAAAATTTTCATCCACATCCCATAATGCACAGTGCATCAGCCTACGGCAGCTGGATTAGTAGCAGTACATTTTGTGGTTGGGTCTGTTTTAGTTCGGATCATGTTCTGACCACAAACGAACTGCTCCAGGGTTCGTTTGAAAGGGTACCGAGACCACCTCTTCAAGGAGGTCTCGGTACGCTTTTTTGGTCTGCTTTTGGTGCGCACTCGAGTGCTATTGCTTCATTTACACCTGCCCAAACAAACTGCACCAAGAAGGAAAACAAACTCTAGTGTGATTCAACCGAACTATAAGGCAGGTGTGAAAACACCCTTAATGACAAGATTTTCATATAGTTCACCCAACAATGAAAACGTACTCAATATTTACTCAGTGACAAGTTGTTCCAAATCTATGTGAATTTCTTTCTTCTGTTGATCATATAAGCAGATATTTGGAAAAACGCTGGTAGGCAGTTGATGGTCCCCAATGACTCTCATACAATGGAAATCAATGGAGACCATCATCAACATTTCTCAAAGTTTATTCCTTTTGTGTTTACCAGAAGAAAGAAACACTTACAGGTTTGGATCAAGAAACCAATTTCATTTCCAGTGCTTTGACACCACAAATGCAAGGAAAAAGCTTGTATGTGCACAATATTAAGCTTCACAAAGAGCCACTGTGCATAAAGGTGGATGTTTTTGGAGAGGTGTTTTAGCAGGTTTCAGTTTTTATTTTTTGGTTTGGGCAGAGATCAGGTTTACTGCAGCAGCACGGCATGAGAAACATGCCCATGGATTTGTGTGCTGACACTCACGCATCTTTTCTCTGGAAGCATGAATCAGCACGCTAACATCAGTGAAGCCAAACCGCTCAAACTTGTAGATGCTTGCTGTAAATGGTAGGAAAGAAAGACTCCTGATGCAGGCATGGCTTCAAACCTTTCACTAAACCTCAAGCAAAATTCAAATATCTCAACAATAAAGAGGGAATTATGTATTGGCGTTGCATTGACATTTATATATTTATAGAAGTTAATAAGTTAATATATAAGTTAAGTTTATATAAGCTGGCCCCAAAATACACACTCTTCAAAATAAAGTTTCTAAAACAGGGTTTTCACATTTTGGTTTCCTCAGATAACCTTTTCAGAGAATGGTACTTAAAATAAAATAACCTTTTTTGTGTAGTGTAAAAACATTTGAACAATCTAAAGAACCTTTTTAAAGGACACTTTGTGCAATGTAAAGGTTCCGTGGAGGTTAAAGGTTCTTCATGGAACCACTGATGCCAATAATGAAACTTTATTTTTAATAATGCAAGCTTTGTTCTGTTCTGCTGATCTATGCCTGTGTGAGTTTGTACAGTGTGAATGGGGCATGAGACAATATACTACAATATCGGAACATTTTGAATGGTACACAAGATATGCTTGAAAACTTTGAAAAACAAACAGAAACTACTGAGCCAAATCTTCTGCGTCATTTGCTGAAAATAAAGAGTGATATTTGTTTTACCAAAATATTCCAAAGTTAGCCTGGAGCATCTTTGCAATCATCACATTCGGCTAAAAACTTCAAACAGACGCCAATCTCCAAGACAGTATTGATTAATTGATCATAGCTCTTAATAATTCATTCTCATCTGTCCGGAATAAGTGAAATAAAATGCAAACGTTCAAAGGTCTGTGGTTTTTAAAACTTGTTTTTGTTTTGAAGTAACATTTATTAACTCGGAATTACATTAAACTTTTATTTAAGGTGTCATTGCTGATCAGTTTATTGATGTTGAAATGTTACAACATTAAACAAAGGTTATACAGTACAGGCCTGTAGCCAGCCTGGTAAAAGAGGTGGTTCTTTTTTTCTCAAAAGTGGACTTGTTGCAGTTATTGTTTTCTATTTAATTCTAAGGTTTAAATACTCCATTTAGTGACATTTTAAGCACTATTTTTAGCTGGCTTAGCTTGTTGGATGGTCAATTTTTGAGGTACCGAAAATATTTAGTAAAGATTTATAATAAAGAAATAATTAAAAAAACTTATTTTCAAAAGACAAAAGTAAAGTTATTACATCATATATCATCTAATAGAAAAAATATAGCCTGTTGTCATTTTTTAGACAAATAACAAACTGGCCAGCACATCCAGCTTTTCTCAGTCAGAATTTGCCCATTTGAATAAAAAAAAACAACTAAAACACAATAATAATAATAGTAAATGAAACAATTTGAGCACAGTATAACCCAATAAATGAAGAGAACTCAAACCAACTGAGCACTGTAAAACCCAATAAGTTAAGGCAACTCAACTGTTTGAGGAAACTGATTGCTACAAATCGTTTGAGTAAAAAAAAAAAAAAACTAATCTATATGAGTACTGTAACCTTACCCCATTTAAGTTGAAGTAATGAGGTATTTAATTAACTTCAAAACTCTTTTCAAATGAGTAGAATTAACTTTCAGTAAATTTTAAGTCAGCTATACTCATTTCATTTGATAAAGTTGACTGTTGGCTTTTACAGTGTACAACAAATTAACAAACAATTTTTTAAATATAGTGCGAATGATTAAATATTCTAGTGCTGGCTTGCAACTTAACGCTAAACGTTAATATATATTTAAATACTGTTGCAATGTTTATATTACAGAGCCAATAAAATGTACCAGTACTTTCAGAATGACAGCAAAACTAGAGCATTAACATGTTTTTTGGTTCAAGTTAACCTAATATTGCAATTTTGTTTAATACATTTCCTCACAAATATTTTGTTGGACACGAAACAATAATTGGCAGATCTCCTGTAGTTCTGCTACCGAACCCCTGAGGGAAACTTGTGCTTTATAATATCCAGAATAAACCCCATTAAAAGTGTCACAATGCTGAGGACTCGCTAATGAAAGGCTTTCGCAGCGTTAGTGTGCAGCACGAACATATTGATGTAAACACCTGGTCAGTGGCGTAAGACACGGTTACTAATCTCCAAAGACAGCCATCAGACACCAACCAGCGGTCCAGGGAGGAGCAGAAGCGGGGAAGATTTTATCTTTCCTTAGTTAGAGAGAAATAAGACACCCGCATGCAAATACACATGCCAGCAGATACACAAGAACACACACACACATAAATAAGTTACACCTCCTAAGTGACACAAAGCACCAGCGCTACAGTTTTTACACCTTTAAGGCCAGTGAGAAGGACATATTTTATCATATATTATCCATCTAAGTTGGTCTTTAAGGATTCAGGTCAAATGTAAATCAATGCACAGTACGACAAACACATACGCACTGTTCCACATAAAAAGCTGAATGTGATATGTGCAGACTGGTAACACACCTGTGTTCTGAAGTCACTTCATTCCCCATGTGCTTGGGTTTCCGTGGCACAGAATTAACAATGCATTTCTATTGTGTGCAATTTTTCAATAAAAGTGTGTCTTGTTATTACGATGATATTCATTCCATATCTAATAAGCGTTTTCTGTACAACTTACACAAATTTAGCAAATACATTCTTTATAAGCTTCCCATTGAAAAACAACTGCATTGGCTGCTTGAGGGTTGTAGCTTTAGACTGATGTATAGTTTGTCAAGATTACTCGTGTTCTTTTTGGTGTAATCTATTCATAAACACTGACATGTGGAAAAACAGTGCCCCAGTGCGTCCACGTCCTGGCGCTGGCTAAAAACAGCAAACCATGAGATCCTGTGCATTGGATTTTATCGCATTTGTGTTTTTTTTTTACTGTAAATGCTCTGTAACTAATATTTAAGACAAAAAAACATTATTATTCTTTCTGTCAAGTGCCTACATGATCAGAAATTAGGATTTCATTGAGGCTACATGATAGACATGTAGCCTGAGGATATATGATAGACAACTACAGAACAACAACCTATTACTCTCTTACTATAAAACTTTTAGAAAGTAATATAAATTATTATAAAATAATAATTGTTAAATAGGATGCATGATCTGATGCAGCCTATTTAAATAGAAAAGATTAGGTATACATTGCGGTAATACTGAAAAATTTGACACAAGCAACCTATCCTCACTCATCTATTTCATTTAAAAATGAAAAATAATAATAATAATAATAATAATAATAATAATAAAATAATTAAAATAAAACTACAGCTGACATATTTTCCTATGCATGTTTATATATGTTTTTTCTTTCTTTAATTCTTACTTTTTTAATAAAAAAAATATTATTATTAATTAAAAATAATATATTGTATTTCTATATTTTTCTATATTGATGTATGGCCTAATATCAGTTACTTTTATCTATAATGTAATGTTATATTATTATTATTATTATTATTATTATTTAATTTGTATTTTGCCCCAATTATTGTTTTTGATGCACGAATGTATAACTGTATTTCTTAATTCAGAGAGGAAGAAAATGTGAACATTGTTTTCTGCTGATAGATTGGAACAGTTGATGTCTTGTGATTCTTTGTACTTTAATACTGTAACTCTAAATATGACTAATATGCATTAATAAATCTGAGTTAAACTAAAAGGATAATTAATATTTAAAATAACGTTTCATTAATTAATGTTAGTTAATAACATGAACAAATAACAAACAATACATGTATTACAGTATTTATTAATCTTTGTTATTGTTATTTAATGAAAGTAAAGCGTTGTTTAATGAATTGTAAAGAGTTACCTATTAAATTTCAGTCATATTATATAAACTATTACATACACTGATAGCCTCCACACCTGTGAACTAGTTAGGTTCTGTCATTCTGTCCCTTTATAAAAATGGTCTCTCTTTCTCGCTGCTTGATCAGCTTTAAATGTGTCAAATCTGCCTGGAGGCACCAATGTTTTGTTGTATTGTGAATGAAGTTGTATTATGACCTCAATACACTTTAAGTGAAATCAAAGAAGAACCGCTGTGACATCATTTCAAACAAAATCAGGCCAAAATGGAAGTTCATTTGGAGTTCGTTGCTTGCCAAGGTGAACTTTGCGTAAAAGTTTGCTTCAGCTGGTCAGTGGTGTTTACATAATAGGTAGGTGCACTCTGGGGCTTTGCCTTCACTGACTTGTATTTGTAATGATTTTATAATGGGGTTTGTGTCATTTTGGACTTTACAGTGTGTCAAAGAAAGAAAAGTGGTTGGAATGACATTAAAGGGATTGTTTACACAAAAAAATGAAAATTATCACATCATTTATTCTCCCTTAAGTGGTTTAAAACTTTTACTTAAGTGATAAAAAAGTTAACTTCTTCTGTTCAATGCAAAAGAAGATATTTTGCAGAATGCTGTTTGCTGTGAACATTATTTTACAATGGAAGTCAATGTGTCCAAGCATTTTTTAAATCTTTTATTGTGTTTAACTGACTAAAGAAATTCAAATAGGTTTTGATCAAGCGAAGGGTGAGTAAATGATGATAGAATTTTTATTTTGGGATGAACTATCTTAATCTATTTAAATAACAGCACCAACAATGTCTAATGTTTTATAAAGTTACTTGCATGAAAAAAAGAGACATGCAACCGAAGCAAGATAAGGCAAACTGGAACATGTTTGCATTAACAGGTGTGACAGTCAAATATCTGCCACTATCAGTTCAGTAACCAGCAGACATTATCAACCAGATGAGGAACACAAAGCAGGTTTGCATCAAACACCTGTGATCTAACGCTCAGCCAACCGCTCAATAAAAACACCAGAGGAAAACACTTGTGAAACAAGAGACCTCATCCAAGATTTAAAGTAAGCGGGATAGGGTGAAAGGAGGACAAGAAGGATCCGAAAATAAACAAAGAAATAAATAGAAAAAGTCTCCAGTCTCTAGGCATCATCATAGGAAGCCCGATTAACAGTACCTGTTCACTATTTATCCTGTTTCTTCCATTCTCTTTCATCCTACTGTTCCCTGACCACCCCATTTCATCCCTACAATAAAGTCTAGCTCAAAGTGTGGCGTGGTCCATGCAGGTGAAAGTTTGGCTATTTAGTCATAAATTCCCTCATGGGTGCTTTAGCTGTAAGGAATAAAAGAATCAGATTTGTTTGTCATTTGCATTCCTTTCATATTCAAGAAAAATGCATCTTGGCAGGTCCTCATTTATGTGATTTAACACAGAGACATAAATGACAGAGGAAAGATATAGTGATTCCAATAGATAGTTCACTCAAAAATATCAATTCTGTCATGCTTTACTTGTTTCAAACTTTGGTAACACTTTATAATAACAGTACATGAATAATGATGTATTAATATGTAAACTAAACATTACTTTATTATGAATTAATGATGAGTTAATGTATGCACTAATCATGAACTAACTTGAACTACAACATGAGTCACATGAGTTCATGTGTGAATTACGGCTACCTTAATTACTTGTTAGTACATGATTGTTTGTTAATTAATGTATTAATTACCACATTAGTTTATGCTTAATTTAACCATCATGAACTCATGATATGTTAATATATAATTATGTTGTGACTTTACTTGAAGGGGCACATCATCATTAACCCATTCTTAACTACTCATGAACTCCTTATGCTCGTCCAACTAGTCAGTTTACACTGAATAACAATAGAAAAGTGTTCTGTTAACATCAGCATGAACAGGAGTTCATGAGTAGTTAAGGATGAGTTAATGATGATGTGCCCCTCCAAGTAAAGTCATGACATAATCATACATTAACAGCTCATGAGTTCATGTTGGTTACATTTAGCTTAAACTTAAATGTTAATTAACACATTAATTAACAACATGTACTAACAAGTAATTAAGGTAGCCGTTATTCACACATGAACTCATGTAACTCATGTTGTAGTTCAAGTTAGTTCATGATTAGTGCATACCTTAACTCATCATTAATTCATAATAAAGTAATGTTTAGTTTGCACATTAATACATCATTATTCATGTACTGTTATTGTAAAGTGTTACCCAAACTTTTAGGAGTTTCTTCTGTTGAACACAAAAGAAGATATTATGAAGAAGCTGTAAACATTTAACCTTTGGCTTCCAAAGTATTTGTTTTTCCTACTATGGAAGTAAATGGTTACATATTATCAGCTTTCTTCAAAATAACTTCTTTTGTGTTCAACAAAATAGTGAGTATATTTTCATTTTTGGGTGAACTATCCCTTTAAGTAGCAGGACCCCAAATCTCAAAACAACCAGCTACACTCATTGCTTTATAGAAAGCTAACTTCATTTTTGACAAGGAGACATATTTGACTATTGTAGTTTAGCTTGACTTATAAAAATATTTTTTCTTGACTGTATATTCAAGGTTTAGATTATTCCTTATCATGAAACAAAACATGAACTTGTGGAGCTTTTCCTTGGAAGACTTTTGCGTGTGTGTGTGTGTGTGTGTGTGTGTGTGTGTGCGTGCTCAGTGGGATGACATTTTTTATCCAAAAACAAAGGATGGTATGCTGGAAGAGAATCAAAGATCTCACAGCTGTAGGACGTCAGACACAGCAGGACTTATAAGGCTCATAAACATCACCTTCCGTAAACTGCGTCCCTCCCCTGGCACACTCAGTTTGATAAGAAACTATGCACAATGCCAAATATACAATAAGTGCCACGGCAGATTTCAGATCAGCTAATGTTGATTCAAATTATACTGATACAACTGTATAAAATAATATGTTTGTATACCATCAACCTAGTCCTGTTGCTGAAGAATTTGTCAGGACTTAGAGGCAGACATGCCGCAGAGAACATTTTGGGAGGATCATTCCCATTAGCAAATGTTTGTTTTTTGCGATTTGCCAGTTCCAAAAATAACTATTAAACATCACAGCAGGAGGATTTCCTTCCTACTATGGCCTGTCTTCACCAGTATTAACAAGAGACTGCAAATCTTTCTCCTTCAGACTTCAACAGTGAGATAGCAGACAAGTGTCTTCAGATGTTCACCAGATGAAAGCGAATACACTTGTTCAGAGACTTGAATGCTAAACTGAGAAAATAGCACTCATGAGTCTGTATGTAAGATAGCAGTTCTGATGGATTGTTCACTCAAAAATGAACATTTGCTGTAAAGTTACTCACCCACAGACCATCCAGGGTGTACATGACTTTTTTTTCTTCTGTAGAGCATTGAAGAAGTTTTGAGCTGAAATGGTGGTCCTTTCTGTTTTGTATGCAGGACAGTGGCAGTGGCTTAATGCCTATAATGTAAATAATGTACAGTTTCCTGCACAGACCAAATGTTTTGTTTCACAAGACCTCAGTCTATTGCCAGGAGCCATGGGTATTGGTATTGTTTGCTTATATGTGGGTTTTTTTAGGGTAACCATTGACTTTCATGATTTGAATCACCAAGGACTACCGTTTCAGCTAAAATCTTTTTTTTATTTATTTACCACTGAAGAAACAAAGTCCCCTACATCTTGGCTGGTCTGAGGTTGAGTAAATTATCAGCAAATTTTCATTTTTGAGGGAACTATTAATTTAGCTAAACTAAAAGGGTAGAGTCTGTCACTTGCAGGATTATTAGACCTAACTATTTTATGACGTAGAGATTTCATATTAAATTTAGATCATTTGAATCATGCACAACAGTTTTAGAGAAAAAAGTATCAAAGCCTACCCCCTACCCCCATGCAAAGTTTTAAATAAGTCACCAATTTGCAGATTTTACAGATTTTCTTAGCATAAAAGAGAGCATATCGATGAAACTATTGTAGGAAGAATGATAGAGAGAATGAGATTTAATGGAATAGAGAATAAGAATTAGAATGAGAATCATGGATAGGACAAGATAGAACTAGAAAAAGATAAAAAGATGATGAATAGACAGACAGACAGACAGACAGACAGACAGACAGACAGACAGACAGACAGACAGACAGACAGACAGACAGACAGACAGACAGACAGACAGACAGACAGACAGACAGACAGACAGACAGACAGATAGATAGATAGATAGATAGATAGATAGATAGATAGATAGATAGATAGATAGATAGATAGATAAAGTTGCAAGTGGTTGCAGAGCCCTGTAAAATAATATTGACGCTGATTCTGATCTTGGTTTAAGCCCTGGAAAGTGGAAACCAAACCCTTTTGAACAATCTAGGTAAGCTGTCTCAAATTCAGTCCTGGTCAGATTAGTTCAAGATCGGCATGCCAAAGAAAAACACTCAAGATCCTCAGCTCATTCATTTTCCTTCAGCTTAGTCCCTTTATTCATCAGGGGTCGCCACAGCGGAATGAACCACCAACTTATCCAGCATATGTTTTACAGATGCCTTTCCAGCTGCAACCCAGTACCAGGAAACATCCATATACACACATACACTACGGCCAATTTAATTGATTTAATTCACCTATAGCGCATGTCTTTGGACTGTGCGGGAAACCGGGGCACCCCGCAAACATAAGGAAAGCCACACAGAAATGCCTCCTGGTCCTGCTGGGACTCGAACCAGCGACCTTCTTGCTGTAAAGCGACAGTTCTAACCTCAGCACATATATAATGATTTTCATATAGAGTCCCAGATTGTCTCATATACTGTGTACACAATTTAATCTTCAATTGAGCAATTACTGTGTGCTTAAAACAAAGCCACTTTCAAAGGCATGTGTACATAACAGAAGAACCCAGGAAGATCTCACCACAGCGCTACTGTTATCACCACGGCTGAAATCTGAAAGCAAACAAGACCCAAATGCGGTGATTCAGCATTTTTCACTACTTACAAAACAGATTTACCAGGTTTAAGAAAACAACAACAGACTGATGTAAGCGCTGTGTGGTTTAAATGTTTTACCCACAGTAATGTGCCTTGCGTTATCTTACAAACTATCTGTTCTGGTCTATTTAGCGACAATACTGCTATCAGAAACATGATCGTGAAGACAACTCCCACTGCCTCTCTCTTTCTCTTCTCTATCTCTCGGATTGTGATATCACTTCGTGAGCATGCCAGCTCTAGTCAAGAACTCTGTCTTGTGTAAATTGTCGCTTCTTTTTTAAAATCCTTTTTGGCCAAAACAGCATTCTTGTGAGCTCACGCAACTGTCACCCTTCACTGATGAGCATTATAAAATAAAATAAGCCAAGATGCACCAAGACACTCTTTTACCATGAAGATGGCAGATTCATTAATGCCTACAGCAACATAAACAATACTGTAAAAAACACAGGGTTCCACACAATTCCTTCATTTTGTTCCAACACAAATTGATTAAGTAAACTTTATCAATTTTACAAATTTAAGTGGATTGAACATAAAGCACTTAAGTTGTCCCAAAAAACTTTCAGAATTGTGCTGTTTCAACTAATTTTCAATAAGTAGTTAGAACAAGCAGCAAAATAATTTTTGAGTGTTTTGTTATAAATGCTGTAGTCCTCAAAAAAAATACTGATTTTAGAGGGATTTGGACTATTTTGGCTCCAGATAGCATCACCCCAATGATCATGCAAGTTTTGGGGGTTTTTATCATAATCAAATTGCAGTGACATTAGAAATCTGGGTGTCATCTTTGATAGAGCTCAGTGTTTTAATAGCCATGTTAAGTCTGTTGTTTGTACAGGCGTTTTACGTCTAAGGAACATCACAAAAATCTGAAATATTGTTACTAAGGAAGAGATGGAGATGCTTGTCCATGCCTTTGTCTCTTCATGGTTGGATTATTGTGATGTTCTGTTCACTTGTCTGAACAAATCTTCCATGAATCAATTGCAAGTTGTGCAGAATACAGCGGCGAGGCATTTAACCAGCACCAGTAGGAGGTCGCACATTACTCCTGTGCTTAAGGCACTTCACTGGCTTCCTATTAGTTTCAGAAGAAATTTTAAGATTCTGGTCATTACATATAGAGCTCTGCATGGTCAAGTACCCCTATATGTTCAAGATCTTTTATGTAGTCACTCATGTAGCTGGTCACTGAGTTCTTCTGGCAAATACCTTTTAGCCATTCGCAGAACTCGTCTTAAGACTAAAGGTGACCGTGCCTTCTGTGTTGTGGCCCCAAGGCTCTGGAACTCACCCTATAGCACTGAGAAATCTGGGATCAGTTGAACTTTTTAAAAAGCGTTTAAAGACAGCTTTTTTCCTTATTTTACCTGTTTTCTGGTTTTCTCTTATTGTAAAGCACTTTGTGACTCAATGTATGGGAATTTGGGAAAGGTGCTATATAAATAAACCTTTACCTACTATAGATAATCTTTAGATAGGTAGACAGATAGATAGATAGATAGATAGATAGATAGATAGATAGATAGATAGATAGATAGATAGATAGATAGATAGATAGATAGATAGATAGATAGATAGATAGATAGATAGATAGACTCGTATTGTTTGCGGTTAAATAAAGGGTCATGTTTGTAAGAAACAGTTATGGGTAACACTTTACAATAACAGTACATGAATAATGATGTATTAATATGTAAACTAAACATCACTTTATTATGAATTAATGAGGAGTTAAGGTGCGCGCTAATCATGAATTAACTTTAACTACAACATGAGTCACATGAGTTCATGTGTAAATAATGGCTAACATAATTACTTGTTAGTTCATGTTGTAAATTAATGCATTAATTAACATCTAAGTTTAAGATAAATGCAACCAACATAAACGCATGAGCTATTAATGTATAATTATGTCATGACTTTACTTAGAGGGGCACATCATCATTAACTCAACCTTCATGAATTCCTGTGTTTAAACTCTTCATGTTGATGTTGACAGAACACTTTTCTATTGTTATTCAGTGTAAACGCACTTGAAGGACGCGCATAAGCAGTTAAGAGTGGTAATGATGATGTGCCCCTCCAAGTAAAGTCACAATTTAATTACACATTAACATATCATTAGTTCATGATAGTTAAATTAAGCATCAAACAATGTGGTAATTAATACATTAACAAACAATCATGTAAGCTACTAACAAGTAATAAGGAAGCCGTTATTCACACATGAACTCGTGACTCATGTTGTAAAGTTAGTGATTAGCGCATGCGTTAATTCATCATTAGTTCATAATGAAGTAGCTAATGTTTAGTTTACACATTAACACAAAATTATTCATGTACTATTATTGTAAAGTGTTACCCAATTATGAATGTCAATTGCTTCTGTACTCTGCAAAGCATGTTCGTGCAGCCCCCCGAACCCCATCTGCATGAAGTAAAAACACTACGTCCTATAAATACGACACCATCAGTTAAGCGTGTAACTGGAGACTGAGCGCGCGCGAGAGACACGCACCAGCCGCCGCTCGCGCAGCCAAACGCGCGCCGTAACCGGAGAAGCTCTACTCATCATCTCTACGATTAACGCCAGTGACCACCGTGACACCGAGCTCTCGTCTTTCCACAGACTCAAACATTTGCTTTGCAATCGGTGTTTAAAGCGAAGGCTACCAGTTGGTGTTGTTAAGACCAACTATGCGTGTTTCACTCGTGCGTTCTGGCCATCTGTTGGAAACAACAGCTTTGGTTTCTAACTGATCTAAACTGGTACCATCAGACCAACTATAAGGTGGTCAAGCTAAACATTATCTACATTGGACTACATAATAATCATCTTAGAACTGCTGTCATTTTGAGGAAGCAACGTTTCACATTAAATATAATATAATCAGTACAGAAGCAATAATGTTAAATAAAAAACATATTTGAATTTAATTAGGCCTATGCTTATGAAAAAAAAAAGTTAAAACTTTGAAGACTCACAGCATCGTGCAATATAAAGTTGCAATACCCATAGATAGCCACATTGCATCATATAGCAAGAAAATGTACACAGAAAATGGTTTGTTTGTGTTGAAAGAGCGTATCGGTGAACACCTACCGGCCAGGCGAATTGAAACGGTATGATAACGGTCCCGAGGTCATTGGCCTTGTTTGGGTTTCCATTGAATCCTTTCAAACTGAAACGTATTTCCCCCGACCACGCTCGAGCTTCCAGTGCCGTACGTACAAAAGCCAGATGTGGTGACCTCCACCTGGTATTCCTTTAGACACACTCTCAAGTAGGTGTCGCATTGGTCCTGGTCGCACAGCCCGTCTCGTGCGCCGTCACAGCAGTTTCCATTTGCGAGCTCAGCCCTGTCATTCTCCACGCTGATCAACTGCAGCTCCAAATAACCCGACGACTGGCACACCTAAAAATAACATAAACAGCAATTAAAATATGAGTTGCAAAGAGAATGTGGCTTTGTAAGATTGCACAGAATAATTTTTAAAAAGTAGGGTATACCGGACAAGCTGTTTAAGAAGTGTTTTATGGACATAACGGTATTGCAGACAAATGTTAATAAACAGGCTCGTGCCACAATGAAATCTTAACTTAAAGGCATGTACTGTATTAGCAATTTATGCAATGCTTTTCGTTTCAAAGTAAATCTATTAGGGCGCACGGGGATTGGTTTTAAACGCCTTTAAACTTTAAGGATCACATGATTCCACTGACAGCAGGATAATTCTATTAGGACAAGAATCCCAAAATCCAATTTGACCAAAATGAATGAGTTTCAGTTGAATGTGAATCGGTTGTTTAGTCTTTAGACTTTAAAGCCAGTGAAGTAAAAAAGTGGATTTTAATAAAGGAAGTTTAACTCACCTCAGTCCAAAACGTTAAAATTAGGAACACTATTGAGAAACAAGCTCCAAATTGGTTATGCATGACTCCTATGAAGTTAATACGACATGGTTAAAAAAAGAAAACACACGTATGCATTATTATCCACAAAAATCCAGCCATTCAAAGTGGTTCGTTTCTCCGCAAGACCTCTAGAAGATGAGATGAAAGTCACACACATACATCCACTCGCTCCTCCAGCGCGCTGCTCTCACTATATCAGTCAACTACTCGCAGTCTGAGCAGCTTTGATTGACAGTTCAATACACCATTGGCAAACCATCAGCTGTAGTAGAACGCCTGCTTCAGCCAATCGCTGGAAAGGGCGGGGCCTCCTTATAAATTATAGATCTGACAGGATTATTGACTTAGTTTGTAGAGTAAAAGATAAAAGAGTTTAAAGCGTCAGACAAGCGCTGCTATCATTTAAGAATTTTAATCTTTCACTAAGGAATCATTTGCTTTCTGGCACATTTCATATTTGGATTGTTTTATAAATAGGCTACAAGTAGGCATGTTGACATCTTGCAAACGACTATTAGGGTACACAATAAGGTTATTTATTTGTTTGTTTACTTATTTTAGTAGCATTTTGCTTTGCTCGTTCTCACAATCCAAATTTGCAATCATATCAAGGCACTGCATGGTGAATGTTTGTGGGTAACAGATACAGAGCGCCCTCTGGTGATTGATTATTGACGTTTATGAGATATAATGTCTTGAAAACTTGACCCATTGGGTTTATAGAACCGTTTATATAACCCAAATTTCAATTGTATTATGGAGTTCAGTTTAATCCAGTCAGATATTTTTTCTTCAATTTCCTCACAAATGGGCAATATGTTGACTTGTGAGAATTTAAAACAGCATGTTTGTACTCTGTAAAACACAAAAAAGGTAACTCAAACCATTTGAGGAAACGATTGCAACAAACCATTTAAGCTCAAAAACTAATCCCAATGATATTGTGAACTTAATCCATTTGAGTACACAAAGCAATTTGAGCACAGTAAAACCCAATTAATGAAGAGAACTCAAACCAGCTGAGTACTGTAAAACCCAATATGTTAAGGCAACTCAAACTATTTGAGGAAACTGATTGCTATACAAACCATTTGAGTTAAAAAAAACTAATCTATACGAGTAATGAGGTATTTAATTAACTCATCACCTTCAACACTGAGTTCAAAACTCTTTTCAAATGAGTAGAATTTACTTTCAGTCAAGTTTCAGTTAACTACACTCATTTCATCTGATAAATTTAACAGTTTTACAGTGTTTGTAAGATGGATAATCTCTTTGAGGGAACCTTACTGCCTTTTTAAATTATTGTTTCAAAATGTAATTTGCCAAGGCAACATTTCTTCAGATTTCTGCATATTAGAGATTACATATTCAAGTACACTACACTTACAGTACTTCTAAATACTCATTTACAGTAATTGAGAAACTTCTATTAAGTTTCTATTAAGTGCTTTTATAACACTATCTGTAACTCACACCTCAGATCAATTTGGGGAAAGCGCTTGGGGTGGATATTTTGGAAGAAGAATGGGAGATGGTTTGGTCTCTAGCCAATAAACTTTCAGTTTGCAATAGGGCCAGAGCCGTTCAACTCAGGATCCTTCATAATATTCATATCACACCTCATTTAAGACATAAATACAATGCAACCCACTCACTTCTATGCCTTAAATGCAAATCAAGGGGATTACATTCAATGCATACGGGACTGTCAGGTGATTTAGCTCTATTGGTGCAGAATCGTAACTCAAATAAACAACATTTCTGGTCTGGACATGGATATAGACCCTCTGTCCCTTCTCCTGGGTTTCCCTTCAAACTGATTAGGAACAAGTATGAACAACGATTGTTCTGCTTGTTAACTTTTGCTGACAGGAAGAACATTTTGATGTGGATCAATGATAAACCCCCTTCCATGAAAAGATGCCATTCAATCATTCAAGAGACTATTCCCCTGGAATATTTAACATGTCTTAGCCACTCCACAACTGATACATTTATTTGCACTTGGTCGCCATATTAGGACAATATAAACCTTGCTGCATGTGACATTTTAAATGACATAATGTCCTTATGGACATTCATTCACGTGTGTTTTATTTTCATCAAACTTCTCACTGGTCCCACCATATTGTATGGTTTGTAGCACAATGGTTTTTGGCTTTTGCCATGTGTATATTTCTGTACATGCAGTTTTATTCCGTGTCTGGCATTTCATGTTGTGTTTGTAGTTTTGTTTTGTGTATGTCCAAAAAGAAAATAATAATAATAATAATTCCTTACATTTATATTGCGCTCTTTCTAGACACTCAAAGCGCTTTACACAATGGGGGGAATCTTTTCATCCACCACCAGTGTGCAGCATACACCTGGATGACGCGACAGAAGCCAGGCCGCACACCACACACCAGCTGATTGGTGGAGAGGAGACAGAGCGATGAAGCCAATTATGATATGGGGAGGGTTAGGAAGCTATGATGAACAGAAGCCAGTAGGCAAATTTGGCCAGGATGCCGGGGCTAAACCCCTACTCTTTTTTGAAGGACATCCTGGGAATTTTAACAACCACAGAGAGTCAAGACCTCCGTTTAACGTCTCATCTGAAAGACGGTGCTCACTGAGCAGTATAAAATCCCCATTAATATATTGGAGCATTAGGACCCACACAGACCACAGGTAAAGCACCCCTGCTGGCTTCACTAACACCACTTCCGGCAGCAACCTAGCTTTCCTATGTGGTCTCAGGTACTGACCGGGCGCATCTCTGCTTAGCTTCAGTGGGCGACCTTGTGATAGTTGCAGAGAGTTACCTGCTGACAAAATTTAAACATGTTAAAAAAAAAAAAAAACCAGCATGTTTGGGTTTAATGTGTTTTTTGTATGTGTGACTCATTGTCCTCACTATTATGGTGCTAGCTTATTTATTATACGACTCATTATTATGACTGATAAAACAGTGTGGGAATGTTTTGAGGTTTAATTTAGTCAAAGGCCCCCTCCTCAGCAGTGATGCCAGACCTAAACCTTTGCTCTTTCCTTAATTTGCAGAAACAACTCTGTTAGTAACAGTCTGATGATATCAAGGATTTAGACTATGGCTGTGTCACATCCTTCTGTTTGTTAATCAATGTCTTTCTCTGTCAGCCTCTACACTCTCTCTCTCTCTTAAGGAAATGGGTGACGCTATAGTCCTAATCTTACAGTCAGACTCCATCCTGCGTTCCTCTAGTGCCGGTCCATAGCCAGAATAAAGAGAGGAAGTCAGTTCGAAAGCTACATGCAGGGGAATTGGATGTGAACAATACTCGCTGCACTCTGAGGATGTGACACACTGCAGCTCTGATAGAAAGAAAGGCACCTGCGTTTTGTTACAAACCGGGGAGAGGTTGAGAAACTGTGATGTTTTGCAGTGAATGCACATAAAATCTTCACCACAGATGCACACATTATTTGGTTCTGAGGGTATGACTAATTCAAAGCGTTGTTGCTGTCATCATCGTCATTGTTGCTGTGTTATAACAGCTGAGGTTTGCCCCGCAGGCAAAAATAAAATTGTAGTTTTGATAAGTGTTGATGAATGATTTGGTTGGTTGAAGGATAAGATAAAGGATTAGAGTATTGTCTGTTCACATAAAAAAAATTCTCGCATGCTAAATCGCATTCATACATGTAGTTCAAATTTAATATATGAAGTTGTAAAGATAATAATTTACATAACGAAAATCTCTCTTGAGCCACTTTCTGATTGTTTAGTTTAGTTTTTTTTTTCAATTTTATTTTAAAATGATCACCTCCTAGCCTCTGAAATTATATTAATGAACATAAGAATAACCTCAATATTGTCAGTACTTCAAAATGAACAGAAGCAAATACACACACACATATGCATGCCACTTTTTCTCTCCTTCCTCTTGAAGTGCAGAAGAGTTAGTGAGCAGGTGTGTCATTGGGAGGTGTGAAATTCTGTCTCAGGTTTATAAATGTCAGTGATGGAGTGTAAGAGTGCTTAACCTCTGGCCTCAAGGCAGACTTCTGTTACAGCTAATGCAGATTCCCTCAATGTGTGCTCTCTACACCTCTTTTAGGATCACTGAAGGGCTGCGACATGTCAATGGGCTGACCTAAGAATGTCTTCTTCAGAAGGGGCAGCTAACAGCTCACCTCAGCCTGCCCTCTTCTGATGGAGTTATGGAAAATAATTTTAGCTTCACTGCAGTGAATCTGTTGGTGTTCTTTAGTCTTGTTTGTTAATCAAAAATCTTCTTTTAAATAAAAAATGTGGCTACATTTACATGGATATCAGTAATCGATTTATTTGCCTTAATCTAATTAAGACAATAATATGATTAAGGTGTACATGAGTTGCGTTATGAATGTTCCTTTATGATTCCGTTTTACACATTATAGCGAATAATTCGATTAGCGTAATTGCGTCAGCGCGCTTTCCACATTTCCCCCGGAGTTTAATTTTTAATTTGTCCACTTTAACTGCAGTTTGGCACTTTCACTTTCATTCTGGAACATTTTATGCATGCCCCCGTGACAAACGAGATATTGGATGTGAGTATAAACTGCTGGAAGAGTGTTGTTTTAATGGAATTTGATACCGCATGTCGAATGGGTGAAAAAATTCTGCATTTCGCGATGCAGGTGTCTGTGGTCATTTACTGACTCGGTAGGTGCAGAGAATAGTGTCAAAAAGCCGTGTGTGTATAGACTATCCTGTCGCAAAACGTGGTGAAAAGTTCTACACTACAGTAATAGTTTGATTAAGGTGTTCACATGTCTGTACCGCACTTCAATAATGCAACTAAAATCAGCATACTCCACATCTTAATTAGATTTCTGTTTAGTTAAATAATGACCTTAATTGGATTAAATAATTTAAAAATCACTGTTTACATGGTAGACTCTTAACCAAAGTATTGTCCTAATCGTATTAAAATAAAATTATTGGTGTTCATGTAAACGTACTGTGAGATAGCTATGTGCCGTTGGAAAATACAGGACTTACTGTACCTTTATACTTCTGTGCAATCATGTCATTTAAAATCATAAAGGTTTTTTAGAAATACGGCGCTTTTGGTTTTCACTTTCCTGCTGTGTTTACGGTATGTAGGCATGCGCTAACGAATGCTTGACTGTTGCGTCATTTTGTTTTTTTTCCGCTTTGCTATTGGACACCTTGTCAAGTTAAAATACAAAGCAGCAGACCAATCAGAGGACAACAGAGGCGGGACAATCATTTGTAGCTCACGTATAAAAACTGATTTCATTTCTTGAATATCCTGTAGAAACCCTGTTTCTTATTTTTTGTAAAGATTTTAAATATTATTTGAATACAATCTCTACTTCTAGCAATGTTAAAGCTTTAAAATCAATAACACTAAGTGAATCTTACAGTATTGTCTTTTTTCTATAATACCCAGCTGACCCATATGACCTTTTATACCTCACAGTGACCATGCTTTAAGATAGATTTAAAATGATCTATTGTAATTTACCGTATATTACCCCTGGCATTATTTTTTTGTTTCTCTATGTTTTGTTTTGTTCTGTTATAGGATGTATACCTTTTCTGTATATTTTTGTACTCTTGTTGAACGTTCCAATAAAAAAAATCCTGTAGAAAAAAAAAACAGAAAATAAATTTAAAGAATTTACTTAGAAGGCTGAAGCTCCTTTTATCTTTTAGGTTTTAAGATTTAATTAATAAAAAAAATAAATAAAACTTAATATTAAATGGCTTGCAATAGGGAATAATTGCACTGCTTAAATTTGTTTTTGGTATTTGGTAACACTTTATTTGGATGCTCCATTTGAGTAATAGTAGACAGTCTGCTTAATATCTGCTGATACTGCTTCTTTAACAGACGTTTAACTGACTATAAGAAACTTTGCAAGTACATAACAACTTAAACTAACCCTAACTCCAACCTCAACCCTAACCCCAACCTAACAGTCTACTTATAATCTAATGAGAATTAGTTGGCATGTAGATGCAATGTAACCTAATTTAACAATCGGACCATCAAAATAAAGTGTGACCTGGTATTTTTTATAATTTTATTTGAATGTGTGAATGTTTGTTCCACATTTTGTGTTTTAAAGACAAAACACAAATGATAATTTTGGAAATGAACAGGATCACTGTGAGCATTACAGCAATAGAATTTCAAAACAATCCACCACTGCACACTGACACACTGCAAAAAGAGAGAGAGAGAGAGAGAGAGAGAGAGAGAGAGAGAGAGAGAGAGAGAGAGAGAGAGAGAGAGGCCAAAAATGTAGTGCGAGTAAAAGTATTTGTTGTAAATATTACCCAAACTAGTAAAAAGTTGCCATTTAAAAAATACTCAAGAGTAGTAAGTAGTGAGTATTACGCTGTGAACAGCTGATGGCTTACATGCAATTTGTGCGTGTGTGAAAACGTAACATTCTGTAGTGCATTTAGTGATTGTTTAAGGCCATTTGGGCAGTCTAAACAGTCTCTGGGTCATTGCATATAAAGATTTTGGACATCTTCTTGGACACTTTCAATGCTTCAAAATGGTTTGCTGCTTTTATAAAGCACCCAAGTCATGATTAGGTTGTCCAAAAGGATGCGATTTAGTTTCTACTGTATGTGGAATTTGATTGGACAGGAATCACAGGGCTGATTTTTCTTCTCAGCCAATCGCCATAGACAAGAAAAAATAGTGATGCAATTTGAACGTAAATAGTAGGAGTAAAAGTACCGATACTACACTAAAAATGTGCTCAAGGGAAAGTAAAAGTACATACTTTTAAAACTACTTAGTAAATTACAATTACTGAAAAAAATCTACTCAATTACAGTCATTTGAGTATTGGTAATTTGTTTTCTGTACACCACTGATAATAGGCCACAAGAAAAAGTTCAAAGTATTAATTATAAAAAGTAAACACATTTTCATATAAACATACACTTGTTTTTTTGCAATTAGTTGCACCAATGTTAAGTGCAAACAAATGAATTGAGACAAACAGGTAGTGCCACCCCCAGTTTACTCCAGGAGATGAGCCAGTTCCACTAAGTGCTTTCTGTTTCCACAGAAATTACACACTTCACCTTCAATTATAAGAATCAAAATATTGTCTGAATGCTGATCTGAGCATTTTTTCAAAAGATTCACCCCGAGACTGCAAACCGCTGGTAATTAGACAGTTATGTGACCCACCACATATGCCAGTTTTTGAAGCCCAGCTGTGGTTTTGATCCAGGCTTCTGGGAATAGATGCCAGGCAGTGTTTAGGTCTGCAGCCTACGAGGGTTAACCTCAGGCGGGTATGTGCGTGCCTAGCTGAGGGTGGGTATGTAGAGGATGGAGCTGTTATCAGCTCAGTCAGCTGTGCCAATCATTCATTTCATTAGTGTGCTGTAAGAGAGGGAGGAGTACACACACACACACACACACACACACGCATGCACAATGAGACATTGTGTTTGTTATATACAGTGCTGAATAGAAGGAGATAGGCAGGGCTGGTTGAGAGTGGATTATGTGTTTCTCAGAGAAATCCCTGAGGACCCCTTGTGTGTGACTGTGACCTTCTACACATGAGGATATTCTCTAGAGTGTATGTTTTTCAGGGGTGGTGGCATATAATATATTATACATACTGTACAGTCCTTGAATTGAACTGGGACTTATGACTGCTTTTATTAGACCATCTGTTTGTGCATTTAAGATAGATTGTCAATTCATGAACCTTTTACAGCAGTGGTTCTCACTTTAACATAAAATATATATCAATTCATTCATTCATTCATTCATTTTCCTTCGGCTTAGCCCCTTTATTCGTCAGGGGTCGCCACAGCGAAATGAACCGCCAACTATTCACAGCAGATGCCATTCCAGCTGCAACAATGTACTGAGAAACATCCATACACACTCATTTACACGCATACAGTATACTGCGGCCAACTTAATTAATTCAATTCACCTATAGTGCATATGTTTGTGGGGGAAACTGGAGCACCCGGAGGAAACCCACGCCAACACAGGGAGAACATGCAAACGCCTCACAGAAATGCCAACTGACCCAGCCGGACTTAAACCAGCGACTTTCTTGCTGTGATGCAACAGTGCTAACAACTGAGCCACTGTGTCGCCTATGTATACTAATGTAAATTAATATTGTTAATATTTAAAATAATATTATTGATTCATTCTCCTTAGGCCAATTACTCTGGTATATGTGGTGGACGCTCTTCTAGTCGCAAACTGATCCCCCCCAATACTCATATCTAAAGTTAAAAATGTTTTGAAATACAATTTTATGTTGTTTTTCCTCTCAAAATAAAGTCACAAAGGAATCACATAAGCAATCAAGGCTTACTTATATAGAGTTTTAGTGTGCACAGAAAAAAAAACCTTATTAAAGCAGAAATGACCAAAACATTCAAATGGTCTGTGAATAATTTGTTAGACAATGGACAGTGGAGAATAAAGGGTTAGTTCACTTAAAACTGAAAAAATGACATCATTTACTCACCCTACACTTGTCACAAACCTGTGTTGAACCCTAAAGACCCTAAAGAACCCAGCTGGACACCTGTAACCACTGACTTCCATAGTATTTGTTATTCCTACTGTATTATTGATGTCAATAGTTGCCTGTTTTCAGCTTTTGGTTTCAACAAAAGAAAGAAACTCAACAGATTTAGGAATGAATAAATAGTAAATACATGTCACTTTTGTGTGCTACAAGAGTAGTGAGTTTGTATAAACTAATACAAATTAGTCACCAATTTTCCAAAGTGTAAAATAGTCTGTTTATATTTGTTTTGTAATATTGATATCTATAAAACCTGAATTTCCTCTTATAGGTTTTGCAGTGTTTTTACGGCTGTACTTTCACTTTTTACCTGTTATTTAAATATGTTATCCCCTCTTGTTAGGACTTGTTACATTTTTTTAATGACTTCCCGCGCACTCCTCCATGTTCTCATGCTTTTTGAGCAGGAACATGGGAACTGTTGGAAATCTTCTTGGGCAGGGAAAGATCCTGTCCAATTGTGTTTTACAAACTCAGAGGTATTTTTCTGTATGAGGTAACATTTCCTGCGATAGTCAGAGAACGATAGAAAACCTGAGCAGAACAGGGTTGAGAGACTTCACTGAAATCTGTCAAAGCGATGGCATGATGCGGGGAATTGGAGGGGAATTCCAGAGACATTCCAGTGTGTTCCAAACACTTCACAGCTCAGTTTAGCAGCACAGGAAAAACACGCACATCAGGAGTCAAGGTCATATCGCTCTTCCACGGTAAATCTCAGCCTGTACAGTCCTGTGCCAAATCACATTCCTAGTTTTTGCATGAATGATACTAATTCCTGATCCTTGACACGATGATGGAGGGCAAACCTTTATACGTGAGGCAATAATCCTTTCATGTGCAAGGCACTGGTATTAATTTCCCAAGAAAACGGAGAAGAGTCTGGCCTCTACATGTCAGGGAGACTACAAAGTGCGCACTCACATTTGTCCTAATGCTAAAAGTAATGCCTGGGCAGATCTTATCAATCAAAGCAAAACAGAAGAGAGGAAAACTCCAGTCAAACAGGAGAAGAGGAGAACGGCTCTTATCTTTGTTTACTGTAAGCACTCCAGAGTTCTCCGAGGACTCTTTGTGACATCACAGCTCCACGTTCTGGATTCGGTTCGAAACGGAGGCAACATTGTTGATAGTTAAGAGTTTAAAGAGCATGATGTGTTTGTATTTGATGCCTCAGACCTTTAGCACTGCTGATTCACGGTGGTTTGTATTTCAGAAGCTCCAGGAGCAACTTGTCTCTCGGAAGATAAGCACGTCGGCCTGTGATTGATCATTTTCTAATTGTTGTTTAAATGTGTCAGCTTAGTGGCGTCTTGCCAAAAGACTGAAGTGATGTCATGACTGAAAGAACTTGCAACTTAAAGGAATAGTTCACTCAAAATGTTCAATTTACTCACTCTCAAGTGATCCCAAAACCGAGTTTCTTTATTCTGTTAAACACAAATAAAGTGATTTTGAAGAAAGCTAAAAACCTGTAACCATTGACTTCCATTAAATACTATAAAAGCCAATGGTTACAGGTTTCCAGCTTTCTTCAAAATAACTTCATTTCAGTTTAACAAAATCAAAAAACTCAAAAATTTGAACAAGTAAATGGGGAGTAAATAATGACAGAATTAACATTTTTTGGGTGAACTATCCCATCAAAAAAATCAGTATTATTCTGTGCTTCCAGCTGAATATTGGTTAATTTTGTTTGTAGGTAAAGAATTGATTTATCCAATGTGGAGGAGTTTTTAGACCTAGTGAAAAGTTTATAAGCAGGCCTCACAGGGTATTATCACCACCTAATCTCTCTGATGCTCTTGTTGTGCCTAAATGGTAGCAAACCCACAGCTGTGTTCTGACACGCAGTGAAAAGCCTTCCCAGAAGGAAGTGGCAAAAAGATGGTTACTAGATGATGAGTTTGAAATAAAATATTCAGCAAGCATGTATTGTGTGGGTGTGGTGTCTAAAGTCTACATGCTTTCATTTGGTGTATACTGGAAAACACATCGATGTTTTGATATAAATACCGTAAGGGCATCGTTTAATCGAAATATTTAACTCGATGTGCCTTG